>VZTA01010998.1:219294-289168 GCA_013398855.1 Mohoua ochrocephala | reverse complement strand
TTTTTTTTTTTTTTGCCTTGGAAGGAATTTGGAAATCATATTCCACTGGGGTGTAAATAGATTTTCTGAGATAATTTATTTGTGACTCTGTGGACATTAGCGATAATTATTTCTGCTGTGGAATGGTTGAAGAATGTGACATATGATAGAAAAGGACAAGAAAGTTAAATGTTTTGGTGCTTTTTTTTTTTCCCCCCAGAAAGAAGAAAGGCAGATACTGAGGTGGTCGTGTGGTAGATCAAATGGAGGAAAGGCATTCCTGGAACACAATGCACAACAGAAAACAAAACTGCATTTGCTCACTCGCTTTTGTTTTCTGAACTTGCACCAAAAAACCCATGGAGAGCAAAGTGTAACTTAAAGATTCAGAGGGAAATGAAAATGATGCCTTTTGATCGTGCAGACTGAAGCAGTTTCTTTTCTTCAAGGAGAGGCTTAGAAAGAAAGGCATGTATTGACATATCTAGTTATCATCTCGTGTCTGATTATGAACTAAAGAAAGCTTAGAAGCTCCATATCAGTTCTAACAGTAGAAAATTCTCACTGAACTCAAGTGGTAGAGATCTCTGAATCTCTAACTGAATGTCCTGGGCTCTATTCCCATTTTTAATTTGCTGACAATGTCTCATTTATGAAAAAGGAGCCATTTTAAATTCTTTCAAGAACTGAGTGATACTGAATTACTCAGAAGAATCTTTCTTCAGCATTTCTTGTTTACAAAGGCAATGATCAGCATTCTATAGGTTCTCAATATGAACCAAAAAGAAAAGAATATGAGGAATTCTTTTGGACAAAATAGTGTAGATGTCACACATCAAAAATTAGTTATCAACTAATTATTTATAAAATGTTTAAGTAATAATTATTTAGGTGATAGACAGCAGCAGAACTACGCAGTCTAGAGCTGGTTGTGACATCCCAGAAGATAAATGAGCTACAATATTTAGATTAAACAAAAAAAGAACCATTATAATAATATACACAATGGGCAAAGTACCGCATTTTCTAGTTAATGCCAAAACTGCGTTTCACAATGAACTGTTTGTGGAACATTAAAAGTATAATTTAGCATATCTGAATAAATTATTTTCTACTATGTAGTAAAAACAGAGAAACACATGGCATAGATTATAGCCCCAAATGCTTTAGAATTCTTGGAGTGGAGGCTGCCTGGCAACTTTTGTACCAGCTGGAAGAGCGAGAACCCAGCTGGCTTGGCAGTAGCCACCATATTGTGCCTCGGCTGGCAGGCGGCCACCCGACACCCTTCAAGGGGCTGTGCCCCTCCTGTCTGCGTGTCTGCAGCACCGACAGCCCCGTGCCGCGGGCAGGAGGAGCGGGCACAGCGTCCCCAGCAGTGTCAATCACGGCAGCGGGGTGTGAGAGACGTAAGGCACTGATGCTCCTGAAAAAGGCTGAATGATGGTACTGGGGGATGCAGGGCAGCCGGTTTCCGGGGTTCTTCAGCACTGAAATTTCTATCTCGAGATTGTGAAAGGATGATGAGAATTCAAGGGCTGGTGCCTCTGTGAGGGAAGGGGAAAATGCAGAAATTCATGCAATCGTTTCAAAACCTTGCTCACATGAATGTAGGATGCAAACAAAGGAGATGTAATCATTTGTGTATTTTATTGCCTTTAATCTAAGCATTACAGGACTATTAACACATTGGAAGTAAGCTCCCCAAGGTCACATACTGGTGTTGTCAAGTTAAAGAAATAAATGTAGTGACATCTAATCGGAACAAACTCCAATTTGGGAGGGATGAAGGCTGCACCCAGCTTCAGGTCAAGTAGTGAAAGCAGGACACCAGTAAACAGCCACATTGTCTCCTTTGATCTCTTCTAGTGGAGGAAGGGAAAGTCCCAAATTAGGGATATTGGCACCTCCAGGACTTCTGGGTCCTTCAGAGGTTTAGGTGTAAATAGAAGAATAACCCAAAACGGGTCACCCTTTTTTATACAGTGAGAGAGATCACCAACAAGACAGAAATCTTTATGAAATGAAGCATTATTTTTTTTATGTCTCAAAAAGTTCCTGCTTTTTTTGTTCTTTGTGTTCCTTTGACAAACGTACATTGTCCATCCTTGCCAGTGCCTCCCTAAGGCTGAACGCTGTCTTTCCAGGAAATTAAAACAAATGCAGTCACAGTGACCTAAGCTTGGGTTCAATCCCTCCCCGGCTCATTTCCCAGCACACCTGCTCTGATACCACTCCGATAATCAGCGCCCTCCAGCTCCTCCTGGTGCAGCACAGCCAGCAGTGGCTGAGAGGTGGGTGGCTTTTCATGGGCATGGGTGGGAGCTGGCAGAGTGGGGAACAAACCTGTAGTCAGTGGGGATCTAATTCCGCTCAGTGGGGTGGTGGCAGGAGGTTGCCACCTGTCCCTTCTCATGCCATGGTCTCTTCCAAACAGCCCCATCTGCAGCCCATGCTGATTCAGGGGAAACCACAGACACCAGAAGACAGAGCCCTGCAGCACAGCTCTCCTTGAGAAAGTTTTTGTGGTTTGATTGCTGGTGTGGCTGCTTTGATCTTCAGGGGGAGTGTCATCAGATCTCCTTCTCCTCCCACAAACCCTGAATGGTGGCAGAGGTATGGAACTCATACAGCAACAGAGCCGAGCCTCACCTGATCCACGTTGCAGAGAAACACTCCCTTCACACTTCATATGAGCTATGTTCCATAGCTTCAGCCCAGGATGAAACACTGTGTTATCTATTCTGAATACCTGCATAGTCTGAAACATGACATTTCACCACTAATTCCCACAGGAGGGAGAATTTGCTCTCATCTGTTTATATGTGAACATGTCCAGGCCAAAATCCAGAGGCTGGATTCATTAAATTGCCAATAAAATATGTTCTCAAGGATGAGTATGTAATGCTTTCACACAGACCGAAATACTATTTTTGAATTGGATTCACAAATTTATTTCCATTTGACTTTCAATGATATTTAAGCACCTGCATCTTTGAAAACAGATCTTTGACTTTTAAATAATTTAGTCACTGCTGCAAATTGTATCTCATCTGCTGGAGAATCTGACTCATGAAGTCTTTGGTTTACAGATGTTCAAATTAACCAAATATTTCTCATATTTCTGAGACTTTCCTTGCTGAATACCTTCAAAATTGTAATGCAGAATGAAAAAACACATCAGGTCCTTTGCATGGTCAGGACGATTAATATGGGCTTGGTTCTCACCAGAATACTATGAGACCATGGAAGGTTTCCAGGCTAACCATCGTGGATAGTTTTGGAGCACTGAAACCACGTGCCCTTGCTGTTCCAGGACTTGGCCTCTGGCAGCAAGGCCACCAAGAGTCAGGATTTACTAGTGTAGGTGTTGATGCAAATGGCTTATGGACCCCAGCCATTAGTCATGGAGTTGTGTGTTTTGCAGCAAATTAGTCTGCTTAGTGGCCTAAAGTTATGATAAGCTGCAGATTAGTGAGTGTAAAATAATGGTGATCAACTCCCTTTTAAAAGGAATACATAGAGCTGCACTGACTTTTTACCAGTGAAATATTCCTGATTTAACTGGAAGCTGCCCTGCTTTACCTCTGTGTGATCATAGAATTAGGTTTTATCCTTGTATAAGTGCTGTATCTTAATATCCACCACATGGATCTCTTGCACTTTCCCATGTTAGCTGAGGCATATCACACTGTGCTCATAATGAAGTCAATGGGAGATTTGCCTTGGAATTGAAAAAGGAAAAAGAAAAGGACTGGGCATCATGTAAAATAAACAGTAATGTTAGCTTCTTTAATACCCACTGCATTGCATCATAATTAAAATATTTTCTTTTAAAATTGAAAGTTGTAGCAATTAATATCTAACTTTCATCTTAGCCTCAGTGGTAAAATTCTCCTCTCATGTTACTTCTGAATTACAGAGGCATGAAAGAAGAATTAGGCCTTGATATTTGAATTCACTACTAAGTCCAAGATGCAAAAAATCTGATATTTTCTGGATGACATTGAAGTGTAGGGGGACTGCAGTGCTACTTCTCCATTTCTACAGTTAAGTCACTCCACTCTGTATATATCACTTATACGTATCTATTAAGGTTTTTTTTTAAATTGTGGAGAATGAGCCTCACTGAGATCCTGTAAGGGTCCATCAGGAGCAATGGGGAGTAGTCAGGAGCATTCCCATCCTTTCGAGGCTGACAGCGAGAAAAGGCTGTAATTACAGGTTAGTGTCTGCAAAGGACAGGGAGTGGCCGTCTGCATTTATTGTGCACTTCACCCATTCCTTCAACAATGAAAGTCAACGTGAACACTTTCAGAAGTGGCTATTGCCTTTTCTCACTTTTCCACTTAGACAGACCAGTCCTACTGCTGATCCAGGAGCAGAAAAGAATAGGCAGATAAGTCAGAGAGGATTCAGATACGCATCTAGAAGAGATTCAGAATCATAGAATCACAGAATCCTTTATGTTCTTGGAAAAGACTTTAAGACCATCAAGTCTCACCATTAACCCTGCACCGACAAGTCCATCGCTAAACCACATCCCCATGTGCCACATCAACACGTCTTTTAAACACCTCCTGGAATGGTGACTTCACCACTTCCCTGTCCAACCTGTTCCAAAGACTGACAACCCTTTACATTATGAAATATTTCCTAGTATCCAATCTAAACCTCTCCTGGCCAACTTGAGGCTGTTTCCTCTTTTTCCCTCCAGGGAAAAAGAGGACCCCCCAACTGGCTACAGCCTCCTTTCAGGGAGTCATAGAGAGTGATAAGGTCCCTCCGAGCCTCCTTTTCTCCAGGCTGAACAACCCCAGCTCCCTCAGCTGCTCCGCATCAGACTTGTGCTCCAGACCCTTCCTCATCTCCATTGCCCTTCTCTGGACCTGCTCCAGCACCTCAATATCCTTTTTGTAGGGGCCCAGAACTGAACTCAAGAGTCGAGGTGTGGCCTCAGCAGTGCTGAGTACAGGGGGACAATCCCTGCCCAGGTCCTGCTGGCCACACTGTTTCTATATAGCAAAACAAACTAGGTCCTAAAGCCAAGAGATTTCTGAGACCTTTTAACTGGTTATGCCTCAGACAGCAGTCAACTGCATTTTCAGTCATCTAAATGCCCTTCAACCATGGTGGCAGGCCCAGCTCAAGGGGGTCCTGTTTGAGTAAGCAGTTGGCAGAGTGGGGAGAGCAGGGAGAGCAGGGAGAGCTGCTGAACACAGGCTGAGGACAGTCTGAGTCACAATTGCTTTAGAAGCAGGGGATGAAGTCTTTCAGCTAAGAACAGGTCTTGTCCTTTTGCTGACAGAATTCCATCAGTAAAACAGTAGATTTCTTCATGTGGATTGATTATTTAGAACTGTATACTCCCCCAGCTCCCATTGTACGACAGATTGAATGAATCCTACTACAAGTTGCTTATCCAGTATTATCTGCCTGTCAGATAAATGCCTTGATTAAGGTGGTATTAAATCCAATTCTTTTTCCATAGGCAGCTGATCATTGGCTGTCCATATCCTTTTTTTCTCAAGCCCTGGAGCCATCTTATTTAAGGCTTCATTCTGCTATACTGCTCACAGGCCAGGCTAATTGCTTCTCCAGACAGCAGGCTCTGCTTCCACTTCTTGCAGGCTTTTTGAAACAGCAAAAGAAACTTAAGAACTGCCAAAATACTCAGCAATATTAATGTTTGAGCAAGTTCTTACTCATGTTAAAACTTACGAAAATTCTTCTGATTCACAAACTTGTCTTATACACGCTTGTGGGGTGTCATGCTTGCAGGTACATCGAATGCCTTGTTTATAGCAAAACAGCTAAGATGCTCTCCTCATTGCATGACAATCTGACAATAATTTACATGTCTGCTGAGAGACTGCTTTCTCTATATGGATAGGAAGCCCTAACATATCTAATGTGGCCTCAATGCACTAATACACTACAATAACAAGATCAAAAAAAATTGCACCACAATCTGGACATTACTACTTGAAATACAGCCCCCTGATTTAATCATATTTGCAACATAAGCAGTCCCTTGAAAGGGGCATATCTGAGCTTGAGACATCCTCGTTACAAAAAACAATAGCAAATGATCCGTTTTTTCAAAGTCTGCAGAGATAAAATTCTTTAGATGTGTTGAGCAAAATTTTATTAATGGCTTGTTTCTCTTCACACAGTCACAGGAAAACTGGTAGTCTCTTAAAAAAAAAATACAGTTTTCTTTCTAATTTTCATGCCTCATTTAAATAAAGGCTATAAATGAGGTAGCAAAGCATCCTTGAGACAGATTTCTTCCTCCACCTAATCTACAGCAGGGTTTCATGAGATTGATGCCAGAATGCTTGTCAAACAACAGTTCTGTCTTAGAACCATAGAATGCCCAGGGGCTGAAATGGAACTTAAAGATCATCCAGTCCCAAGCCCCTGCCATGGGCAGGAACAGCTCCCACTAGACCAGGTTACTCAAGGCCCTTTCCAACCTGGCTTCGAACAGCGATATGGTTGGGGCATCCACAACCTCCCTGGGCAATCTGTTTCAGTGCCTCACCACCCTCACAGTAAAAAATTTCTTCCTAATAGCTAACCTAAATTTTCTCTTTCAGTTTTCACCCCTTACTCCTTGTCCTATCACTGTGGTTCCTAATGAAACAGAAAAGCGACTTCCAGGAGAGTGTAAGCTTTGACTGACGTGGTCTCTGCTCAGGTGCAGTTGGGTAGGCTGAAAGCATCTCATTCCAATCTGAGCCATAAATATGTGCTTCAGATTTGAGTGAAGAACAGGGAACTTTGGTGAGCCATGCTGAGCGAGAGCTGCCCTGTAGCACTGTTGCTCTAAAATCCTCTGATAAAAAGCAATCACCAAAATTACTGATGCCTTCTGAAATAAATTCAGAGAGTGGGGCACTGGTTTAATTCTGGCACCTGAAATGGTATCTTGTGAAAATGCACTGAAATCTTTAGTGTGACTTGTTATCACAACTTACACAGTCAGCACAAGGAAATACAGGAATATTAGATTTTAAGCAGTCCCTCGTTCTTTCATAGCTTAAGCATAAACATCATTCGTCTTAGTTCCCCTGGAAATTCAAATAATTTAGAGGACAAAGGAGGATGGTGAAACAATGGATGAACTCCCTGTCCCAGTCCTCTCACTGTTTGTGTTGGCTAGATGCATGCAGAAGTGGGCATGACACCAGCTTAAGGACAGGTTACTCATAATTTTTCTGCTTGCCAAAGAGTTCTGGGAGCAGCTGTGCCTTAGCCACAAAATCATTACTACAAGACTGCTGCTGAGTAAGCATTAAAATGGTCTTATGCTCTCTCAGAAATGAGTAAAGTGGATGGTCTCTGAGGTCCTTGAGCTTACCTGTCACCTTTACAGGTGGCTGAGGAGCAATCTAGGGAAAGAGGGGCTGGCCCAGAGGTTTGTGGTACTTCGTGGTTCCTTCACAGACATCTACATCGACATCGACATCGACATCTACACCTACACAATGGTTGGACTTGATATCTTAAAGTTCTATTCCAACTTAAACAACTCAATGATTTTTAAATACTCAAATGCATATTTACATCTACATCTACATGTATATTAATAAACAAAAACTTATGTGTGCATGTATGTCCTCTCTATATAAGTTAAAGAGGATAATCAATGCAGGCAGGGAAGAAAGAAAAAAAAAAACAAAAGAAAGAAAGGCAAGATTGGCATCAAGATGTTTGATAATATGAACAGGAGTTTCACGATAACTAATTTCATGATAGTTGGTATCTGATGAAAACTGTTTGAGAATTACTTTGCTGGAAAGCCATTAAGGGAAGCCAGCCAGATATTAGGTAACTTAAGACTGCTCGGGAAATCAAAACAAAGTTACAGGGCCATTAGCTCAGTGTTATGCTTTTGGCGGGAGAACGGACTGTGGAGAAGGGGCCTCCAAGTCTCCCAAGTGGATTTTTTTCCACCCTCATCAGTTCCACTGGGGACATATGTTGTTTGGAGAAAATGCTGTCGCACATGCTCTGCCAGAGGACGGAGTGGAGGCGTTTCACCTGCCATGCCCACCTGGCCCTCTTTGTTACCCACTGTGAGTCCCGTGGGGCCTCTTCTGCCGAGGATGGGCACGGCCGTGCGTGGCTGTGCCAGCCCCGTGCTGATGGAGGTGGGACACGAGTGACCTCCTCTGTCCCCACTCCTTTGTCAGCCACCAGAGGGCACAGAAGCTCAGGGCTTGGGCTCGCCTCATCCTCCTCAGTAAATCCCCAAAGGAGCCAGCCAGGCACAGCCAGGCATTTCTCTCCAGCTGCGTGTCCAGGTTTTGGTTGTCCCTGCTTCTCCTTCCATCTTTGGCTTCCCCCTGAGATGTGCTTGTTCTGCTGTGCCCACATTTCCAAGCTGCTGCACACATGAAGCCAATAAGCCACGTTAAGGGACAGACTGGCTGTTGGGAGCAACACATTGACCACTTTGGCTCTTGGTGGGAGCGCTTTGCCAGCTGAGCTGAAATTGCAGCTGCACTGGCTTTTGGCATGCCGAGTCTGTAAACATCCCCACATTCTTCTGAGGTTGAAAGTAGGCTAGAGATACAGCAGAGAGTTTGTCTTCAAACCAGCTCATGGATTACCTCTGCTGTTCCAGGGCTTTGATACCTGGTGTTTGTGCAGTGCAGAGCAAAGCCTGTCTGCTTGCAATCCCAGTGCCTCACACGATCCAAGCACCCCACTGATTACAAAAGACTGAAAAGATCTGAACAAAGGAACTCCGACATTATTAGAAAGAGTCATTGTAAAAAGTGTCTTTTCTGGTTTCAGGGTGGTTACTTGGGATACCTGTATTTGGTAGTGCTAAGGTAGTGATGCCAGGCTTCTCTGGTATTCTTAGAGCATTCTAACGAATTGTACTGAATGAAGAGAAACCTTTCCTAGCCCAAAACTGAGCACTCAGGAATTTTGCAGAAACTGCAGGTCTACTTCTATTATGTGGAGGAAACCTATTTTATGGAGCAGTTTAATGCTCCTGAGACTTCCAGAAGCAGCAAAATACTGTTACACCAGGCTCTGGCTCTGAGTGACTCCAGTTCCTGCTTTCCTCATTGAAACATTAAAAGCCTGTCTGCATGGGAAGTTTATAATTCTACAAACTGTTGTTTTGCTATAAAAATATGACTGGTGAACAGTTGGAGACTTATACTACGGTAATACTTATGTTGTCACATCCTTGTTCCCGTGTATTTTAGTGGTCCCCTTCCTGCCTTTCTCCCACTTTGTGCCCTGTGCCAGCCAGTTGCTTTAATTAACAATGTGTTACTCCCTGCTTAAATACTGATGCCCTTCTTTGAGCTCAAAAGCTCCCCTCATTCACCCACCTCATTGTTTCTGAGGTGCCAGCATGCATGCATACAAGGAGCATCAGGGAGATATCCCAGGATGGAATCCGGGGTGGGGCAGTGGAGATGAGAAAGGACTGGCTGCAGGACTTGTGTTGCCTGAGTGAAAGAACAGTATCTTCCCGGTTTTTTTGTCACTGACACTCTGATTTAACTATTCAAAGTGAAATGCAGGGATTTTCACCTGTTTTCTGCTACATACCTTCTGGCACAGCGCAGGGATGATGACGCCATGCATGTGCAGAGGAGAGGATCACCTGCCCTTGGGCCTGAACCTGGTGGAAATCCACACCACATGGAAGCAGGGGCTTGCTTTGAAGGAGCAGCCAACTGTGCTTCTGGACACAGGCAAAGCATGGCAGTGTAAAGCAATCACAACTGCAGAAGGTCATTTAGGTATAAATCTTGCAACCCTGCTATCTCTGACTTACAGACACACAAATGCTTTTGGAGATTGAAGTTTGCATGATCATTTGTGGCACATATCTTGAGGTGCCAGGGTCTCTTATTTACTCTGCATAAGACCTTTTGGTTAATCACCCAGCAGAGGTATCAATCCCAAGAAGCTCATTTTGAGAATAAATGTGGGGAATCACTGGAAAAGGCAATCTGCCAAAAGCGGGTTAAGAATCCTCTAGGCTGGCTCTACCAGTGCTTTAAATTGGGATTATTTTTACCTAAAGAAGTTGTTGTGACAGTAACCTAGCTCAGCCAAGGAGCCAGATGAGACACCCAGTGTCCCTGGTGGGACAGTTTGTCTTCTGCTGGCTAGTGACCGCTAGACATACCTGGATGTCTTTACTGGTTGTTACGTGTCCTGTTTAAATTACTCCCTACGGTGGCAGGGCACACGGCAGTGAACATATTCCACACTCCAGAGACTGAAATTCCAATTCTGAATGAAGGGCTCTGTGCTAAGCACAATTCTGTAGCCATTCATCCTCCCGGGGAACAGGCACACGGACTTTATGCTGGGGACTGTGGGAGGATCGTCACAAGGGAGCAGGAGGCTATATCCAGGCGTACTGCTATGGTTTGATCAGGACATCTGTACAATGCAGTGCTCTCAGCCATCTCAGGACTTGGTGTGTGAGACTCTTCCAAACTATCTAACACAACTGGAGGCTTCTATTTTGAAACACAGCAATTGCACTGATTTATAGCTTTGGGAAAACTAAGTGAAATCATTTGAATTGGTTGGGAACTTTGTCTTTAAACAACTCTTTATTCTTTACGTTTTTCTTTTTTTCCCCTGGCTTTTTGGAAATCATTGATTTGTTGAAATCAAAATGTTTTGTGACATGAGTGGGTTTTGGCAAACAGACAGGACCCATGCAGAGTTCTGAGGAAACCCTTCCTGCCAGGAAATCAGCTGCCATCAGAAAATTAATTAGTTTCTTGACAACTCTCTTGGCTCATGGTCAAGGTGGATGACTCCAGTGCAACTTTATGTACAAACTGGCCTTCCTCAAAACACAGGCTTGGGCTAGTACTACGTGGGATTTCAGCCTTCAGCTTGGGGACATTGTGGCTTCCAGGCTTCCTGGCCCTGGATTAGGAACTTGCAAGCTCAGGGAACTTCTTTTCCCATAGGACACAAATCTCAGTGGTGGTTCCAGTTTCTCTTTGAAATATATGAACACAATGACTGTCATTGTAAAAAACCATGTGGGCCAAGCTGCTGCCGACAAATCATCGCAGCTTCACACAGAAAATGTCTTTGCAGTCTACTGGCAAAACAAACAAATAAAATATGGATATACAAACTGAGGTGTCTTCTGCTAAAGCCTGTTCTACTGTAGGGCTCTGAAGTGGAAGTGTCGTTGCAAGAATTATCTGTTCAGTGTTAGCCACAACAGTGAGATCACTATGTCTTTGTCAGAGATAGCCTTATGAAAAAGTTTTCTAAGGCTTGCAGGTGGAATAAAGAGCCCATTTACAGCCCTCCATGGGAAGAAGAACAAGGTTAAACAGCACAGGGTATGAAATTTCCTCTGGGACAAGAGACTACTCTTTTAGGCTTAGATGGGACTGAAATGGTACATTACAATCATGGTTTTTTTGGAGGTTAGCATCACCCCCAGCTCTTCTCAGATGATGCATTATAAAGGGTTTGTCTGCATTGCAGAATCACCCTATGATTTTATCAAGGTCTGGCATCCCTGCATTGGCAAGCCAAGGTAAAGGGCAATAGCAGTAAAAATGACACCATATAAGCTTTAGAAGAAGCATTTAAGTAAAGTGTATTGCCAGTGCTTCTAAAGCATGTGAACCCTGTTATTAGCAGATGATAACATTCAGGTGCTGCATTTTCCTGGCCATTGTCCACCCTGGCAGGCAGATTACAGCAATTCAGACTCCTTTGTTTTGCTGAGCAGAACTGCTTCTATTGAGAGCTTTGCCCAATCTCGGGTACTCATCAAAAAAAGGAATTAATTTGGACTCCAGCTAATTGAGGTTATCTTGGGGAAAATATATAGATACAAAGATGTAAATCCGTGCAAGGGATGCTCACATCTCTTTGTCGTGCCTTCTCAGTTATCGAAAAAGAATGAGTGCCTTCAGCTATGCTAAATCATTTGTTGCCTAATTCTTGCCGAAATTGCTTTATTTTCCTTTGGGGTTGAAGTGGCATCTGATGAGAATCTGAACAAAAACCAGAACAATATTCTACTAAGTAGATGATCAGCCATATTTCCTAACAAATTTTCTTTGCTCCAGCTCTTCATACAACATTTTTCCATATGCAGTGATAATCTTTTTCCTACTGGCCTATCTACAGCACAGCATATTTAGTTTGATGACAGTATTTATGACATAATATAAAAGTTGTGTGTAGGAGCCAGGAATGGGGAAACACTTGGAAAGAAGTCAAATACGGTCAAACTAAACATCTGAACGTCCAGCTCAATCTTGCAGTTCTCATTCAAGTGAATTCCTTGGATGGGAACTGGGGCTGAGTAAACTGTAAAACGAGAAGCCTTCATCAGATTTCTGTAGATTGGAATTGATCTCTAACAGGTTTTCTGCGCAAATGGAAAACCTTCACTATTGTAGGTGTAGCCTTTTTGAAGTCTGACATTTTCAGACAAATCCTGCTTTGATGTTACCTTAGCATGCAAAGTGATTTGTAGTTTTCGCCCCATCTATTTTTTTTTTTTTTGAAACAGTTGAATAATCCAAGGTGATATTATTAAATACAGCTAGATTGGCCAACCAGAGACACTTTTTCCAGAGGTAACTGACTGATTCTCAAGTAATTGTATTGGCGGGAATGCTTAAAATCAGAGAAATCAGAGAAATTAAAAAATTCCTTAAATCAGGATATTCCAACCTATAAAGAGGAACTTGGCATGAACTCACAGACTTGAATCAAGCGTTTTATTGGCAATGCAAGAAGTTGTTCCATGATCAGTGAAACTAATGAAGCTTCACATCCACTGAATTTGTGTCTTATGATTACATTTTTTACCTGTTTTCTAATGCCTTAAGGTCTGGAGTATTCATAAAAATTCATCATGTAAATTCTCTGATATCAAACAGGAGGAGAGCTCCCACTGCAGTACTGATAAGTCTCTCTCCCCTATGCAGATATCAGGTTTTTTTAGACCACAAGACCTCAGAAAACTTTAATCCACTGTCCTGTTGAAGATAAGATTGAATTATCTTACAAGTGGAACACATATTTGGAAGCTCATACAGATAATCGTCACTACCCCCAAGCCATAAACACACTGCATAATTATCCAGATTGTGTTCCTTTATGACATCCTGCTACAAATAGCTCCAACTACAGACCATTAGTGTGACTACCATACTGATCAAGACAGCAGAAACTATGATAAGGATTTGCCAATTACAATCTGGAAACGGAGGTAAAGATACCTCTGAAAAAAAATCCATCTTTAAATTTAAATTCCTAAAAGCAATTACAGTATAATAAAAATGTTAAATGAAGGATCGCTGTCTGAGACAGCAATGCAGTACAGTATAATTTGCACTGCATGAAGGAAACTCAACCAGGATTTGTGTGCTGAGGACACTGCATGCATATATGTTCCATTTGATTAGGAGCCGCTGGTCATAACACCAACCCGTCACTGATTTCTGATCAGTGTAAGTATACGGTACTAACCATAGTATATTAAGCTTTTTCACACCATCCAGAGTGTTGTTATTAAAAAAAACAGTTTGCATACCTTAGTACAAAGTCAGCAATACTGATGGTTAAATGAATGGAGTTAAATGATGATTTGCAGACTACAAGTGGTTGATAGCAGTGTAAATTTCCCCACTAGAATTTGTTGAGAAGCAAAATCATAGTAATTTTGCAAAATAAATAAGAGTGTATTTTGGAAAGGTCTGTCACATCAAAGTTGTCCATTTTATAATAAGAAGCATCTAAATGTCTAACTGGTGCATAATTAAGAAATGTTCAGCTCTGAATGCCACCATCTTTACAGTTCTTTTTACCATCTTTGCAGTTCTTTTAGCCAGTTTTATACGATAGTCAATTTTGAGATTGTTTAAATTAAATGCCATGCTTCATTAATTAAGTGCAACAATATTTATCTTAATTATGTGTGGAATGGGTTGGGGTGCTGAGACATTGAGTAGAACACACACAGACTTGAACCAGAGCAGAAAGGAAATGTTAGTTTAATGAAGAAATTTGCATAATAACACTTCGTCATCTACTGACATGTAGTTGTCTAGAGTGCTACTGTGTCTGCTGTGCACAGACACAGATCCCATCTTTGTCTTCTGCCGGTGACCCTGTCTCGCTCAGGAGACAGTTGGATAGAGCCTGTGAAGGATGAGCTTATGCCCTCATCTGCTCATATTTGCATGAGAAATGCACATGAGAACACGGTATCTGGAACAGATGCATTTTGTGGGAAAAGTTCTCATGTGTTGGCCCTAAGAAGGCAGGGAAGATGTTCCTTTATGATGATATATGAGTACTGAAGGCCCACCTGGTTACTGTAGGATGTTCACAATTAATTTCTTGTCACAGTCTCAGAGAAGCTATAAAAGGCACAAAAGATATATAGGGGACAAAACTGAATAGCTGACACCAGACTGCTTCTTTGCAAAGTGTCTGGGAACTTTAAAAGACACTGGCAAGACAGGAGAAAGCCTACGCCCAACAGAGATCAAAAGAAGTGCAGTAGCTTAAAAAGGGAACTCCTACAAGAGCAGCCGTAAAGTTGTTTGTGGGAATAACGCTCCTTTTGGTCATATAACTGGGTGTCTGAGAGAGCTGGGACAGCCACAAAGGGATGGAGAATGCATGCTGGGGTTTTTAACTTGCTTTTTTCCTCCACATAATTTAATCCTGTGGTTAAGTTAAACAATATTTTGGTCTGCTTTGTCCCTGATTTTCACACAAATCCCCAGAAAGGAGATGCAGCTGGTGTCTGAGCTTGATCAGAGCTACTGTATTCACAAATCCTGACCTAAGAACAGGAAATATGCTAGATTTCACCTCTACCAGTACTGTACTTACAGAAGAGGGGTAAAAGAAGGCCTTTTGGGACACCCATGGATATACTGGCACCTTGGTGGTTAGTGTCATTGATAACGTATTGTTTTCTCACTGTCCATTTTCATCAGTTAAAATTTCAGTGCTAGTGAGCTTTTCACTATAAGAAAATTTATTGAAATGCACTTGAAATGTAGAAGATGTTATTTTTAAAAGGATGGACCCTTTGTATGTACCTGAATTAATTAATAGATTACCTCTCTGGATGCTACTTGTCTTATTTTTTTCCTGTCGTAACAAAACAAACCACAGCAATAACAACTCTTCAAACAAGTCCTGGGAGATCTCGCAAGATCTCTCCTCTCATAGTTACTCAACCCACTTGATTCTGGGTGCTAACTTTCATCAGATATTTCATGTATTTACTTTCTCTAGGCCATCATAAACTTGGGCAAATAACCATCTTTTTGCACCCCCAGACAAGGGGTAGTACCTACAGCTGAAACCCCCTCAGACCTTTAGGCAAATGTCTGACTTCAGAGAAGAGTATGAGGCCGTGAGTGCTGCTCCCACGGCAGTATGCAGACTGCCTCTGCATTTCTCGAATTTCTCCTGCCTTGCTCAAAGTGGTTTCCACTCAGCTTGCTGGCTTCTACAGACCATCTTTCCCCATCAGAGGGAGTCAAGGTCCCTGTATTGTGGCTGTGCCATACTGTGTGACCAGGCTCTAGGCCCACCACACCTAATTTTACTCCTTTGACAGTGGCATTTACAGTAAGAAACTAGACTGTACAGTTCAGAGGGGCTACATGGGTCATCTACATGTAAGGTCCTTGTCATCTCTGAAGGTGTCTGGCCTCTTTCCATTAACTGCAGGGAGAACTTGCAGCAAACGACCTTGAAATCTACATGGTTCAGTTACATTCCCAAGGTTGTGTAGAATAAATCCTCAAAGGTGTGCCTAAATTTGGAGTGTTGCTATGCTCAGTATTGCAATTCCTAGATCTCTTTTTTCCTTCAGGAACTTGTTATTTCGATGCTGAATTTCTGGGTTTCTGTAGAACCTAGGCTAATATCGAAGTGTAACTTCCTATGCCTAAACACCTAGTGCCACGTGAGAGGTTGTAGTGTGTCCAGTATCAAGATGACAGACTCAATGCAAGATGCATCTTTCTGGAGAAGCAGCAGGAGGCCATGAGAAATACCCTGTGGCACTTCTCTTTTGGCAACTGAAGTAATCCCCTATTAATATAAAGTGAATATTAATATGTAAGAGAGTGAGAGAGTTAGTTACCTTAAATCTTGGTGATTCCAGCTCTTGAACTTCTGACATCATAGCTCACCTGTTTAACACTGGATTACAAATACAGTAGACACATCTCACTGAGGACTCCCAGCCTCTGCTGGTGCACAGTGGTCTGTGCTAGCCCACTTCTATAGACTAAATGGTATGTTTGAACAGATGCATGTCCTGGAAAGCTGCTGTCTATTAAAAATACGTATTAATAGTTTCCTTGAACTCCCTCTGTGATACCATAGGTCATCAAAATATTTCTTTAGAACAAAAAATACTCATCCTTTTTGCAAAGAACATCTTGACAGAAACACAACCTCATCAAACTACCTTGCTTCTCTTGCTTTGAGCACCATCACATGTAAAACAGATGTTGTGAATCAAGATAATCTACTAAGTCTGAAAAAAGCCATACAGTATAAAACAACTGTTCTGTATTTGTAGCTAGAGATGGCTGAGATGCATAGAAAGACCAGCTGAGTAGCAGTAAAAGGGGAAGCCAAAGCGAATTACCAAGTGTTTAGCATTCCCTATTCTTCTCAATAGCTGTAGTTGAGTAACTGTGCCATGTTCAGGGTAAACTTTTTCAAACTCTTTTCTACATGGACTGGGCAGGACAAGCAGTATAGACTAGATCAAAGCCTTAACAGATGAAGACAGGATGAATCAAACACTCACAAGTGAATCAGATCAATGAAACAGATCCAGACAAAATAAACAAAGACTGTATTCAGGACTTCAAATCATTTACTGTAGCCTTCACACTGCTCTGCTGCATCAGCACACCTTCCTTGTGCAGAAGCAAGTTGTAACAGTTCCCCAGGTAAATAAACCAACTTCTCGTAAACAAAATTTTTAATTAACCGGTCTGATCCACACCGTGGATGCAAAAGCATGTGAGCAGCCATGCTCAGGGCGAGCTTGAGCTTGAGTTCAGTGGGACTTCTTGGTGCAGCTTCAGCACCAGAGGGACAGGGCTGTGCTGTGAGCGGGCAGCAGCCGGCCCTAGCTGCAGGATGGGTGCACACGTGCAGTTTGACTCCCAGGAGGTAAAACTTGCCAGAAGCACAGCTGTGGGGCCATGCAATGTATGTCCAGCCAGAGGAAGGTGCAGGGACAGAGATCCCTTGTATGGGAGCTATTTCCAGCCTCCCATTAGCCTGGATAACAGAGAGCTGACAGTATTGGCAATGACACTTTAATGCTGATACAGTTTGTGCTTGTGTTAGGGTTTTTGCTGGTATATGTATGACACAGAAGAAACTGCAATTTTAACTAAATCTCTATGCTGGTCAAAGTATAGGCCTGGTCAAATAAAGAGAAAAACTTATTAAATAGTGCTTAAATCAGTTACAATAAATGTACAGGTGGAAGTGGCCAATTTATTCTGTAGCTAATTTCACACTCGTACTATGAGCTAAAGATTGGCAGAAGATTTGGAAGTTGACAAAAAAAGGAAATTTTTTCCATTTCTCCCTTTCCTCCGAACACTTGCAAGCTCCAAAGACTTCACTGAATTAATAATTTAAAAATATATTTATAGTTTATTTGTGTGTACTGAGTGAGGTGGATTCATATCACTAAAAGAGCAGATGCATGCCAGTTATCCATTTTGACTTACAGGCTTTGACTGCAAAAAAATTACATAAGATTCATTTTCTTTGTTTCTCTTTTCGGCTACACGGTCAAAAAGTTCGTGTGTACTCTGAAGTAGTTAAAAAACCACAATCACTGGCCTTACGTTATTTGTCATGGCAATAAAAATGTATGAAAATGATTCATATGGTGCAGGTGAGATCACCATAGTACTTTTGAAATATGTACCTGGGTGTGTTTTATTCAGTATATGCTGGAGATTGCCCGATGCAAATTAATTTTATGGAAAATTAAGCAGATAGCCACAGCTGCACTTCACAACTGCCAGAGATTTCTGTAACTGGCAATTTTCCAGCAATCCTGCTAAGAAAGAACTGAAAAGTTTATCACAAGCAGCTATGCTGAGGCAGACTCCAGGACTGAAACAAACTGTCTGTCATTTTACCATGTGGTTACTCATAAATGTATTGAATATTGGATTTTGAGTTGGTTTTGAAGTCAGGTTGTTTATCACTCCAAAGAGACATGTTAGAAATCATTGTACCAAAATTCATTACTGGAATTAATTTTAGGCTATTCCATTGCCTACAAGATTTGACATCTTTTGACTTTCATAATATTTATTCTGGTTCCCAAATGACAATATCTTATGAATTACCTCATAGGTTTAAGGAAGGAGTAATTTTTGAAGTATTACTTTGGCTAAACATTTAAGCCATTTGTGACTATAAGTTAAGCTTTTAATTTAAATGATAAAAAGCTCATTCAGCAAACTGAGGTGCCTCTTTTAGCCTTATTATTTATTGTTCTTATCATATTACTGGCAGAGAAATGAGGTGAGCAAACCTAGAGGATAGACTTGTCAAGGTACGGGAGGGAAGCTCTATACAGACAGTCTCAGCTGAAGGTCCACCTCTAAAACCACAATTTAAAGCAAAGACTCCCCTGGATTACTGAGACAACAGATCTTGGCTCTTCTGCAGGGGGATTTTTGCACCGCCTTAAATCAGGATCGCAGAGTTGAAGAGTATGGGCTTTGATGGAGAGTGAAGTTTGCTAAACGTGGTTTAACAGGTAATTGAATATTTCAGAATGCTGTTACATGCAGCATCAGAGAGCACAAGCAGACCCTACATTTCCCTCCTGTTCATTTATTGACCTGTTTAAACTAACCTTTGAAAAATGTTCCTCTCTACAGATGTTTTTTGTATCCAGACAGCTCTGTAATAAACAAGGAGAATATCTGAGAAAGAAACATGAGTAAATTGTAAATTGTTCTGGTAACAGCTTGAGGTGATGTTTATTTTTTTGTTTGATTCTACATTTGGTGGGAAGCCTTGCCTACAGTCAGAAGCAAACAGCTTTGGGAACAGGCACAAGAAATTAGGCAGAGGAAAAACGTGCGCGTGCTTTGCTGGATACCAGACTTGCCTGTCCTCATCAATGTGATCAGATCAGTTCCAACTGCAAAGCACCATCCCCTGCTTAGTTAATTTCTTATTTGGAACTGTTCTACAGTTAATAGTAGTGAACTGAAAAGATAGGAGGAACATGTCAAATTAAAAATTGCCTACCATTTCTTCCCATTTTACTGTAAGGGAAAAAACCAAAAGCAGACAGATGTGGTTAGTCCAGAAAACCCCTCTGTCATTTCTTAATTTTCAACAGCTTAAATCAGGAATTTGTCATAACTTCATGCTCAACTGGTTTCCAGGTACGGGAGCCAAAAAGGTTGGAAGTTGGAAGTTGATGAGCACTGTGTTGGCATGGCCAGTTCTTTGTCTCTTGGGTCTGGAGGTATTTGGACAAGTCAGCGGTGTGATGCATTTCTGTGGGTGCCCCATGCCCTGCTTGGGGAATATTGACATCCTGCCCTGCCCAACTTGTGTCAGTGGCCTAAAGACACCAAACCAACCAGATCTGAATCATGCAGCCCACATACACACATGGTGGCCACAAAACTGAGTTGGATGCCTGCTCTTCAAAGCTATGACATTAGCTTTGGATCTTCCACCTTTGTCTTCCTCCACTATTGGAGGTTTAGGACCCAAAAGGAATGAAATTCAGCTTAGATAACTTCCTAAGACAGTATTTTGTTTTGACGATCTGTGAAGAACCTTAGAGGAATGATGCTCTACAGCAAAACGCTCTGCTCACTGGTGAGAAAATGCCTGGATGGGAGGATTAGCTACATCCCAGGCAGAAGATGAGGTTGGTTCATCAGGGACAATTCTGCTGACTCCAGTCATATTCAGCTGGCTATGAATTTAGATCTTGAAATTAAAATAGCACAGACCGCCCTGAGTGAGTCTTGTTTTATCTGAGCAGGTTTGTGTATTTCCTCCGTAAGTCAAATACCTGCACAGTGTTCATTCATATAGCCCTGAAGCAAGTCATATACTTGAAATGATCCTAGGTAATGCTGGCCAGGATTTGCCTGTGGAATAATTCTTAGCTGAGAAATAAGAACTTCTGGAAACTGTAGGAAGAAACTGGAAACTGCTGACATTTGTGGGTGAGACAGTGGGGAAAAATGGATGAGAGAAGGGAGAACAAGCAGTCAGCTCACAAGCAACTCTGGGGACACAGGGAGGATAACTCTAAAGCAGGCCTAAGCTTCAGTGTCTCTCTTTTGAGGTGGGAAAGAGCAGATGGGACACAGGAAGATTTTTTCAACATTATTTTAGATGCCTGTAGGACTTTAGGCAGGAGTTAGATCACTTGTCTGAGCTGAAAATATCCACATGAAGACTCTTCTGACAGAGCTGGGAGCTGTTCTGGAGGCTTGTCTGACATCTCGTGCTTTCCGTCTCAATTACTTAACAATGTGAAATGAAACTGAGTCTTTAATTTTTTTTTTTTTTAAATCAAATAAGTATTATTGTTTTCATCTGGTCCTTCCACCATCTATAAATCCTTTCTGTCTCTTCACTGGACACACCACTCTCATAAAGACAGGGATCAGGAGCTAGCACAGTATCCACTCTGGCTCAGGCAGCCCCTGACCAATCTAGCTCTCCTCTGCCTGGGGCTTGTCAGGGAGAGGAGAGCAAATCAGAGCAGCAAATCTCTAGGCCAAGAGATGTTTACTGAGTAGCTGTACCAAAGAGAGGGCAAAAACAAGAGAAGAGATCAGATCTTCTGTGCTCTCCTTGCTACAGGAAAGTGGAGTCAAATATTCCGGTATAGACATTGTAGGGAAGGTGGTTTTCACAGGTTTTAGCAGAGAAAATGGCTAAAGGAAAGAGACCATCACCTCTGTAAATACAATGGCTAACTACATTGCAGCATCCAGTGGTCTCAGGCACCATGACCTTGAGGTAGATGCTAAAAAGCTTATTCCAAAAAATCAAGAATACAGACCACAAATTACTCCTACCAGGAGAAGAGGTGTTTTACAAACCTTATTGATCTACAGAGTGTATTTCAAAACTGCTAGCATTGCTGCACAAATCTACATTGCTCATGCAGAGGTGGGCAGGGCAACCTGCAGTAGCACTGAGAACAGGAATGCCCAGACTGGGACTTGTAGTTAAACCATTTCCAATCACAGCTCAAGGAGCGGCACTGAATGAAGGAGATAGTTTTTTTCATAGGGATGGGCTCACAGGCTAGGAGCAGGGCAGAGGAGCAGTGAGAAAACTTGTGAGTGAGAAAGCAGCTTTCACTGCTTTCACTTGTCCTTCTGTTAACAAGACATCCTGCCCAAACTTACAGGATTTAGAGTTAAAGGTCACGAGGCTGCAGTTCCTTTTGTAACACTACTTCCAGATTAGGGTATCATCCATTATTGTTTGTCAAATGAAGCACTCAATTCTTAGCAGGCAAAATCCTAAAGTTAAGGCAAGCAGCTCTCTAGGCACTATTTTCTATGTAAAAAAAACCAGTGATGCAAGTTATCATAGGGAGGCTTGCTGTTGAACCCAATTAGACAAAGAATCATGGAAAAAGCAGTCATACAAAGGGCAAAGTTTACTAGCCCTGGATGTCTTGAGCATGTTTGTTTGTCTGGCAGAGCTCTTGGTGATTCCATGATTAACACCTTGATTAATGAAAACGTGCTCTGGCCACCAGTTCACAGTGACGATGGTTTTTGTTTGAAATCTGCGAGTGAGGGAGTCGTTTCCACGAACGGTCAGAAAATCCTCAATGATGGATTGTCGTGCAGGCAGGGTTTTTAGTGTGACACAGCAGAACAGGCTGTTCCCAGCCAGCAGACCTGGGGCGTTATGCCCTGGCTCTGCTAATTCTGGAGGCAGCTCCGACAACAGCGGGAAGGGGCACCAGGGTGGCTGCCTCAGACTTGAGGCTGTGGCTTACTTGTTTCCTTGGATTTTTCATGCACACATGTGTCTCTGGCATCACTTCTCCCATGGCCCGTCCTATTTGTGTGGTGTAAAAGACCCATCTCTCATCTCGTATACAAGGTGTTAAATAATCACATTTGGACATCTTTTCCTTTTGCACCTTACTTTTCTGCAAAGGCAGAACAACATTATATGTATCTGTAAAGGCTTTTATTTCTGGCAATGTGCTTGTTGCTGTTTATCTCCTCCACATACACTTGGGTTTAATGACCTTACAGGCCTATATTATAACATGGCTCTTTGTGAAAGGGACTGAAGCTGAAGTTGCAAGTTTATGAGTTTATGACTCAGAACCAGACCTGAGATGAGAAGAGGGAAAAGAGGTTTTCCTATAAAGGCCTGACTTTATCTATAGCTGTAATAAAATCGGTTAAGGTCAGTAAAGGTAAGGGTCAAAAGCTGATCTCTTGCTTGCTTTTCTACCCTTTCTCTGCTTTGGGACTGGCTATGCTCTTATGACTTTTGTTCCCGGGAACAACCCCCAGCTTACGTGCAGGAGCTTTCTACATCCCTCCTTGCCCCGTCATCTTTTGCTCTGGCACCATGAAATTTCAGCCATGGACTCAGAGTTGTCTGGACTTTCTTTTTGAGACTTGGTATTTTCTACTTTCTTCCTCTTTTTTTTTTAGAGTTGTGAGCTCTCTCTTTTCAGAGACTCATCCTCTATTTTCTCTGTGCCTTACTGTCATACCAAGGTGAATTTTTACTCCCATTGTGTCAAAACAGTTTGTGCAGCCCCTTCTCCAAACTTGCACGCAACCTATGATCTACTTCCTTTCCCGCCCAGCAGTTCAAATCTTCACCCCTCCCCAACACTAAATACTGTGTTTAGGATCATTGTCCTCTTTGCTCATAGAAAGCATCATCAACCTGATACTCCTGGTCAGGTGGTTTTTAAGACTTCCCTGTGAAATCACACAGAAAATTCTCCCCCATCCTCAGCCGCTCAGCTGCCCAGCTTCCTTAAGGCCATCAGCACAGGCAGTCACATCATCAGAGAAGACGGTGACATCTCCTTTCTTTTCTTACTGCCTTGTGGCAGATGGGTTCTCATGCCACCCTTAGGTAAAAATTGCCGTCCTTCATATCTTAGTGGGCCTGGGGAGAAATGTCAGAGTTGCAGAGCAGGAATAGTCCTTGGCTTTTCTTACTCTGACACTTGGGCCTGATGCTTCCTTGCTGTCAGGACACAGTATCTGTTCTTCAGCTTCACAGATCTGCAGTGTGGGTGAGAAGATGTCTGGAGCAAGTCCTGCCTCCAGAAACTGCTCCACAACTGGTCCTACCACAAGTCTCTTTTCCTTTTTGGCATGTCTCTGTTTTGCTAAATCATAGGGTTTCTCAGTTTGGAAAAATGATCATGGAGGCAGAATATAGCACAGTTCCATAAACCCTGGCTGGTGCAGGGAAAACAAACAGGGACTGATCAGACTGATCGCTCACAGTCTCTCAAAACACAAAACCTTTGGGGGCACTCAATAAAATTGTCAGGCATAGCAAAAAATAGGCAAAAAAGGAAAACTTTGTGTGGCCTGTAGTTACATTGTGGCAAATTAAATTAAATAAATAAATGCCAAAAGGGACTGACACATTAATGGAGGATGAGTGCTTTGTTGACTATTAGATACTATGCTCGGGATGTAATTTCAGATCTCTACGCTGTTGATTTTTAGAGGCTGGAAGGCAGTAAAAGGACTCTATATACCCCAATTCTCATACTTTTGTTTCAGTATCTGCTAATAATCACTGTCAGAGACAGGATACTTGGCTAGACGGGCTTTTGATTTGACTGGCTATGGTACTTCTTACATTTTTTCATACATTCTGGAGCAGCTTTGCCCAGAACTTGGAGTACAGAGTTTATTCTGCTCTGCGTGCTGCACTTCTGTTCTTTTGCTGATAGCCAAGAATGACAAATTTAAAATAAGGCTTATGACAGCAGCAGCATGCATGGCACAAGCTGCATGGTAATGAGTTGGTTTTCCAAGTTCGGTGCTGGAATGACTTCAGTTGCTGCCCATAAATGGGATCTGTGCATACAATCCCTTGATGGTGGAGAGGGCCTGCAGCTGGGGTGGATCACAGCTTACTGAGCCCAGAAGCTCTCAGCCCTGCCTGATGCTGTGAGCTCAATCCACAGTTTGAAATTCAAGCTACTCTGTCAGAACTCCAAAGCCTGCCACAGCTGGGGAAAAACAATTTCACATGACTGTCTTGTACAGACTCAGTAGGTAAGAGTAAGGATGCGGGCAGCAGGAATGATCAGTAAGCAGTGTTGCACACCATGTTCACAGAGAGAATGGAAACACCCTGCTAAATTCACCTGATCCTTAGGATCTAGGCAGTAATGGTTGGACTCAATGCTCTTAGAGGATTTTTCCAACCTAAATAATTCTGTCTGATAAAAACTCAGATCTCAGAGTAAGTAAGTGAAATATTCCCCAGGCAAGTCTTTTTTAAACCCTGCTCTGAAATGTAGGATGTGAGGAATGATGATGCATATAGAGTAAAGCCAAAGAAAATATTCCCTAATATTTGGAGAAATAAAGCCTTTTTTTTTTTTTTTTCTTTTGCATTTCCACAGCAGGGCATGCAGGAAATTTCAAGGGCACATTAACAGAATCAGTGCAAATGTTGCTCAGCATTTTCAGCAAATGCTGGTCTTTTTGCTTGTTGGCTTTTGTATTGTTTTGTTTTGTTTATTGGCTCTTTTCAATACCCCAGGGGCCTGCTGGAAAGGACAGAAATATAAAAATCAGTCCTGCAAAGTGCTGAGAGCCCTACACTGGCCTGGCTGTGGAAGTTGAAGACACTCTGCACCCATGGGCCAGGTCTCTGCTGCTGGGCAGGATGGGTCCTGTTAACAGGTGTGTGAGTCTCTAAGCTACTGAGGCATAGATTCAACTGCCATAGGTCCCATAAAGTAGTAGCATTTGGCAGATCCTATTATTTATGATACTATGTTTGCCAACAACGTAAAACAATAACGCTTGTGAGTTAACCAAATTCAAATCATATGAAGATTTTCCTGTATTCTGTCCAAAAAGTTCTTGTAAGAGGCTGATTCATCCAATACCATTTCTATCCCAAGAGCAAGGGAAGATCATTTTCCCACTCTTTCGCTGTGGGAAACAGAACCCAAACCAGCCCAGATTTAGTCCTCTTGGTGGTCGCAGACAGACACTACCTTTTTTCTAACAGAGTGTATCTAAGTTTTGCTTGTAGCTGTTTTCCAAAGAAGTGACTGTTCTTTCACTGTAAGGTTTCTCATACCGTGGAAATCCACCTAATCAGATAGAGCTGAAAAATAGCAAAGAACTATTTTCCTTGCTGCCTCAGAGCCATCTGTCTGGGTTGGAGGTCCCTGTGGATTAATGTGTGAAATTCAAGACCTGGCACTGTGGTCTTTATTTAGGGAGTTGCAAATACATGCTGAGCAAGTGTTCTGAGCTTCCCTCTGAGCATTAGGGCAAGATCTCAAACCATTTAAAAATTAATCCATTAACTCTTACAGAACCCCTCAGAGCCTTTCCGCCCCTTGTGTCATGAACACGTTACAGGAACTTTCAGGGCTATTTGGGGCTTTTTTACCTCTTTAGGAGGAAACTTGGGTATCATGAACAAGGCATCATCTTTGCTGTCATCTAATTTACTTCCAATGAGAAGGCAGAAGCAAATCTCTGCCTATCCTTTTGGCCAGATTACCTCCTGCAGCTGCTTCTCATGGCTCTGTGACCCCTGAAAACCCATACTCGTACTCTGCTGCTTTCCTATAGGGAAGCACAGTTAAAACACTGTTCATGCTCCAATCGTGCTTCAGCAGGATTGGCCCACTTGCCTTGGGCAGTGACTTCAGTTGTTTCCAAGTTTTGACTCTATAGAAGTTGCTTAATTATCCCTTTCATGAAAACCAAAAGAGTGCTCAGGCCACCCAAAATCTGACAGTATAAACAGTACAGTTGCTTAATGTTGCACAAAGGTGCAGGAAGAAGGTGGTGTCCTGCTACTAAAGGTTCTTGTTGTAGATCAACGATAAAGCACAACAGATGGCTAAAGCAAATTCAGGAGAGGGAAGGTAAAAGTCAAAAGTATTATTTCAGATCAGTGTTGTGATCAGTCTCCATTTTTAAAATGCACTCTCTCATTTGAAACGAAAGTGGAGAACAAGGAGGTTCTTGGGGTGGCTCGTGCCAGTACTAAAGTCCCACGGTCGTGTCGTCCTGCCCATGAATTGGACCAAAGCAGGAGGAATTGCAGGACTTTCTTTCCAGGCGTCCCCCAGTTCATCTCTGGCTGTGCTGACTAGGCCCAGGACTTTCACACTGGGGTGACAAAGTTCAGTCTGTTTACAGCACCCTACAGACTCATGATGTTTCTGTGGAACATAGTTTAAAGCTATTTTTATTTTTTCTTGACAGATCTAGAGGTGAAGGCAGAGGTGCACACATGCACCTTGATAAGGTTGTTTAAATCCTCCCACAGTTATTTTTGTCCCAGTTTGTGCATCCCTGCAGACGATTTCAGTGAGTCTGCTCTTTCCCATATCATCACCCATTTCAGTGACAGCCTACCACTGCGACACCACTGTGCTTTCTGCCATTTTTCTTGTCCCTTGAGCAATTTCTCTGAGATGTCCTGGAAAGCAGATACCTTCTCTTCATGGATACTTCTAAAATCTTTCAGTGAAGGCATCGTTTCTCTGCCCAGATTGGGAATGGGGTCTACCTTTCTGCTGGGAAAATGGAGGAAAACTGGGAATAAGAGATGGCCATCATCTAGTTATCACTTTAGCAGTATAAAGATCACATTTCAAAAGTAGCCAACAATGCTTTGTAAGCTCAGGATCCCTGAGAGCAACTAACAAGGAGTCAGTACACCTGCCCAGTTAAGAACTGTGCCTCTGAGGACTCAGGAACTGTAAGAAGTTTATTTGCATGCTGTATCCTGTTCATCCATCTTGCCATCTTCTCAGAGACAGTGCGTACTCCTGCAGTCCCTCCCCTCCTCTCCCCTTTCCTTCCCTCTCCTATTCCCTTTCCTCTTGCCTTCCTTCATCCTTTTCCTCTTCCTTTTTCTCTTCCCTTTCCTTTCCCACAATGTACACAAGCACTCAAAGTGTCAACATGTTAGAAGTAAAAAAAATATACACTGAAATGACTAATGGGAATTAGTTCTATGTGGTAATGGACGTCACACCCAGACTGACCTCCATATGCTTCTTTTCCCTCTATTTCCCTCTCTGGAAAATATGATTTAAGTTTTTATCAAATGCATAGTCAACATCTTCTAGTTTCAAGGAAAAGTTTAATTCGAAATTGGATCTGCTACAACATTACTCAGTTTCTGAATATTGCTAATTTTTCCACAGATTACCTGTGACTTCCATGTATCAATTATACTTTAGAGATGGAAATCCAGATTATAAACTTTCTAAGTATTAAATTTAAAAATAGCTTTTCAGGCTGAGTATTGTAGGACTAAGTATTGCAGTACTCAATGTAAGTTTTACATACTTGCTAATTAAATCCACACTTATAGATGTGTTATAGATATATAATATGGGAGAATGATTTATGAACTTCCTCTTTCAAAGAATTCCAACATGTAGTAAGGTCCTAAGGTATTTTGGAGAAATTTTTTACCTCATAAAGGTCATTAGCACAAACTTATTTCCCTGTGAAGTAAAAATATATTTTTTTGTGAGAAAAAGCACTGCTCTAACTGCTTCTAGATTCTGAATGAGATCTCATAGAAAAGATTCTTCTTCTAGTGCAGTTAGCTATTTAACTGAAACAGATGGGTAGAAAATAGAAAAAGATTTCTGAAATTGCAAAGGTATCCACAAAGGAGAGCAACGGAGATGGTGAAGGGCCTGGAGCACGAGTCCTGTGAGAAGCAGCTGAGGGAGCTGGGGGAGCTCAGCCTGGAGAAAAGGAGGCTCCAGAAGCATCTTATCACTCTCTATAACTCCCTGAAAGGAAGTTGTAGCAGAGTGGGGGTCTGGCTCTTCTGCCAGGTCACAGCGATAAGACAGGAAGGAACAGCCTCAAGTTGCACCACGGGAGGTTTAGATTGGATCTTAGGAAAAGATTGCTCATGGAAAGGGCTGTCAAGCTTTGGAACAGGCTGCCCAGGGAAGTGGTGGAGTCACCATCCTTGGAGGTATTTAAAAGACGTGTAGTTGTGGCATTTAGGGACATGGTTTAGTGCCGGATTATTCAGTGCTGGATTAAGGGTTGGACTTGATGATATTAAGGGACTTTTCCAATTTAAACAATTCTATGATTTTACTAAATTAACTTTCAAAATGAGCTGAACTGACAAAAACTCTTGAAAGCCTTCATACAAACGCAGTTTGGTTAATTTTAAAAGTCTGATTGGTTTTTACATAATTCTTCCATTGATTAAAAAGAGATGTAGATCAGAAACCTCAGTTTCTATAGAATCTTCCCTAGTGCCTGTCACTGTGCCCTTAGCTTCATGACTGTACAGATATTTTAATGTCTTTCTCAGTCTATTAGAGAAATGGGCAGGTTGAAACACTCTTCCAATTCTACATACAACATCAAAAGTATATTCAATTTACTTTAGAAAGCACCACAGACATAATTTATATTAATGTGCCAAATTTTAATAACTAATCTCTTTCCACTGTAGTGGGAGGAAATTCATTTGCAAGTACAATTTGTGATTTAGAAGCCATCAGTGAAGTCCTTATGATGAAAAACAATTTGTGGAAACACTTTTTTGCTTTCTGTTGTATATAAAAATAATTAATTTCTGTCCTTCATATGGAAGAATGGAATTAAGTCACTGCAGTCTTTAGGATGTTCCAGTGTACCCTTTGTTTTAATAAATTTTGAGTAAATAAGGAAAGAATTGATACATATCTGAGTTTAAAGACAAGAAAATGTAGGTTACATGGTTCTGCTTTAAATGCGAAAAAATGTCAGGTTACACGGCTCTGTTATTTTGCTTTTGTTCTTAGAGCTCATGAGAAAACTTATTTCCAAGCATTTGTTTTTAATCTGCTAACTGAAATTCTAGCAAGTGTCCTGCAAACTGAGAAGTGCTTACCTGAAGTCTTCTGTCTAAAATGAAGGATGTTGATCAGCAGCTGAGACAGCAGAAAGGCAGTAGTTAGGTAGTTAAGTGTTGGGGGTAACTTCCCTGGCTGGGGTTCTAGCTTAAAAACATTAACATTCTTTGAGATCTTTACTGTGCTGTGCAGTCTGAGGTCTGTGCTTCCCAGACACAAAGGCAACATCACCCATTTGTGGCTTACTCTTATTCCTGCCCCTCTGACTCCTTCTTTTTCAGCCACACCAGTTCTGACATACTCAGAGGAGGATGCTCCCTCCCAGTGCTCCTGTGGGAGCTTGCAGATCAGAGCTGGAACTGCCTTTGGCTGAGGAGGAGTAAAGCCTTGAGCTTCAGCTTCCTGGGTAAATGCTTTAAACCTCTAAATTGTTAGGTAAAAGTAACAGTTCTCCTTCCCTTCCAGATGCAGGATTCGTCCAAGGCCGGCTGTGCTTTGTGCAGAAGTGAGTGCTGTCACAACACATCCAACCTTCCCAGGAAACACGGGCTAGACTGGACCTCTGGGGACATGAGTGTAGGACTGCCCAGTTTGCAGTCATAAGAAAGGTAGCAAAATGTTCAGCTCTGGAGGGATAGCAGCAAACCAGGCTGTCAAGCACTGGAAGCACCTAGTGAACTTCATGAGGGAACTGATCACTGGTTGTGGCTCTTTTTATCTCCTGCCGGGCTAGGCAAGTTTTTGTGGATTGTAATTTTAAACTTAGACATCTCAGTTCTGCCTCCTGCCTCCTGAAAGCATCTGTTGGTGTGGCTCCCTACATCTAAGCATGCAGGCACATGCATGCAGGCCCTGCCTTTACATGAAGCTTCCCAAAACTGAAGCAAAAGAGGCTGGATCTATTGCAAAAATTATTTCAATGTGCAGGTTATTCCTTGGGAATTTTCTAAGCGAGCCATTTGTAATTGTAAACATATTCCTGGCCAATTAATGGAGTCAAATGTTTTAGCAGCTCTATAAAAACCATCATGTGGCTAATTCAAGTCATTAGGAATTAGCAAGCTGACTTCTGCCAGAATCTGCACAGAAAGGGAACTCTGTAAAACAGGATGAGGCAGGACAGAGATTTATGCAAAAGTGGGATTATTTCCAAAATTGCTTACTAAAATATGGCTATTTTTTTGTTCCAAAACAACACTCACTAAAAAGTCCTTTCTATCTGTATGTCATACTGAAAAGGATTCACTAACACAAAAAATTTGTATTTTATTTTGAAAGCTCCGAATTTCTTGTGGGAGGTGATAAACCCTTTCTCCTGCAGATTTGTGAATCAAATGAGGAGAAATCCATGTTGTTTCCAGTGTGATCTGACTTCTTCCTTATAAGTAACATCAAAACCAGCAGTTCATTTAAAGCCATGTGTTTGTTTTCTATTTTTCAATGCATTTTCTCTTTGTGAAGGAAAGGTAATGAGTTACACTCCATTTTTCTAAAACAATACCGAAACTATGCATACATTTACTCGCATCTGTGCACTTTGGCATGCTGCTGCTTCAGTGTGGATTTGGGGTCTTGACTAATGGAATCACCTTTTTGCCTTTGCAAAAGCACTCTGACTGCTGGTGTGGACTGGACGCCTCAGGGAACAACTGAAACCAAGAGAATGGCCCAGTGATTATGGAACACACTTGAGAAAAGGTTCACTCTCTTGTACAAGGGTGCAGCAAATCCAGAGCAGAACAAAAATCTCAGGCTCTCTTCCCACACGGGTTTATCCTTCAGGGACATAGAGCAATTTTTTTACAAAAGCAAATCCCAATGGGTAAACTTAAACAGTATAAAGAGAAAAACTCTTTAGCTTAGGGTATGCTGCAGCCTTTTGATCATAAGGACGTTGTTCCTTCAAAGCCTGTTGTTGCTTTTAGTTATCTAATATTTATTCTTCTAATTCATTGTAGTTCCACAGAGAGCAGGAGAAAATCCTTTGTCCCCAGGTTTCTGTTACTCTCCTTTCTTTGCATTTCTAGGAAAGAAGCTTAATGTAAGAAAGCTATAGAACTGTGATATACTGCATGTCTCCACTGTGACTTTGACTGATCTTTTTGGCCTATGACTAACTTAGACCATGCAATTCTAGACACCAAGATAATTTCAGGATACCTTAGATCTTCTGAACAGTGCAGTAGAAAACACACTCATGGATGGTGTTACTCAGATTTAAGAAAAGAAGATCAGATGGCTTACATTCTTGTGGTATTGTAAATTCCCTAAAGCATGGAAAACCTGGATTACTCCCTATAGTTTGAAAAGGTGAACTAAGAAGTATTAGTTGGAAATTGAGCACATCAAGAGAATAAAAGGGAATGAATAAAAGGTTCCCAGCACTTTCCTGGAAATCAAGTACATCGACACCACTAACAATTTTGAGCAGCTCCGCTGGTTTAGCTGTAGTAACCTGTGCTTTTCTCATGCAGCTGAGAACAGAGTATGACTGTTAGTTTCAGATGAAAAATTCTCTATGCAGGTGGCATTCAGCTTGATCTTTCAAGCCCATCGTATTCTTACCTAGCCGTGATCCTTCTGGAAAACATCATCTGTGTCTGACATGAACAGACAACGTGCCTCAAGAACACTGTAACATTATCAGTATTATCAGTTCCCTCAAGTTATCAACACCATGAATGTGAACCCTAAGGACTCTGATTTGACAAAACATTTGCTTGCATCCTGGTTCATGATATGGCTTTTTGAGTTTGATTCCTGGACTCTGCTCAAGAATGGAGATTTTCAGGTTTTTACTCCCGTGGCTCCTTCTACTGTCTTGGAGATAAGGGCAAAAGGAAATGCTATAAAGGGAGTATAGCAGACTATTGAAAGGGGGAGAAAGCAAGGAAAATATAAATTTATTGTATCATCTGTAAAAATTGTTTATGGAAGTCTAAAGTCGCATTGCTTGTGACTGATTCACATCCTTGGCCCTATATTGGCCTAAGAGCGTTGCCGATGAATCAGCCCAATCTCTGCAAATCTTTTGATGTATGCTTCTGGAGAAAAGGACATGCTCTCTATCTCTGACCATATGTTAAACTTTCCTCTTCTCTCTTTATTTTATTTATATTGACAGAGAAAAGGAAGGAGGTTTTGGAATAATACCAGCAATGTACAGAGACAAATGATTAATGTTTCCTCTCCTGGATGTTTGATTAATTAACCTAACCTCAGACATCCTGAAGGAAGATATTGCATGTGTGGACCATACTTCTTATAACCCCCTAAATCTGAAACCTTGAAATTAGTCAAATTCAGTCAGCTCTGCAGTTAGAAAGTCTGTAAGATAACGTCTTCGTAACAGGAATCTGAAGTGTGTGGATTAACTGTGTGTGAACTGCATCTGGAAAATTAAGGGTGACTGAGAGAAGACAAGATGAAGCAAGAAACAGACTTTATCGATCTCACAAGGAAAACATATAAATATCACAAAGCTGATTTATAGTATCTTATTTTGCATATTTAAACTAAATCTTCTCTAGAAACGACCAACATTAAGACTGATAATGCCAGAGAAAAGCAATTTTATCCTGCATGCTCTTCAGTGTATTCACTTCCTGAGACACCCTGTTTCAGTATAGAAGACCCCACAAAATGCCTTAGACTATCCTCAGATCATAAGGTTTGCACATGCAAAACAGGATTCCTACAGCCCATGGATGGGTGTTCCCACCACTTCTTTATGGCCTGTGGCCATGTTTTGCATGGATACACTAATTGCATGTGACACTGCGCTGTGTGCTAGGGTGGACATCCTAGAGTGCTCAGAAAGACCATGAAGCCTTCAACAAGAAAAAACTTCCTCTCCCCACATAGTAAGAACCAGCATCCCCTGAAATGACAAAGAATGAGGCAACAGCATGAGTTTCCAGAGCAACTATGCCTGGACAACACTTCCACCTTGTTAACACTTCATGAGAGAATATTGACTTTTCTCTGGTGCTCTGAAACTCATCCCAGAATTTGGGTTAATAAAGAAATCAACATTTTGTCACAATTTTTTTTTTTTTTTTTGCTATTATGCAGTGATACAATAAAGCAGCAGCAGGTTCCTCATACTGTGTGCAATTGTTCACTGCATGGGCATTTTGTTGGATAGTTGAGAAAGTCAATGGCTTGCATCTAGCTCAGTGTTTTGGTGTTTAGACAAAAGTCTCTCCCCATTCATTTATCCTTATTCATGTTGCCTATGAACTAGGTTGCCACACATTTTTATGACATCAAATGATGCTCTTAAGTGATAATATGCTCTTTCTAAATACTCAGGAAACTAATGTTCAAAGAACTTGCATCTCTATCCAAAGTTAAGAAAGTGTTTAATGGCTCTCTATTTAGAGAGTAACTATATTATCAGAGCGGTAGGCTCTACACCATCCACATAAATGCTGTCATCCTTCAAAAGTTAAAAGACCATTTCAGACTGTGGAGTTTTCCAGTCTGTCTGACCCTGGCTCCTTCAGCAGGAAAGTAGAAGCAACAGATAATTCAGTGCCAACTGCAGCAATATGGTCTGGATGTGTATGCTGAAGCATAGATGGGGCTCACTCTGTCTAAGTGAACAGGAATCAGTCTTCACGTCTCAATCTGCCATTGTTATAAAGTCCTACCTGGAAGAGGAAAACAAAAAAATTACCTCGTATCTTAAAAATTTGTCTTACCACGAATTGCTGGTGCAGAAATGTGAAACAAACAAGGATAAAGCATTTTTTTCCTGACTGCAAAACAAATATAATCTTAAATTTAACTCTGGTGAAATCAAGACTGATCTATACTGGGAAACGGAACTAAAGACCCAAAAATACATTTAAGATTAGAAAATCTCCACATTCACCTTTAAAAAGACAACCGAATACATTTTTCAAAGCATGTTTTCCATATGTAGCTAAATTGCAAAGCAATTTCTCACCATTTATCACCCTGATCCATCTGGATGGCTTGAAATACTGAAGGAAGTGGGGCTACTCTGCAAGCTCAGAGGAAACCAAAACAATACAAGGAACAGCTTTTGACACCCTGCCACAAAAGCCCAGCTCTGATGCAGCCCCCAAAATTATCATGTTCTATCTTAATGTTTCGCAAATATCATTGTCCAAGAAGGCGTCCTTCTCCCCATGGCTGCCCCTCAGTTCTGCAAGTTATTTAAGTACACACTCAGGAGGGACATGGTTTCCACAGGAAGGGCTGCATTGCACAGACTGCTGGGAACCAAAGGAGAAATCAGATTTTAGATTAAGTTGAAGAACTTGGCACTACTGAAACAGCAGTTTCCAGACAGACTTCCTGGTTATTTTAGTGACCCTGCTCCCTCCCTTGGCCCAGCTTCCCCTCCCCACATCACCCACAGTTTTCGTGCATTAGTTCTCACTCGGGACCTTTCCCAGCATGAAGCAACTGGCTTTCCTTGAGCTATAACCCAGCCTACAGAGGGTTTGCTCCCGGGTCTGCTTCCCACTGACAGTAGGAGACAGCACTTTCCTCACTCCCAGATGTCCCCCAGACCTGTATCAGATGGGTTTTGCAGTCTGGAATCCCTCCGCACCATCCACAAACACATTCCACCCATCCCAGAGCTGCAGCCCAAACCCCTGGGGTTGTGCAGAAGAGCTGCTCCGGGAATTGTGATGTAAATGACCGGGTACAATTTGTGCTGCAAAATGCACATATGCATAAATGTGTTTTACTGCCTGTAGTGAAAACAATGGCTTACACGATTAGGTCTTGCCCTGGGGCACACCAGGATCCTAGTGGCAAAAAAACCCTACCTGTGCCCATGTGAAAGTAGGCATCTATTTTTGAATGGATCAGTAGATCCCAGAAGATACATATCTCTATCTTCTGACTACTGAACGAGGATAGAGTGAAACTTAATTTTAAATAATTTTAGTAAGCTGAGAAAACACCTACACCCAAAATTTGTTCTTTGAATTACTTGCTAAGCAAAGACTGAGGTAGAAGTAACATTTTTCTACATGAAAGGTGATATTAAAATAATATTAGCTAACCATGCAGTGATCTAATATTTTATGTGTGTGTAATTGAAAATAAGTTTAAAATACCTGTAATTTGCAGATGTAGTGGTCTCCGTACAAAAGCATCTTGGGACCTGAGAGCTTCTTTCATCTCTCTCAAATATCTTGACATAAAATAAGTAGATTTTTACCAGAAGATAAAATGCCAGCAAGTGCCACAGTCCACAGTCCCATGCCTAGCTGCTAAACAAATGTAGTGGTGTTACTGACAGGGAAGGAATTAAAATTTTCTGTGTGGTGGGTTTTTTTGAGGTTCACTTTGGGATATATTTGTAAGCAACATGGTAAGCTTGAATGCCAGCTGGCAGAATGGATCCAACACGTTCGCCTTCACCTCAGGAGGAGGAGTTTGCTCTCCACAATTTCAACCCCTTACTTTCAGAGGTGTTAAAAAAAAAAAGAGTTCAAAAATGCCTTCAGAGATGAGGGGGCTGCAGGGGGAAATGCAATTCTCAGTTTCTCTGCACAGCAGGATAAATAATCTGATGACATCATAAAAACCGTGACAAAATCCATTTACAGTGGTATGCCCACAAATTTTCATTCAGTCTTCCTGTAAGTTCAGGTAGGCAAACATCGACATGTTATTTTAGGAGAGAAGGTTTAAAAATACTGACAGGCGGCTGTTAGAAAGGGCTGTTGCTTTCCTGGGCCAGGAGACACACTCATTTGAGCCAAGGGCTCGGACAGCACAAGAGCTTTATTGTATCTGTGCATCATACCACACTGCTCATAAACAGTCGGATTATTCATGAGCAAGAACTTTTATTTAATTTTAAGAGTGAAGACTTACATATCTTTAGCTGGAAATGCAGTTGGTAGCAGTTTAAACTTCTTTTTCTTAACTAAGTGATAAAACTGTTGGTGTTCTGGAGAGGAGCAAGATGACAGAACAGTCTGTTTGTCTCTGGTGTTTACTCGCTCAGGACAGGGAAGGGTCTAAAGAAACATCTGGTGTCAGCTTTTTTTCCACTAAGGAAAAAAAAAAAAATAAAGCCAGTAAGTTTTTTAGAGAGAAAAGTAAGTTCATGAGTCATGAAACTTCAGCTAGAAATCACAGAAAAGTAGAGACAGTGAAGATCAGCTATATTTGTTTTTACATAATCCATAAAGGAGAATGGGGCATTCTTACTCATGTTTGTTTGGTTTTTGGTTTTGTTTTTTTTTAATTCTGAATGTGTCTTGATTTACATTTCCAGCTGGGAAGAAGGTTGTGAGAAATTTAGGTGCAGAGGCCAGAGGGGCGAGAAGGGCGGGAGTTAGGCTGGCCACAGCTGGGAGTTTACAGTGAGTGGAGAGTAATGAGGTAGCAGGAAAATTTCTTCCCCTCTGGCCTCCCTCTCCACCTTCTCTCTTTTTTTTTTTTTTTTTTTTTTCACTTTGAAAAAAGGACAACAGTTTCAGAAAGGAAAAAGGGTGCTTTCTTTCCCCTCTCTCTGCCCCCTTTCCTCTCTATTCTCATTCAGTCTTCCCACGGGTCACCCCATGTTTCCTGTGTCCCAGTGGGAACTGCAAGAGACCAGCATTGAAAGCCCCAGGGCAAAGCCCCCTTTGTAACTTGCAGTTGGACACGAAAAGCAGGGGAGGACTAGTCCAAAACCTACCTCTGCACCCTGTGCTCGGGACACCCCTGACCACCCATTAAGGCCTCAGGTTGGTGTGGTGTGAAACTCCTTGAAACAGTTTCCCCATGCAAATTTTTGTGGGGAGAATGGAGAGGTTGATATGAAAAATCACCTTGTGTTAAAATTTCCTCCCCCTCAATAACAAAACGGCCTTGCTAGGAAATCCTGTAATCTAAGTACAAGCTTAGCACCATCCATCAAAGAGAGGATGTGAGCAGTACTTGTAAAAAGTTAATAACCTCCACGGTGGGACAGGCCAGTGCTAAAGGAAAGTGCTGAGTAATGGCCAGGAGGATCCTTTCATCTCCCAGTGAGCTCAGTGACTGGAAATGTGAAGTTCACTTCAGTTAACAGCAGTTTTTAAATGTCTTTTAAAATTACTATGGATAAACAAACAAACAGAAAGACTCAAATCCAATTTTTCTGACTTGCAAGTTTTGGGGTTGTTTTGGGCAGCTTCATAGGTCTCAAATTCAGATGAACAAAATGAAGTGCAATTTTTAAGCAAACAGTAACCAACTAGGGTAAATGTCCATCTTTTCTTGACACAAACAATTGTCTGAAAATACAATGTTAGTGCACATCTCAGTAAATGGGGAGCAAAAACATAAGCCCTACATATTTTTTTCTGTGTATTTAATCATCTTCATTGTTGAGAAAACCGTGTAAGTCCTCACATGCAGCTCAGGTCTTCTGAATTATTGAAAACTTCATCCCTTTTAAAAACTGAGCACGAATGCCTACGTGGGCACTTGCACCTAGACCATACACAAATGGACCTAATTTATTTTGGTGCCAAACAATGCTGTGAAATACTTTGCCTTAATTTTAAAGAAAAGCAAACAATGACCAGTGCTTGTGATGACACAATCTGTGTCATAAAATGCACCCAACAAACCATTTACATTGCAAAAAGTTGCCCCAGCTGTTGTTTGTATTGGAAGTAAGATTAGCACATTCATATCCTCTGGCTAGCAGATACTATCAGCTGCAATCACTTGCTACCCATCAATGACAGTGAAGAAAGGGACATTCTCAAAGTTGAGACATGCAGAAGTATTTATATTGTTTTAAAAGGACAGCTCAAGCCCATTTTGGTTTGCTGGAAGAAAAAAATTGGCAAAAATGTAGTAAAATATCCTAATTCGTGTGAGTACTGTGTAGAATGCAATCTAAAACTCATTACGAGTTTAGCTGGTGTAAGTCAGCAGAAATCTGCCGAATAAGGCTGATTTATTCAAATTGAGGAAGTAGATTTTGATATGTTCTATTTAATGCTTCTTTATATTCCTTGATGAAAAAATGTCTGAGGTTGTTGAATTAGTCCCAGTCCACCTGATAGATAGGCTGCTCCCCAAGGCACTCCAAAATATTTCCACTCTCAGGTCTTTTGCTCTACTTCCCCTGCTCAAGAGAAGACTTGCTACTAAATCTGGGGCTGGAAGGAGCATGTCTCAGGCCATGTTGGCAGATAAGGAGATATTTTGGTTTTATGTACCGGTGCTCAACTTTTAAAGAACATCTTGTGCTTTTGACCAAACTAATACAGGACACTGGTGATGCCTTTTTATTCTCCTTTTCTTTCTAGAGGAATTATTTTATAGCTGGGGTGGATTGATTGATCTGTCAAGTCACCTGCACTATACAGACTTACGATTATGGGCTGGAATTAATAATCCAAGTGGGTTTCTTCAGTTGCATGTTTCCCAGTATAATATACCAGAAAAAAAAAAAAAAAAAGGCTCTTTACCTAAAACTCTAGTTCGCAGAATGGCCCAGCCCTAAATCACACATTGCGAATTATCTTTTGAATGTGTTACGTGTAAGCTTGCAGCTGGGGCAGAATGTGAGTGGATTTAGCATGTCAATTTTTTAAAAAAATTAACATTTCCAATTTGCATGATGCAGTTTGATTTTTTTATTCCCCAGGACAAAAGTATAGGTATTAAAAAAAGTTATTTTATAAATAACTGTGACCACTGTTTGTTTACAACACTTTTAATTTCTGCAAAATTTTGTGGACAGAGTCCAGTAAAGAACAAAACTAATTTCATAAATTCTTATTTCTTTAGAGTGGAAGGTGGAGGATATATGCATGGGAAGGATGGCACAAAAGAAGAAGTAAAGGGAGTCACAAACCAATGACCCATGGAGGCTTCCTGTTGGAGTTGCACATTGAACTGATCTTAATGCCCATTTAGAAATTGGGGAAATTTCAAAATGTTTCCAGATTTCACAATTGGCTTCTGTTTTGTCACGAGACCAGCTGAGTCCTCATATCGAAACACTTTCAATCTTTCAGATTCCAGCTCAGGCCCTCCGGCCCGTGGTTGTCTCTCAGCAAAATAGAAACATTCATTAAGCACCGAGTGCCCCACTTCCAGCCCGGGCTCTCCATTCAAGCCTCCCCCTGAAGTGCCGGTTCCCACAGTAGGACAGAGCCCTTCGGGGAGGTGTCGGCTGTCAGGAGTCAGTTGTCAGGATAATTCATGGCCTCAAGGGAAATGCGAGCTGAGAAGCAGCAGCCTTCTCCAGTTCTGGGGAGGTCAGCCACATCAAAGCCGGGATGTGCAGCGGCCTCCGAGCGGGGAGGAGTGGCCGCTGCTCTTGAAGTTGCCAGCTTTCCTTTTTCTGTGGAGGCTAGGGAGTGTCAGGGGATGCGTTTGAAGATCTGGGGGAAATCTGGGATCATTCAAGCTGGAGCAGCTGAGAAGCAGCGAAGGGCTCCGACTTAGTGAGGCTCGATGTAGATTTTGCTCAAATGGGTTGGAAATCAGAGGGAAAGAATACGTGGGGGAATTGGTGCTTCACTTTGCTTTTGCACTGGCACAGCGCAATTCACTTCAACTTCTCTTTCACAGTGCAGTAGACAAGGAAGAGTAGCTCCATCTTGCTGAGCACAAAAAGCTGTTCCGGGGTCCAGGCCTTGTCCCTCAGGATGTGGGGTTTTTTTCTAAGAACATATATCTTTCCCTCTCCTTGCATTCAGGGAGTTTGGGAGTGAAAACAATTTACCAAACTTTTTTTTTTTTTTGCCTTCTGTTTTTAAAACCTAAGCAAAAGTTTGCCAGATGTGTGAAAAAACCCATGAGTTTTACTAAAGTATCTGTGTGGTGAGAGAGGGAATGGAAAGGTCTGGAGCTGTCAGGGGAGAGAACACAGATGGGAAAGAGTGGAGATCACTGGGATGGATGGGATAGGGCATGACCAGAAAAAATGAAATTTGCAGATTTTAGTTCATTTCAAGTTTTAAAAGCTGTTGATGTTCAGTTCCTTATTGAATTATGGCTGGAAAAGTGATACATATTCTTCCTCCTACATTCAAATGTATATACAAACTCTATACTACATATATATATATATCTATCTATATCTATATATATATATATCTCACCAGAGAAGGAGTTATATGAAAATGTTTCACTGCTAGTGAGTGAGTAAACAACCAAAGGTGTCCCTGTGTATGGGAGACTGCTCTGGCAAGGCATGAAAAAAGTAAAAAGTGAAGGTGAAATGGGAAAGAATAAAAAAAGAATAGGGGAAATAAAGTTCAGAGCATTAAAACGGATTTTGCATTTGATTTACAAGGCAGTCATGATTCATTTTAAGCCATGTTTTTGTACGGTCCTTGGAATACATTCATCGGCCCATTATGTCTACAGGCAGTTTTATAAGACCAGCCATAGCATTGAATAGGCTGTAAATATAACTTGCTTTAATGTATAATACTCCTTCTACTGCACAGCTGAGTGCAGCCCTTTGAGAGGTGAACACTCAGCCTGGATCGCATCACTGGAAAAGACTGCTGGATGTTCCTGCCTGTATTCCTCTTTGCTGGAGTCTCCTAGGATTCCCCATCTCTCCTTTTCTTCACCTTTGCCATGCTTTTTGAGTGCTCCCAACTGAACCTGAATCGAGTTCCCCTGGGACAGGCAACTTAAGATGGGTTTGCCTGGCTCTGCAGTGGCTACAACGTGCCCAGGACATAATTGCTCTGTAAGCAGGCAACACAAGAAGGGTACACGTGCTCAGTCCAGGTTTTTGATCTGGAACATACTGTAAAAAGGACATCGTGTGATGACATTTATCAGCACTAGCCATCTAGTTAACAACCCTTTGAAATGAACAGGCAAATAACACCTCACGCCTATTGTTTTAAGTGAAGTCGAAGCAAACCTATAAACCTGTCCCACTTGCTCTGTGTCTTTGCTTCAAGATAACCCTAGCTGGGAGATTTTTGCTAAAATCTGATTATCTAACTGACAAGTTAGCCACCCAGAATACTTGCAGATGGCTAACATGGCGCTGTCCAACTGTGAAAAGGTCTTGCCCATTTTGCCAGCTGTGAAAGCACAGAGAGAGTCCCACAGTGAGTTAAATTGCATAAGGAAACCAAGTGGTATTTACACCTTCTCCTTAAGTTCCTATGTCAAAAAGCCACCTGTGGATACCCTTGCTGAAAGACACCAGGGAGTACTCTAGCTGAATGTCCATGAGAGCAAAATTGATCAACGAGGTCTTCTGAGTAGGCCAAAGGGTAAGGAAAGTGGTGGTATGCTATGGATATGTTATGCAAGTCAGGATTTCTGGCTGTACCTGTTGTTGCTGTTAGTCTATGGGACTGTCATTCCCACAAATTTCACACATATTAAGCTTGATTAAAAACAACCAAAGGAGTATTTAACACTCAAAGAATCCTTTCATTATGGAGAACACTGAGATGCTTGTTACATTTACACTTAATGAAGTGCATAAAAGACAGTTGCTAAAATATGCTGCACTCTGGCATGTAGCTCAGTTAACAGAATTTGTGGGGGTTTTTGAAACCTGGTCTCAACACTAAATCCAAAAAAAAGAGCAACCTTTCTGACTGTACCGATCGTATCTTGACCAAAAGTATAAGAGGACCAAGTGGGCTACAAATAGCCAAGTAGGTAGAAAAAGGCCCTGTAGAAATTCTGTATACCTTGGCAAAAATTCTGTCAACTGTCTGATCTCTTCCAGCAGAGAAGTGGAAGTTTCCACCCTGAACTCAAATGTTGTTACAAGGAGGTAAAAGAGCAAATGAAGGAATGAATTGCTCATAGTAAGCCGCTCACTAGAAAATAGTAAACAGATAAGATAGAAATATCACAAAGCAGTACATGCTGCAAATACCAACAAGTGGCAGCAGAAGGATAATTAGCACTTCAAAGAATTTTTATTAAGACAAGTGAAAATAAAAATAATAGTCTTTCCTCAGGCAAAATGCACATTGAATTTAGACCTGTAGATGCAGGCAGAGTTCACTGCCTCCTCCACTCCATGTATGGGCCTAGTACCTCACAAGACTAGACCCGTAGCTATGCAACACTGGACCAGAAACGTGTAGCAGTTTTACGTGGAGCTACACTGGGAAAAGCCTACTTCTGAATGGAATACTAGTAAATTTGAGACTGGATTTTATGAAGTGTGTGGGTGGTGGTATGTGTCAATTAGGTAATTCCCATTATCCCAGTGTCCCTGCTGACTTAGAATATACACATCTTGAATTCATTAAGTCCTGTGTTGGTCTAGGAAAGAAAATGAAGGGAATCATCTCTTCTAGCTTACAGATAGAACTGATTCAAGGTTTAAGAACAGCACAGACTCAAATTTTCGTCATTGCACAGTACATTCAGATAGAGGATGTAAAGTGCTCTGAACCACTCCAAAACATGTTGTAGCAACCACCTGCTTTCAGTTCTGGTAGCTCAAACAAGTGAAGTAAGGTAGACTTGTCAGGGAGAAGAGGTGAAATGAAAGATTTGATTGCCACAATAAATGTAGAAGGAAAGATTAAGTTTGGCTGGGATTTGAGAGAACAGATCGAGAAAGCCTCAAACTCATTATTCACCTCCATATTTTTTGACATGGTTGTGGTACTTGTGTTTGCCTGAATATTGAGGGTGGCTCTGGATTATAGTTGGGGAACTACCTCAGGGCAAAGAGCAGAGGGCACAGTTGATAGGAATGGAGGTAGTCCAGCCTCACCTGCCTTCTGTTGACTCCTACCCAATATCTACAGTCTGGCCTAAAAGGAAAGACTGTGCTGAAAAAGCTATTTCTGCGGGTTAGCGTGGCCTTGAGCATTCGCTGAGTTAACACGAAACCTTTTATGGATCAGCAGGGAGTCTCTGGGACATGGGAGCCTCCAGTGGATTGGAGGCTGGCATCATGAAAAGGAAGGCAGGAGAAAAGCAAGGAGGAGAGAAAACAGTAAGTGATAAAGTTAGCTAACGTGTCTTTTTCTGAGAACAAATACAGTCAAACTGTTCAACAGCAGAAAGAGCAGAAGAGAGGGAAGCTGTAGACATCTATTTCTCATTTTGATGAGACTTTCAATACATTTCACAGGACAATGTCTTGAGTGCAGTAAGGACCTATGATCCAAAGGAACCATTATAAGTTACGTGGTTGGTGAAAATATATAGACAACAATTATAGACAGCTGGTTGGAAAAAGAGGTTGCATTTCAAAGAGGATGTCTCAGCAGGGATACAATCAAGATCTGCCTGGAATCCATTTTATATTTGTGGCCTTTAGAGATCAGTCAAATGCTGGTTAAAATTTTATTCAAACTCTAGGACACGGTAATGGTGCCACAACCTAACCTATCAAACTGGCCATTATTCAGCATTGAATAATGTTAGTTGATGCACCCTTGAGACATTTCACACGGTTTTATAAAATGTTCTTGAAATCTTAGCATTCCTTTGGAGGAAAGCTGGTTTCATTGAGCATTTATATGCACAGAATCTGTATTTATAGAACTAACAAACATACCCAGAACTTTAAGTGGAAAACAATTTCTGAGGACTCTTATTTTTAACAGAGGTATGTTAAATGGGAATGCATTTCACTGGGCTTCAGAGTTTATTAAATGGAGAATTTCTTACCTTTCTGCTAAATACTAAAGCATAATTAGTGTTGAATTTAACAAGAAGAAATTCAACAGTGACCTTATAGCCATTAGAGTTGGGAAAAAACCCTCTTCAGTTCTCTTCGGTTTGCAAATAGCTCATGGGTGGAAGTCACAAACTAAACTGCAGAGGTTACAGGCTCGGCTCTGCTGCCGGTCTCTTCTTTTAACTCGTCTCCTCCTCAAAAACAACCGGTTGTTTTTGAGGACTCTCAGAGTTGCGGGTTGGAACCTACTTTTCCAGAGTATTCTGCTCCTATGTAAGTAACTTAAGACTGCTCCTTCTAGCATTTTAGCATTTGTATGTTCCTGTTTGCAATGAGTTGTGGCTTGCCTGAATTTTACTGTCTGAATTTTACTGCACGAATATAATAATAACAGGACAATCCACGGAGGAGGCCTCGTCTACTCTTGAACAGACTACTGTGGTGTAAGAATGGCTTTTTTGGCTTTGATTCCAAATAACATAGGCTTAAAAGAAAAAACAAAACAGGTGTGCCTGAATAAACTCTCAAGAGTTTCATTGATCTATTTGATTAAAATAAATGACTTAACATATACTAAATAAACTGACATGTGCAGACAAGGCTTTTAAAATATGCAGCCCCTCCCTCTCAGAAGTCTGGCAGCAGCAGCACAGGACAATGCCAGCTGCATTACAGTCTGCTTGTATCAGGGCGAAGACAGAGAGGGCTTTCTGATGGAGCTGTAACTCTCGAAGAAGTAAATAACCCTGGCTGTTGGCTGCTGCTGCTGCCTCCACAGCTGGGGTCATAAAAGGGACTGAGATTGACATTTGCCTGGATAATGCTATTCGAGCATTTTACCTGAATAAGCATTGATGAGCACGGTTTGCATTAACCTGGCTGACCTGGTGCTGAAACAGGTGAGGATGCAACGCATAAAACCTCTATGGCAACAGGTATAAAGATGGGAGCATCTTGCATGCCTCACCTATTTCTAAATCAATAGGAACTATTTATCATCAGTCTAGATACAAGTCTTCTAAAGCACAATATTGTCCTGGGCAAGTTATTTTAGTAGTTTACCTCATACAAACAGGTAAAAGCTGCTCTGCTAGGATACAGTCCTTTAGCATAGCATGCTTTGCAGCCTAAATGGATCTAAGGAATGATCCATTAGGTTCTTTTCTGCTTTTCTTAGAAAAACATGTGTTCCTGCATCGTGATTTCCATGGTCAAGAAGACAAATCAAGATCAAATTATTTAATAAGCATTAAACTCGAGATAATTGCAAGATCTGTTTAAACTTCTGTTAATGCCAAGGGATTCAAGGTAGCTGAATCAAAACAGGTTTTTTCCAACTATTTTAGATATGGAAGTACATGATAAATGTACAAAACAGAGGCATCATTTTACCAATACTGGAAATGTGGCCTTGTCTCCCTTGGAAAACATCTGTTTGTTGTTATGCAGCTGTGTTTTGGGAAAAGCAACCTTCAGAGCAAAGAAATACCAGCAAGCTTCAGGAGCAATTCAATTAAAACAAGTGTTAACTACTGGAATTTATGAAGTGTTTCCTGCCTAATCTTGTGAAACACGTGTAATTGCTATGGGTGGTTAAGACTTTAGTTTTATACCTGCCTGGCTCTGCTGATTTAAATAGAGAAGTAACAAATTAGATTTGAGGTAGTGGCTGGAAAACAAAAGGATACAGGTGTCTCATGCAATGATGCTGAAGTTCCCAGGGCTTTGCTTGTTAGCACATAGGGTATCACCCAAAATTCACAGGAAGAAAACCACAAGGATAATAAGCTTTTTGTTTTATTTCAACACTGGGTTGATCAGAAAACTTCCCACAGTTCTTGGCAAGCTGAAGTCAATGCCAGATATATTCTGAATGACTTCTTCACTGGTTAGTTGTTTAAAAAAACCAAAACAAACAAAGGGTATGGAGTGATCTATCTTGTGTGCAGAACACACTCACAGAGACCAGCATTCTCCCCAACATTTACCAACATGCTACAGCAATGTATTATTGAGGAGTGTATTTCTGCTGACAGATTCTTTCCACCACAATTACAGAGAGAATAATGGCTGAGAAAAAACACCCATATGTCCCCATTAACTTTGCAATCTGTCTAATCTGTGTACTTACAAAGCCCTCATCACATCTCAGATATTATAGTGATAACAGGGGAGATTAGACAGACTTCAAAGCTGCAAGAGAAATATGAACGTTGATTCCCAGCCATGATTAATTTGGCCAGAACCTCACACTCCTTTAATTTAATTAAGAACATAAGGAGCAATCAGAGCAGCGACAAGCAAGAGAGGGACAGAGCTGGCAGCTGAGGACAACGCGGGCTCCCCAACAGGTAAAGATACCCACGTGAGATCTGTCAGGCTGCCTGGGGAGCAGACTCTGCTGGGGGTGGGCAGGTGATTCATTCTCCATGGGATGAATCCAACCGATTACAGCATGCGTTTTAGAACTGGAACTGCATTAAGCCAAATGACCATTAAATAATTAATTACTGGAATTAAAGACTAATAATTATATAAATTGAAATTAATGTACCTGGCAGCTGCCTGTGATCATGCTGTCATGTTGCAGTATGTATAAAGCAGTTGGTCTGTCAGGAAAAGAGTAAACTGCTTCCAGTGGGCCGAGAGGGAAGACCATGCACCGTGACAGCTGCACCCAGCACAAGGCACCATAGGTTCACACTCTTTTCCCCCTATGGCAACGTGCTGATGTGCCAATGCCAGCAGGCAGAGCAGCCACAGCAATGCTCATCTGGCCACAAAGGGATGTGCCATGCAGTGAGTTAGCTTATTTACAGCTTATTTATGCTTCTTTAGGTGATGAAATCCCTCTTCTCCCTCCTCTGCTGCCAGGACCAGATGTCTTACTTGCACACCCGACTTCTGTGGTTCCTGGCTAAATATGGGTTTGCTGCACATACAGCATGTTCTGTTCTACCACTTGGGTACAACATACATGCAGCCTATGCATCTGCCATGCTGGAGGTGTCTCAGAGGGGCATGTGCAGCCGTTCAGACAACAGCCTGCTTCTTGTTCAGCCTGAGGAAAGTGGATGCTGGCAGTGGGAGGAGGTATTTTGGTTCTGGTCTGTGCAAAGTCCAGTGCAGAGACAGTGCATGTCCACCGGCACACCTGCTTTGCAGTAGGTGGTATCTTCAGCATCTTCTCCAGTGCCTGCAGGAGGGCAACTCCATATCCCACACTTGTGATCATGTGAGCACATCTTGGTCACACTTCCAGTGTGCAAGAGGTAAACTGTCTTAAAGTCCTACCTAAAAAAAATATGGAGAAGAGGAGGTGTTACTAAATCAAATCAGAATTGCCCTTATTCTGGAAACACATTTTTAATGGAGGCTTCCAACAGTTTAAATAACCAGGCTGAAATTTTGGTAATTCACTTCACAAGTCCTGGGTGTCTTTGTGTGCGCATGGCACAGGCCCCTGGCTTACCTAGAAGGCAGTCCTGAGCAGTTTAAGGTACATATACATCTAAAAGCTTTGAATGGCCTAGGGCATGAGTTTACACTGCCTTAATTATCATACATTATCTGTCCATATTTCCTCTCATGCCCTGTGGCCAATGCAATATAACTAATGACTCTGACACTGCAGGCTTAAGCTACCTCATGCTTACTGCAGAACAAGGATTTGCCCAGGGCAATCCTCATGCAAAAGAAGTGCTGTAAATTCACATCGTGGCTTATCTTAAGGTAAATCGTGTGAGACTGATCTGGCATAGGTTGACATAAAAGTGTCACATTTCTCTGCCAGTTTGATTAAATCAATTTATTACCACAACTTAAGCTAGTAAACAGAAGTTTCAATTTTTCTGTTGTGGGCATAATTTCCCAAGAAATATAAATCAAACTAAACCAAATATAATAACACTTTGATGACAACAAGTAAAATCACAAAGATTTTGGTTACATCACAGTTTCTTGTGTAGACAAGGCTTTCAGAGTGCATATGTTTTTACACATTTGACCAAATCTGAGCATCTACAAAAGTCAGCATTCAGAGAAAGGCTCTGCTAACTGTGGAATCGACTCTTCTGCTGGGTTGTTTTTATTTCAGAGCTGTCCATGCTTTGAGCAAAAGGTTGGGCTAGATGATCTCCTGAGACCCCTCCAACCTGAATTAAACTATGAGCCATGATCTGAGCTGGCCGCTGAGCCTCCTCTCTCCATAGCTAGTGAACAGCAACAGGAACTTGTAGGGAAGGAGGTCTATTTCTCTACAGTATAAGCATGAAATAAGCATTTTGTATACTGTGCAATGCTACTTTTATATCTCTGTTATCAAATGTTTCCTCCTCTCCTGCCTGAAGAATGAGGGCAGACAGAATTCACTGGTATCTGCACCATCAACTGGATGGGTTCAGTCTATAAGCTACATTCATTGAAAAGAATCAGTATGGAAAACTTAAGAACAATTTTGGGGAGCAGATACAGGCCGCAATCTTGTAATTAATTTAGAGCAAGCTGCCCATTTGATCTATTTTTAGCCACATTCATCTCAGTTCTTCATGACTACAGTGTTCTATGTAGCAGTATGTCCCCAAAGTGCTGTAGGGTCAAGACATAGAAAGAAGTGCTACTTCTACTCACAAAGACTATGAGATAAATAATTATATGGAGGAACTTAGTATAAGAGGAACTTACAAAATCTAATTTCCTGTGATTCACTTGCTAGCTGTCACTCTTTCACATGCTCTTTCTGTGGGTTTTGTGTTTTCTAATAATGTGACTGATAACGTCAGATTCCAGACTTCACTCTCCCTGGGGTTATATAAAGCAGCACTGATCATGGGCGAGGTTTTAATGCTTTCTGTTCTCACTGATATTTGTGAGAAGTAGCCAAAAGAAGGTCCTGTCATAACCATATAATTTCTACCGTGTGTGTCCAACTGGAGCAAATTGAAGTACTAGAAGAAAGTCAGCTCAGCAGGGATGCTGTAAAAGGAGCAATGGAAGTATTAATGCAATGGGTCCTAGACCCTGGTTAGTGTTTTTTCTTGCCTCCTGCAAAGGACTTAGAAAATGTGTGGAGTTTCTCCAACAAAAGGAAAAAAAGAAAAAAGTGAAAACTGCAGAACTGTAAGACATCTAAGGATCTCTTGAGAGAATAAGATCCTACATGATGTCCAGCAAAGGAGCGAATTGACCTGCCTTTTGCTACTCAGTGGGGTAGTGATAGCTTGTATTTAATCTAGTAAAAAAAAAAAGCCAGGGACTCTTTTCAATCTTGAGAACAGCTGATGGCAAGGATCACACCTAAGCTCTACAACCTCCCAGACCAGGCTGGTTCCTGCTCTATGTATCAATCCCACCTGTGTCCAGCATTTTCTGGGACAGGGCCTTCTGGCCTCTGACAACAACAGACTGCATTTGAACGATAGAGTATTCTCATGTACCACAGCTCAGAAACATGGCCTGGATCGCTCATTTATTTAGTGAAAATGTAACTGCAAGGTTATTTTCCTCTAGGCAGTCTGGTAACTTATAGAAATCTTAGTGTTATTTTAGGAGAATAAATTGGATTTATTTGGCTGAGACAAATATTATAGAAAGTATAATATTAATTATAAAAAGTATAAAATTCTTCTTCCATAGCTGGAAGAAGCAGGAACAATTTGTGGCATCCATCCATCCATCTATCCATCCATCCAAGACAAAGCTGAAGCAGCAAATTTAGGCTAAATAAAAGTTGGGAGAAAAAATGTGCTATATATAAAATAATTGTGTTAACTCCAGAGAAAAGTGGCATTTGCAACAAAGCCTCAGTAATACCAAATCTCATCAACAGCTTTCAGGGGTTTTGTCTCCTCTTTACCATCTTAACTCTTGCTAAGAAAAAAATTCAGACCAAATTTTTTTAACAGACAGATTCACAACAGCTTGTGCATCAGGACATATTTGGCAGTATGTGTCTGACAGGAATTTTTCTGCCTCCTAGAAAAGTTCTGCTAAATATTCATGCATTTGCCATTGAAAGAAACCTGACTCTTGGCCAAAATGAAGCTTATTAGCAGACAGAAGAGGAGGGGTCCTTCCTCCCTGCTGCACCTCTGATTATTGTAGGTTTTGCATCACACCTGGTATCTGCAAACAGATGCTCTCAAACCCAAATTAGTCTACTACGGAAATGATTTATAACTTGAGATATTGCCAATTCATGGCATTTTTTTTTGAAAGGTTGTTTTTAAACTTTTATGTAGAATTCATAATTTGTGGGAGTTTTTTCAGCACCGTCTGTCTATCAGAGGTGACTAAAAAAAATCTGTGTTTTAAAAAAAGTTCAAAACACAGCATGAATATTTCTTTTAACATGTTTTCTTCTTTTGATGGCGAGCTCAAAAATATATTTGCTATTAATGAAAAGCAGGAAATATTATTAAAAATCTTAATTTCTTTGAGAATACTTTCAATAAGAACTGTTTAATAGTCTGTTTTTCTGCTGAAACCTTTTTCTAAACATCCACAAACACGGTGAGGAGAGTGACACAGACACAGGAAGGGTCTGAGTTTTTGGGTACTCAGTACCAGCTGCTGCTGAGCTATTTGTGCCTGGGGTCAGGATGGATGTGTTTGGAACAGAGATGGAATGAGCTTCCGTGCGGGTGGGAGCTGTCAGCACCTGCTTCAGAAAGGATGACAGGAGAGTTCCTGTCTCTACCCCAACACGTCGCTTAAAGGAGGGGCAGCTCTGAGGTCAGACCAGGCATCTCAGGACTTTACCTAGTTTAGTCTTGAAAGTGTCTCAGGATGGAGGGAGGCTGCACTGTCCTAGCAACCTGCTTAGATGTCTTCATGGGGAAGAAGTCTCTATTCATATCCAAGCTGAACCCTGAACCTTGAACCTCTCCCCTTTCAACTTGGAGTCTTTCGTTGTCACACCAAGCAGCATCGTGAAGGGCCCGGAACCGTTGTCTTGAAAACCTCCCTATAGGTATTGGATGTGACCTTGGGGTGCTCCTGCCAAAGCTGTCCCTTGTCCAGCCCAACCAGCCCAGGTGTCTCCGACCCTCCACTCCAGCCCAAACCAACACGCTGCCCCTGGGCTGAACTTGCTGCAGTTTATCGATGATGTCCTTGCACTGGGGAACTCAGTACTGGTCATGGTATACAGATATAGGGTAACAAGTACTGAGGGCTGAGAAGCTGTCTCCTAAGTACCTGACCTGTGGCAAGCCTGTGTGAGATTTCACTTCATCCTGTGTCCCTGCAGCAGTGGCTGCTGCCCATAACCTTCAGTGACAGAAAATACACGGCTGCACTTCGGCTCTGCCAGGGGAAAGGGGGCTTGACAAACAGCAGTAATGAGGAGCAGGAGAAGGCCGTGGACCTGTCCTCCTCTGCTTCCCAAGCTACGGAGGGTGGTAATTTCCAGTGGACAGGAGGGCTGGAAAACATCAGCTCCCATGTAAAGTACTTTGGCCATAAACTTCAAAGTGCTTCCCAAAAGGAAGTTGGATTGCTATTCCTGTTTTGTAAATCAGGAAGCTGAGGAAAAAGGGAAGGAAGTGTTTTGACTGAATTGATCTAGCAGCTGCTGGCAGAGACTCTTGAGTGCTGCCTATGCACTGCGCTGCCTCTCAGAGCAGGGACCAGCCCTGGCTGCCTCAGGCACGCACTGCACTCCATGGGCGCTCCATGGCAAATTCCCACTTGGAAATCAGGGTGGTGACATGAGAACAACAGCCTTCAAACTGTGCAGATTTGTGACTTCAAAGTACAAGTGCGGGTGAGAAATACCATGAATTAGTCATAATCTTATCAAAAATATTTTATTTATGAAAGTAACAATTATACTATACAACCTATATTGGAAATACATTGAATAATTGCTAGAATAAATACAGGCAATTAATTCAATCTTTTTATAGAATGAGAAGATTTATTTGACATTTGAATGTTAACCCAAGCTTTAACTTACATCATAAATAGTTAAAAGGCATAGTCAAGTTTTTTTATTTTTACCGTTTCTCTCGCTTTTTTTTTAATACTGTTCTATTTTGTAATCAACATGAATCAACTCTCCAATCATTAACATAATATTAGTATGACTTTCAAGCAATCATGTACCTCAAGATAATCAGACAATAAGGTAGTGTGTGTGCAGTTCATTCTACAGCAGAATCTATTCATGTCTGCGTAAAAAAGAGAAGCTGAAAATGCTTCTAAGTTCTTTAAGCATCATATGCTGATTTCTGCTTTACCACAGTGCTTTTAATACCAGAATCTAAAAAGGGCAGCTGGTCTTTCTGTTGCTCTTTATAAAGTATATTAGAGCTCAATGCCACATTCCTTTGGCTGGTGAAGGACTGCAGAATTTAGTCCTGAATATTATTTCTCAAAACCATGGTCCAAAATAAATGTCCAAGACTGATTATTAGGCACCAAGGAAGTGATGCATTTGCTAAGGCTCGATGTTTTCTGATAAAAAAAATTGGCTTCTTTTCTGGTAGATATGCTGTAGTCAAAAACAAATTATTGGGCTCAGTACTGGGGTCTGTATTACACTGGATGTCGGAGAAGGTGACGTTTTTGCTTTTTGTAAACTGTATGAACAGCTCTGCAGAAGTTTTATAGTACAACATACACATTTTGAAAGTGTTGATAACTTTTCCCTTCCATGTTTTTTTAAATAAAAAACCGGAACTATTGGCTTGGTGCTAGCAGATTCTGAACAACTATGACCATCGGTGAATTCAACAGCAGTTTTAGGTGCCCAATATTTTTCCGGATCAATAGTTTTTGACTGCCCAGGTCCCATATAAAATCAGTGGGAGGCTTTCCATAGCAATGTCTTTTCCAGTGGCATGGAGGCCTGCCTTGCCTTATGGTTTATTGTGCATGACAGGGATATTAAGCTCTCAACAGAGAAGCAAATTTCCCTTTCACAATGTTATCAAAACAAAAACCCCAAATTGCACATGTCTACCCCTTTGGCCTTTATTTTATGCACAAATATGCTCGTATGCAAAACCTGACAATTTTGGGCCTTTCCTAATAAATGTCTTAAAAGAGTACATTTAAATGCTTTTTCACAGAAATAACCATTCATCAGTTGCAAAAATGCAGAGAGACTTTTTATTCTTTCTGTTGTGAACAATATCATTTCAGCAGAAATTTGGGGGGAGAATGTATGATTTTTTTTGTCCCCAAATATATTTAAAAAGGCTAAAGAACAAAATGTTGGGGAGGCAGCTGTTTTTGGCAGATAGTAAAATATAAAATATGTGATTTAAAAAAAAGTTGGCTTAAAAATACACACACACAAATAATACAATAATATAAAAATACAGCTCAGCCAATGGCCTCTTAAAATTTACCTTTGGCATTACATTTGGCAGCCTAAAACAAAAGACCCTTCCTATAAACAGAACTATAAAAAAAGAGAAGTTCATAAATTAGGTTGCAAGGGGTTGTACAGTCCTTTTCTTGATTCTCCAAACTCCATTTCTTTCTGTCCACACACATAAGCATGACCAGTGAGGTATATAGAATGTAACACTGTCAGGCGTATGCACAATAAAAAAGTGCATAAACACAGAAGTTCTCCCCTTTTCTTGTGAACAGGTCGTAACTGTGTGGTTCGCGTCCTTCCCCCCTTGGAAACAAAAAAATCTTTTTTTTTTTTTCTTTTTTTTTTTTTTAATCTCCTTACTTTGGCAGGATGAAAATGAACCCAGAGGAATATAAGTGTCCTATTCCCAGCAGCAGTGATCCATTTCCCTTGGCAACATATGTCTGATGCCATAGATACTACAAGGTCGTTGGGTTGCTTTACAACTCTGGGTAACTTCCCACGGAAACATCATACGTCTAGCACCATGTCGTAGTGTTGTTGCTCTTTCTTCCGCCTGCCACATTTGTTGATAAGAACCATGTACAAAGTCAAAAGCAAAACCCAGTAACATGCATAGAGTATTGTGCCAATGATGAGAACTGTCTGTTTTGACTCAGAAAATGGCTTTTTTGATTCCTTGTAAATAGTGAAAATTACGCCACCTAGGAGGATTGTAAACCAAATGGAGACTGGAATGAGTCCTATAAAATTAACTACAATGGTTTTCCTTCCTGACGTGCCCCACCCTGCTTTGTTTATTGTGGCAATTGCAAACATCTTTGCTGGCAGTAAACTTGACATGTACAACACTGAGTAGAGTGACATGAAAACCATGACTATGTTGCCCCTAAGGAAGCTGGCAAAGGAAGACTTTATCAGGCCAACTAACTGAACTGTCAACAGGAAGAGGAGGATGTTCCAGATTTTTCCCCTGTAGAAGAGCTGAATGACTGTGGCAATAAGGAAGAAAGGAAAGAATCCAGTGATTACAGCTTCATAGGTCATCCACAAATGGTGCTTGTGGAACCACATTGCATTATAAAGCCACTCTCTAAAGTAGGATTTACTCCAGCGCGTCTGCTGATTCAGCCACCTGAGATACTCTATCGGTGTTTCCGTAAGGCACTTGGATCTAGCTGTGTATTTTGTTGCATAGCCCAGACTTAGCACTCTGTTAGTTAGATGCCTGTCATCTCCGAAGCTGCACTGGGAGCCCATAAACTCTTGATTGTACCAATCTTCCACAAATTCATGGAGTAAAGAGTTTCTGTACATTCCCAGAGGTCCACTGATGCACTGTACACAGCCAAAGTAGGACTGACAGGCTCTTTCGATGTTGAATGCCATCCAGTATCTCACGCTGCTCAGAAAGGAGATCCAGGAATCGTATTTGTTCAAAATCTGCAAAAGAAAAAAAGTTTTCCTTTTAGATGAGCTCTTGAAAAGGAAAAAATGCACATTGGATCAATGAGGAATTTGCAGAGACTAGAGCACCATTAGGTGAAACGTGGTGGGAACCTCACTCCTGTGTCCAACCCATGGCAACCCCAGGAGCTTACTGAAACAGCTCTGCCAGGACATTGACAGGCAGGGTCAGATGAAACCTTCAAATGTCTGTTTCACCAAGATGTTCTTCATTTCCTTGCAAGCTTTCCCTTCTCCACCAAGAAATTTCCTTATTTTCTGTCTCATTCTGCCTTCCCTTTTGCCCCCAGTCAAAGACCTGCTGGATTTAGAGTTTCCCAAGAGGAGCTGGTGAGTTCATGGCCTCCTGCTGCTTTTCTGCTGGTGCACATCTTTGGGACTCCTTCCAGCCCTCCCAAAACTATGCTGGGGCATGAGAAAAGCTGAGCACATGGTCTTTGCCCTACATTTTTGGTATCATAAGGCTGGCCCTAGAGGTTTAACCCTGCACCATGTCCCCATATCCAGCATTAGGTCCTCTGAGGAACAACCTGTTCTGTCTCTGCCTGTTACCAGCCTGTTACCCAAGGTACCAGCCTGTTACCTTGTCCCAAGACATATGGTGATACTCCAGCAGAGTCTTCCTCTGGCCCACATAAATGTCTCAGTCTTTCTCTTCTGCACAATGCAAAGCTCACTCAAGCTCAGACCTACACTTAACATAGACATATTCTGAGTCTGAACACTCAGTGGATGTATGCACGTGTGTAGATGCACAAGTCCGTGGCTTCACATCCAGGTTCTCAACACACATCTTGTGCCAGGGGATGTGGCAAGGAAGTGTGTGGATCTTTGGCCTTCTACAACTATAAAGCATTGCCCTGCAACTGGGAAAAAAATAGCCTTTTGCTCTGATGGCCCTAATATCTGTCAGGTTTAATTCCAGAACATATTAGAAGCTTGGGGATAGGCTCAAGCCTGGCTCAAATGTATTTGGTATATGCTGGAAAATGGGCTGGGGAAAAAAAAAGCCCAGAGCCTTCATTCTGTCACATTTCCTCACAGAGGACACACGCCCTTCCCACTGCAGATGCTTATGAACCTTCACTGTCACAGCTGAACCTGTACTGCCTCCCTCCACTCGTACTCACATATGCCTGGAATTTCACATGCTTAGGCGGTGTACACCCGGTTTGTGGTCAGTCGAGAGCTCCAAAGTTATTCAGGTTTCTGTGGGAATCCTAATTTCTGGAGCTGTGAGCCACATGCCTGAAATTCTTCTGACTACTTGGGCGTTCATTAGTAAGTTCTTGCTCATTTACATGGCTCTTTCTCCTGTCTCACATAAAAAGCCCAACCGAGTATGAGGGGACCGATCCTAAGGCCAACTGAAATATTCATACACATTTCTCTTTATAAATTACAGCAGGAGGAGTTGTGTCAAAAGGAACCAACAGCCTTTTGCTGTAGTAGTCAGACAAACTTGGTAATGCTGGAAATCCTAACACATGTGGGGCTGGTCTGAACTGGGAGTTTTCTATTGCCCTGCCTGACAGAGATGGGAGAGCCAGCAACACACAGAGTGCACAGTGCACAGCATTTCAAAATTACTTTTATTTCTAACAATCTTGGCTGCCAGTAGTAATATAATTGAAGAGCTTGAGGTGCTGGACATGGCTTTGGGAGACCTATTCTCAATTCCCTGCTCCTCCATAGCTTTTCCATGGTTCCTTGAGCAAGCAGCTATACCCAGAGACTCAAAGATGCCGCAACAGTCCTGACAGTGCCAGTGCCCCCCTCTTCACATATAGGGGGCAGAATATTATTGGTTTGCTTGCTATGGGTGCTAAAACCATACAGTGCTCACATGCAAGAATAAGAGTTTCCATTCAATGGACAAAAAGGTTAAGGTATGATAAGAGCATCTATAATGGTATCACATATTTTATATATATACATGTAGTGTGTGTATATATATATATATACATATATATACACACAAATTATATTTAATGCTATTCCAGACAGAGGAATCTGTTGCAATGCAAATAGTTGCTGAAACACCTCTGTTAACCTGAAAATTGTTGTACTCACCTGCACATCACCTCCAACTCCTCCAACCATTGGATCTTCTTCTAAAACTTTTACCATCTCCACTGATGAGGCTGGATCAAGCATTGTATCTGAATCACAGACCTGCACGTAAGAAAAAACAAGAACAAAAACGGGTTAAGGAGTACACTAGAGAAGAAAATAAAAATCATGCAAGTGGGTATAATGACTCTAAATGCATATTCTCCCGAATGCAATTAAATCTGACTTTGAAGTCTGCACTGATATTTCTGTTAAAGGTCACTTACACCAGGCAGCAAGGCGTAGTGCTGCTCAAAACACAGAGCTTGTTAAGGCTGTGCATACAAACAATCCTCTCCTCTGTATCAGCTCCATTTGTTTTACTGGCACACTGGGCTGGCTTCTTTGAATAAGATATGGGGCACTGCAGAGTAAGTCAGTGTTTGTGGGTGTGCAGCAGATTCCTGTGACGAAAGGTTTCCCTGCATCAGCTGCACAGTTGGAGCACCCTGGTCAAATGTTTCCCACTGCCATATGAGGGAAGGAGTGAGGAGTTAAATCCCAGGCACTTGTTATAAAAAAGAAAAAAAAGTCAAGTAGGAGTCTGGGAAGAAACCTAATAGTCCTTTCACTCACGGAAGGCTTTAGCAATTCATGTAAAATATGTATCTTGTATTTCAGAACAAACTAATGTTTAATTTTAGATGCATGATGTGTTATTAGTAGTGCAGGGATTTGACATTTGACGTAGAGAAATTATTTGCTATTTTTCTCTGGCATTCTTATAAAAAAATAGGTAAGGCCAGAAGGCATGAGTCCTGAAGTTCAGTACTCTGCAAGACCAAGGCAGAAGTAGATGACACACAAGGCATTTCAGCTACACAAACACTCCTAGTCAACCAAACACTGTGTACATTAGGAAATTGGCTTTCCCCTGGAGAGTAGGAGGAGGGCTCAGACAGGCTGGCTGGTCTGTGAGGCAGCTGGCACTGCTTTCGTTTGCTCCGAGGAGAATGACTCGGGCTGCAGCCTGTTTAAAACAAGAGGGTGTCTCCTTGTTGCAGTTGTTGCAGCTGAAAGAACTGGACACATGCTGTGTGAACTCATTTCACAGACACCCAGGAACTGGAGCAGAGACTGACCCAGAAACACCCCTCTGACCAGCTGAATCCCACCCTACAAATTCTCATACTGCTTCCAGTTTGTCCCCACATTGCACTCCTGTGACTTCAGATGGGGTCAGTAGGAGCGAGTCAGTAGCTCCGCATAAACAGCATATTAAGACAGATTCTGATGAGGCTTTGTAATGGGTATCCTAATTTTGGTGTCCTTTCGTGCAAACTTACAATTCAACCTAAGCCCTCTCACTCCAGGGGAGAGGTAACCTTCATGTCTGTTCTATGAAGGGGGCGGAGAGCACTGGGGCTCTGCTCTGGACCAGACTCAAGAGGAGAGGTTACCCAGGACAGTGGGACTGAATAGCTTGGGATGCAGCTGGGAGTCTGCCAACATGCTCCCCGCTCCATGCTCACTCAGAGGGGGCCAAGAGGAGAAAGGTGATGAAAGCCCTCATATGTCCATCAGGAGAAAAGCCACAAGCATCTCCAGCTCCCTCTAACTTGATGCATCCATCTCCTCTCCTCAAAGGCCTCATCCCACAGCGTCTTTGTAACCTGGCCAAGGTGTGACTCCAGCTTTAGTGGAAAGCTGTCATCAGTGGCAGCACTGGGTGATAAAAGGGAGCAAAACAATTCTGCTGAAGAGGGGAAACAATGTCTATATTTTTCCCTGGGTCTTCCTGGACAAACCTGTTGCTGAGTGTTTTGCACAGGGAATCTGCAGTTTGCTGAATTCCCAGGGTGCTCAGGCAGTGACAGGCACGCCATTTCTTGTGACCATGAGCAGTGGGCTGGGATCAGCTGCCTCTCAGCCCCTCTGCTTCCCCTCCAGCACCTGTCACTTGAGCAGCTCCCACCCCACCAGATGCATTTACCTATGGCAGAAAGGCCTGCCCATGAGCCACATCACTAATATATTAGAGATGAGGAATCCTGAAAACACTGGATTTTTTAACAAAATACCATCACACGTCCTGGGCATGCCAGCACAGTGGATATGTCTGGGTTTCTGGGACAAATCTAACAAGTCATCATTTTCCATCTGGATGAGGTTTTTGCAGGTGAACAGAGGACACACCCAAAGAAACACAGACTTACTTGGCTTAGGAGCCCAAATAAAACACACTGACATCTGCCTAGCCAGGGTGTGCCCAGGACAGCCCACGAGACAACTTGCCATCTTTCCACATAAAGGCCGAGTGACCCAAACATCACTGCCTTGGGTCACAGAACTGGGTTGCATGAAAGGGACAATTGACCTTAAGGGAGCTGTTCAGTTCCTTGCTGTAGGCAGTGACAGTTTATCCAAGCTGCTCTGAGTTCAGACTGCACTGGACTGTCCACACAGGCACCTCCATCAAGCCAAGATGAATTGCACCTCACAACTCTGCACTGATGATACCTGCCAGTTTAACTCCTCCACCTGATTACTTGCACACTCTGAACTCTTCTAGGATGGAAATAAGCCTTCACAGCAGTTTTGAGTACTTAATGAGACACCATTAATGAGTAACAGCTCGTTATCTGCACCGGTCTGAGAGTTTATGATCTCCTGTTACTAATTCCAGGGTGTCTTTTAAGAACACTAAGGCCTACAATTTTAGGGGCTGGGCAGTGGTGCTGACTGGACACTTCTTTAAGCGCTTAATCATTGGTGCAGATTACTTAGCCCTTGAAATATTGGGCTTGTTTAAAGTAATTTACCCTGGGTCACTCCAAAGAACCATTTGAAATATCTCAACCTTTTTCATTCATAAAACAGAGCCACATTTTAGCTGCTTTTTTTTAATGACTCTCTAGTAGCCAGGGCCACCAAGGGGCTGCATTTCTACTACAAATGTGACTGTAAATGTGACTGTGGCATCAGTCACTACTGCAGACTGTGCTCACAGCAGCATTACAGTTCCTGGGAAAACCATTAGAATTCTGAGCCAGGTCAGGAGTGTTAACTGAACAGAAATACCTCTTCTATTTTCTCAGTTTATGCTATGACTGTTGAAATAGAAATGCTTTTTCCAAGTTCCCTGAAAAATACAAGAGCTGAACTGAGGGAGGAAACTTGCAATGAATCTGCTTCCTCTCTGCCTTCTTTCTCTGCAATCTGTTATGTCTGTGTGAAGTGATTATAAACCCATGCTAATAAAGAAAATCACCATTTTTATCCAATCATAGCTCCTCACAGCACAAAACCAAAGCACAGACAATGGAGAGCTTAAGCCCATTGTTTTCAAAGAATAAATCAGTTTCAGTTTAGGAAGTGGTAGAGGATGGGTTTTAAATCTTGGCTTTACTCTCCCAGCTCCAATAACAGAGCAGTTCCTGGCACTCTTCAGTTTCTGCCCCTCCTGTGCACGGAAGACTCGCTGCTCTCAGCCCAGCTACTGGCAGCCTCTCCAGGTCCCTTGGACACTGCACGTGGATGCTGTGCTGTGCAGAACGTGCACACACACCCACACAAGGCTGGGCACAGGCCCCAGAAACACATGTGGCTCAGCCATGCAGCTGCCCCGAGCCAGCAGAGAGCACCTCGCGGGGAGCTGCCGCTCCACTGCAGGAGACTGCTGGACGCTCTGAGTGTGGGAGAAGCTGGGAAGAACTGAGGGTGGTTCATTAGGAAAATCATCTCCTATTCAGTGGGATTAGTCAAATGAGCCTTGTTGGCCTGGATTGCTAAGGAAGGGTCCTCAGTGTCCAGGCAGAGTATCTGATCCCACCCGCCTTTTTCCACACGTGACCTCTTCCCCTTCTCACAGTCAGCAGGGCTGTTTGCAGGAGTGAAGAGTGCTTCCATGTAAGTAAGGCAAAAACATAGACAATCTTTCAGGGGATCCAAGACAGCTGGAAAGAAATGTCTCTGCTGCTTTGGAAACAGGGAGAGAGGACCCAGCCTAATTCATTTTTAAGTGAGTAGTGTGTCATAAGGGCCTTAAAGGCCAAGTTGCAGTGAGTGAGGTAATGCAGCTGTAAGTGATGAAGCAAAAGCTCCTTCAGGCTTTAGCTGAAGAAATTTTCTTTCAAATCTACACATTGACCCTTTTATTGAATACTCCACATGGCCTTCAAAGCCTTTAAAATATATCTCCCTCTTTTTTACAGACTCCACCACTTCTCCAAGATATTCCCTAGTGAGACCAAATACCTGTCTTACGGGCTTGCATATGGGGCCGCTAACAAACTCACAAAATAAAGCCTCACCCGAGACCTTCGCCTACAGGAGCAGAAATGGGGCTTTCGGGAAGTCACTGGCTTTGTCTGAAGCAAAACCATTTGGAGGAGCGGGCAGTACTGAAGGCAGGGGAAGGATTTCAGATTTCTCCAGTAGCTGGTGCACAGATTAAAACAGTCACAGATAGACTGGCCATTTTAAAAGGTAGCAAAATACCCTTTTAACGGTCAAGCTGTTTCCAAACAGACTGAAAGGAGCACTGTGTTCATCAGGGACTAGGATGGCCTCTAACATGCTGCACAAAATATACAAAAGCTGCTTTCTTTCAAAGTGTGTTTGAATTGGCACTGACCTGGTGCTCTAATACCTACCTGTACATAATCCACGCTTCTCCCCAGTGCTTTGAATGCTGTGTACATTACTTCTCTCTTTCCACCCCATTTCTGCATGATGCAAACACTTTTGTTGGACAGGACCAGTTGAGATACGTGTTGCATGCTCTCCCTGTGAGACTCCTCTGTCTCACCCGGACCTTTGTCGTGGAAGTTATTACTCCAGATATAAGTGGCACAACTGTCCCTACCCATGATTTCAGTGAAAATGTCCATCATGTAAACGTCATCTTCTGAGTTCCCATCAATGACCATAACAACTTTAATCCCAGGGTAGGTCAATCTTTTTACAGAAAGTAAACATTTTCTTAAGTAGTCAGGATCTTCTTGATAGGCAGCAATACAAAGGGCAACTGTTTTGTTCAGTTTGATTGGAGTCTCTAGCGACCGTTTCATTTTCCTGTGCTCTAGGTAGGCAAACAGGCTTTGGATGATGAGATGTGATGCCAGGATAGCACCATAGAGTCCAAAGGAGAAGTAGTAGTTGTCTGTTTGGATGAACTGGTAGCCCACAATGTAAGCAGCGGTGATTCCCAGCAGGAGGGACACCCCGAAGAGTGTGGTTCCAAGTATTCTCAGGATACATATAAACCTCTCACAATACATCTGCAAAGAAGGAGGGAAACCATTAGCAGAGCCACCACTTGCTGATAGAAGGCGTCATAAGGAGCGCACGTGGCTGCAACACAGATCTCAGCATCAACAGATACACCCTGAGCTTCCGGCTCACGGACTCGCTGCATCCCCTTGCTCAGCTTAACATCTCTTTGCAGTACTTCCTCCGTGTAAAGTACGACCTAAACAGATTTAATGTAGCAGAGATGTTTTCCGCTATTTGTAATGTCCTCACAGAAGGTGCTATCTGTGTCAGGATCTTATTTTGGCAGCCTGGCCTGGTTGGATAAGACACTGTCATATTATCCCGAGGAGGTTGGAGAAGGGGCTTTCGGGCCACCACTCGCTCCATGTGGTCACAGGAGAGCGGAACAGCTGAATGTCTGGGCAGCCCCTCCTCATCCCCCATCCATGTCATGACTGCATCCCACCCTGAATTGTTTCTGTCGCTTAGTTATGTTTGCAAAAATATTGGAAAGACATTCTTAAAACAGATGCCTGAATGTATTTATAATTTTTTAAACAGATGTCTAACTATATTTATAATTTATATTTATATAATCAGACATCTGCTTTAAAAGGTCTTCTCAATACCATTGCAAAAATGTATTATTCATACATTTGTGTACATAGATATATGCACATATGAGCATGTGTGTACAGGGGCTAAAGCTTGACTGAGATTAAGTCTGCGGCAAAAATATGCACAAATTTAACAGAGCCAACACTCCACCCTGGACTCAGAAATTCACTAGGATATCAGCTGATTCTGGCCACTTCTACATATTTAGGTTACCTGGCTGTAAAATCTTCTAACCTATGGGCTAACTATCTTCTGACTCTGGGCTATGGAGGAACTGGCTGGTATGGAGGGTGCTCTGGCATTCTCGAAACAAACAAACAGTATGGGCAGGCAGGCAGGTGGAATATATTGGTACCTAACTGCTTTTTTTGACGATCACATTAACCATTTTATGCAACAGCTTTCTCGGAATTATAGGAAGTTAATGACAACATTTTCTGTCAATAGATGCATTTTATGTGAAGGACACAGAACAGATGACGTCTGTTCAAGGTTAACCCAGCAAGTGTGTTGCAATGCTTGAATATTTTGCTGAATTAGGTCTTCTCAGAGTAATGGACTTAATATTTGTGTTTTCTTGCTATTATTCATATTTTCCCTGCTATTATCATCTCACTCATCTGCTGCTCATGTTTGTTTCACCATCTGTTGGCCAAAGCCGAAACTGGAACAGGACTTCCTTACATCATATATATTTTTAACTCTTCGTTGAAAAATCACTACCAAGATGCAGCAGTACAGCTGTCATCAATTATATATACGTCTGAAAAGTTACAGGCTTGGAACAAAAAAGTCAACACAGAACAACATTTTACAACATAAAAATAAACTAGGCAAGCATGAAGTTTGAGGTTACAAAGACTTTGCTTTTTTCCACTGGCTATTTAGGGTCTTAAATTTCAAGACAGGAGGAAGCCTCTTAAATGTATATTTGGAGGCACTGTTAAAGAAATCGGACCCTATCTCTAGGACTTCCTTGAATACTTAAGGCTGGGCTCTGACAGGTGCTGTAATCATCCACCAGCAAAAGGGACCCTCCCTGCTCTTGCCTGTCTGAAAATCTTTCACAGTGGGGGTCATAAAGACGCCTAATAAAAGACAGCTTATGCTTACCACCACTATAGGTGAATTGAAACTCAGCGCCCAAAATAGACTTGCTTTAGAAAACAGATTAAGTAATGGATCCCCTCTAGATTACCTTGAAGTAAAATAGCCCGTGTGTTTACTAATCCCCCAAGCATGCAAAATGTCACAAACATCAAGGTAAACGTCTCATTAATGGTGCACTTCTACTCTGCTTTCCCATTTGGGGTCCTAAAGTCAGCTTACATTAAGAATTATATGGCTGAAATAAACAGGATTTACATTAAGATCCGGAGTGGCTACATTTGAATGACTACATACTGTAGCAGGCATCTTTTACTTTAATTTGCTATTGTTTTGCTCTACCTATGAAGTGCTTCTGCACAAAAGGAAAAAAAACCAACCCAAAGTCTCTGTCATTACAGCACAGATCCTCTCCATTGCAAAAATCCAGTCTTTTAAGATAAAGAAATTAATTTCTGGTGTTAATAAAACAACCGTTTCTTTTCCTTTCACTGTTAACCTTAGGAAAATAAAAAGTGTTTTGATCTAAATTCCTGGCTTTCATCAAAGAAATTTTCCCCTTTGTATGTGCAATTGAGGGTTTTATGTATAGTCTTTTAATTGACTGAATCTCAAGGGAACTGGAAAAGTTGCTCAATACTCTCAAGATTTAACACGAGGTATTGATAGCTTGCCCAGCAGAAATGATCTTTATCAACTTTAACATGCCCAAACAATGGCAAAGAAGCCAAAAACTCTCCACCCATCTCCAATAATTAAGCCAAGAAGTTAAAAGGAAATGATGCTTGTACAAGTCTGGGACCAAAAATGAACTGCTGAGTCAAACACTAGTACTGAGGCTAGGCAGCAGCTGCATCAGAGACTTTCAGATCAGACAATGCTGTTATGAGCATCCAGCCTGGCCTGACACAGTGAAATATAACAATTCTATCTGCAATCTGGGCACCTAAACCCCGTACAGGCACCTTCACCTAACCCCGTGGTGCTGAACCCAGTATGAGTTTTATGCAGCCTCCAGCAAGCAGACCCAAGATTTGCATGGCCAAGGTGAGTGTATGTGTAAAGAGTCTTCAAAGTCTGCTACTGAGCAGCTCTTTCCTTTCAGGGATGGAGCTGAGCAGTGCTCACCAGCCCATCTAGTAGAACTGAAATGTGAGAGCCATATGCTAAATCCTAATGCTGTGTAGGCTGTTGCTGATTCAGTCACACGTTTCGATTCACCAAGCAGTGCCAAGTATACATGTGCTTTGTAGTGACTGTACACTAGGAGGCAAGGAGTGCCTTTCTTTGCACGCTCCTATGGGAAAGCATGACCAAGAAATGAACCCTTGCATGTGCTTGACATCAGAGTCCACCTAGTGAACGGTTTGGCATTGTGTCTCTTGGCATCCTGATAAAGCCAAATATATTTACAAAAAGAGTATTTCTCCTTTGTGATGAAGGTGAATTTACTCTATATTACTATTAACAACTGGCGTAACTAAAAGTTGTAGTATTCTAACAATGCCTTCATGAAAAACATCAGGTTAACAAAGGACTGATACCTACATGGTACATCTAATGATTGGGATATTAACTGCAGCACTTAGAGATCACACTCCTTTCTCAGACTGAATAATACCTTCGATCTCAAATTAGAAGAACATAGCAAAATATGCTTCCGTTTTCTCTATTCTGAAAAATATTTAGGCTAGCATTTACTGTAGTTATGGTACATAGATCTGATTTTAATAAGATCCAGACACTTGACTGAAATTCAGTAGGTTCTTATGTCCTGTTTTGAACTGGGTCTTTACTCAGCAAAGAACACTGGTGACCTCCATGGTAAAGCACCAATTTTTACTCCTCCAAAATCCTGTGGCAAAGTTCATCCACATGGCTATTAATCAGCTTTCATGCATCTCTGAGAGTAACAGGACCTGAAGATAGTTCATCCCTTTATGAAGTCAGGAGGCAAAGAGAAAGAAAAAGCTTATTTTGTTACTAACACAGAATAGGGGCAAATAGATATCCAGAAAACCAACATGCACTGGTGCCAGCAGATATCAACATTATCTGCAGCCTGTTCAATTCTGCACCCTCTATTGTGTAGCTGCTATGAGGACAAAGGAAGCAATCAGGTGGTGCCTGGCATCAATTGATACAGGACATGGAGCCAGTGACTGATGGGGGTCAAACTGAAGTCAGGTTTGCCTGTAACACATGGGATGCATCTCACTACATCATCTCTTTCAGAAATCCCCTCTCGTGCAACACTCAAACATTGCCACATAGTAATTCTGGGTAGCTTTTCCCCAGAAGATTAAAAAGCAAGAGGGGGAGACACAGAAAGTTTGCACATAACGTGTAATGATTTGGAAGGTTGTTGGAAAGAATTAGCACTTATTAATTCCAAACATCTGAAGACATTTAAAAAAACACTAACCACAAGCTGCAAAAGCCAATATTTATCCAGGAAGCAGTAACAAAGGTTCGATCACAAATGTGCTCATTTTGTCCCTGTATTGGGCCTGGCTGAGATGGAATTATTTTTTCCCATAGCCCTCCAAGTGCTATACTTGGTATCTGGGAAGGTGTTGAGAACACAGCAGTGTTTTGGCTACCGCTGAGCAGTGCTCCCACAGTGTCCAGGATGTCTCTCCAACATTCTCTCCCACACCAGTATGCTACGGGTGGGCAAGGTCCTGGGAGGCGACATAACCAGGAGAGCTGACCCAAACTGACCAAAGGGATATTCCATACCATATGACATCTACTCAGAAACAAAAGCTAAATGGAGGAGGAGGGGGAAGCATGTGTTATGACATTTGTTTTTCAGAGCAACTGCCACCTGTACTGAAGCCCTACTTCCTGGGAAGTGGCTTAACATCACCTGGTGGTGAGAGGTAGAGGATAAATCTTTTGTTGTCCTTTGCTTCGATGCACAGCCTTTGCTTTATTAAGTTGCCTTTATCTCAACCTACCAGGTGCTTTCCCATCTTATTTTCTGCATCTACATCCTGCTAAGGAGAGGAGTGACAGAGCAGCTGGGAGGGTTCCATGCAGCCAGCCAGGGTCAACCCACCACAGTCCCCTTCATTTTTAAAGGTTACAAAAAGCTGTGCCTCTCTTCAGACATCGAGGGCTGTGGTCACATCAGCAAATAGTGCAATACCACACAAACAGATCTGCAAAAAGGAACCCCTGGTGCTGAGGGCATAACTCCACCCTCCATACATTTTTGTGCTTTACTGTGAACTAAATATAGTCGGACCCAATGGACTAAAAACCTGAAAAGCATCCTCCAGAGGTATACCTTGCAATTAGTTTCATTCAAGAGGAATCCAATTTGAGTGTCCAGTTATTGCTTTGCAATAGAAACTCAAGCAATTGGGTTGAAGGGGGGACACTTGTAGCAGCAGCTCCAAGAGTACACTCGTCATTGAAAATAAATTGATAATACAAATCAACCTCACATATGAGATCTGCAGATCAGATTTGGCTGGAACCTTTGTGGAAACCAGAAGTGCTGAGCACAGAAAACCCTTGAAAACATCTCATTTTTATATGCCTGCATGGAAGCTGAATTCTTGAATATCTACTGAACCTTAGTCCTGAGGCTTTGAATGCAGCGAAGCATCTAAGTGTGTCATTAAAGATAAGTGTGCACTTAGGTATTTTGCTGAAGAGGGAAGTCAGTGGATAATTTATCTTGCAGTTCTGTAGTAAAGGCATAAAAAAATCTTTCTCTGAAAAGCTGCTATTTCTGGGACACTTGAGATAAAAATGCATGTATATGTTTGACAAATTTATTGTAGAGATTAACCTCCCTTATAACAGATGGGTCAATGCTTAACCACTGCATTTCTTACATTAGGGAATCCAAGAGCGGATCAGGGCCTAGACAATTTGGATTTGCTTCCTAGTGTTGTCATTCACCTGTTGGGTGACCTTAGATTAGTGATTTCACCTCTCTCAGTCTTAGCTTCCTCACCTGTAAAATGGGAATCATGATCACACAAGACATTTTGGAGGTCTATAAAACCCTTCATAAGGCTTAGGTTACTCTTTTTGGTGTGATATGATATCCACCTGTTCCCTAGTTCCAATATAACTGCTTTTAGTCAAAAAACCCCAACAAAAACCAACACACCCCTCGCTATTTTCCTTGCCTATATTCACCTGAGGGCACAATCTGTGGGGATTTGTCTGTAACAAATATGCAACTCCCACTCAGCAGGACACCTGAGATCAGTGAGGTGGGCACCGCAAAAGCCAGCACACATGGCTCTAAGTGCATACGGCCACCAAGGGCTGTTTTGCGCACAACCAAAGGAAGAATATAATCTTTATAAGCCTTAATACCCACCTCCTTACTTATGAGAATAATAGCACTGGCTGCCCCAGAGCAGCTGCTTCGATGGCACGAGTGTGTCTGAGTGCACGTGTGAGCGCCTGCACAGACTGTGTCTGGCCCTACACACACACTCTCTGTGAGTACATGGTGTTTGAGGCTTACAGTTTCTCAGACAATATTTAGATTCATTATTAGCCTTATTTTGGTGGCAAATTAAATCGTTGGAGTACGAATGATTCTAGGTAGACATTAGTTACAAGCATAAGATAGCTGTCCAGACTCCCTCTTCTATTCTACAGCCTGCAGGAAGGAAACTGAAAAGTTATGCTCCATCTGTACACCTTTACTACAGCACAATTACTCTATCTGGAACTTTTGTTATTTATAACTTCCAGATTTTGTTATGCTATTGATCTTCTGGAAAGGGCTCACATAAGACTAAAGTTAAATCTGAGGTTAAATTTAAAGTAAAGAACAGGATTACTGATGATGTCAAACTCTATCTGTATGCACAAGCTTTGATCAACAAATCAAGAATCTCCTTTGTTCAATGTATGTTTCCCCCTAAACTGCCTAAATTTAATCTCTTACAGGTTTGAGTAACCAATGTGGAATGAATTCCATGGCTGCTGGTTGGATTTGACCCTAATGGACCCTAATGCACACGATAATACACTTGTTGCTAAATTAACAGAAAAGAAAAGAAAAGAAAAGAAAAGAAAAGAAAAGAAAAGAAAAGAAAAGAAAAGAAAAGAAAAGAAAAGAGAAAAAAGAAAAAGAAAACCAACAAAAAAAATCCCCACACAAATGCTCCAAGAAACAAAACAAGAAGTAAATCACACTCATACTCAGATATTTTGGATTGTTGTTAAACAAAAATCTAGTTTAGAAATGTTTTCTGGTTGCCGGTTATGAAGTCCATGGATGCTTTTGGCACAAACCTGACTATTTCATGCCTTAATCCATCAAGGTACACCAGCTGGTGTACACAGCTTATTATCTTGTAATTTGTTTATAAAGTATAGATGATACCTTGTTTGACTAAGTCCCACTACACTGAATGGAGGAATACTTTGCTGCTCTATACACTAACCTTGAATAGCAACAAAATGAAGCAAATGTGCTTTCAAGTCACAAGTATGAAGACTTGAGTTTTTGCTAGTGAACTTGCCTGGAAAACTCCATTGAATCCAGTAGAGCTGCTCTTCCTACTAGGAAAACCTTTACCCAGGTTTTTCTACGCTTGCATGCAGGATAAGAAAGATTTATTACCCTTATCCAGTCCTCAGAAGAACCCCCAAGGCATCCATGTCACACGCAACGTATGCTTTCAAAGAAGTACATGGGTGCCAATGGAAGAACGATCCCAAAGGAAGAAGACTATGAAGCTGAGTGAAATACAGAGGAGCAGCTGTGCTCTAAGAGATGTGGAGTCACTGCAGCCCTGCGAGAATCACAGAACCCTCAGGGTTGGAAGGGACCTCTGAAGATCGTGGAGTCCAACCCCCTGCCCAGGCATGGTCACCTAGAGCAGGTGACACAAGAACGTGGCCAGGTGGGTTTGGAATGCCTCCAGAGAGGGAGACTCCGTGACCTCCCCGGACAGCCTGTTTGGTGCTCTGCCACCCTCAACGTGAAGTTCTTCCGCCTATTGACGTGAAACTTCTTGTGTTTTACTTTAAGGCCATTGCTCCTCGTTCTGTCGCTGGACACCACTGAAAAGAGTCTGGCACCATCCTCTCGGCACTCGCCTTTGAGATATCTATATGCATTAATGAGATCCCCTCTCCACCTTCTCTGGACTACGACAACGCCCATCAGGAGTGCTGTACCACAATGGGGTCCTCTCGGGGCAGAGAAATGGAGTAAACTCTCTCCCAAGGGCCAATGCCCACTTCTGCCAGCATTGCCACGGAGTCTGGCGAGGCTCTGACG
>VZTA01010998.1:171671-216670 GCA_013398855.1 Mohoua ochrocephala | reverse complement strand
GGGGGAGGATGGCGGGGATCAGCTTCCCCTTCCCCCGTGCTGTTTGCTCAAGGACCGCAGAGGTCGCCGCTTTAGGGCGCCGAGCCCACAAAGGGAACCGTATCCAGACACCGTTGGGAAATCCGGAGATGACTCTTCGCCGAGTTATCGCCCGTCGTTACCTTCTGGTGTGGGAAAACTCCAGAGCACGCTGGGGGCTTCTCGTGTACAATAAACGGTTTAAAGTCGGTGGTTACCTAGGCTGGAGATTTTTTGGGTACCTACCTTGGGGAAGTGGCTACATTTACAGGTGTGTTCAGTCCCTGCCACGGGAAGAGTGGCTTTAGGATGTGCATTGAAGCCGAGCTCCTTGAACGATCAATGTCTCAAATAACACATCTGATGGCAGTTTACGCCAGAGTTTTGTGGGCTGTTTTAACCTGGCATTGCCAGGGAAAGCAACTGTTTCACGCTCCTCCTCACTGTCCCTTTTCCTATGTCAGGAGAACTGTCCTAGGTTAGAAATTAGTTGTTTGGGGAGAGGGAGAAGCAATAAAGCAAGAAATAAATTGGGCTGGATGAAGGCAAAACAACTGCTTTGACAACAATCTGGCTTTGGATGGTTTAGAGAGTCCTTGAAAGTACAGCCTGACTTAGCAAGCATAGAGTCTATCAGGGCTTTCAGGTATTTCTCCCTCTCAGACCGTCCTCCCTAGGCCGCTCCATTCCCCTACTGCAACCACCTCCAAATCTGTGTCACAAAACCTTTAGTTACAGAGCCCTGCACATCTCCTCATCAGGAAAGGGACGTATGGCAGTGTCTGCTGCAAACAGGGGCAGAGGGCAGAAGGGTGTCAAGAGAGCTACTTGATCCCCCTCTCCACGGGAGCCATCCTACTAGCCAAGTATCTGGTGTAAGGCAGGCTTATAACATGATCACAGAATCACAGAAGGTTCAGGGTTGGAAGGGACCTTAAAGATCATCTAGTCCCACCCTGCCCTGCCGTGGCCAGGGACACTTTGCACTAGACCAGGTTGCTCAGACACCCATGCATCCTGACTTCGAGCACTGACAGGGTTGTGGCATCCACAGTCTCCATGGGCAACCTGTTCCAGTGCCTCACCACTCCCACAGTGAAGAATTTCTTCCTAATATGTAACCTAAACTTCCCCTCTTTCAATTTGTACCCAGTACTTCTTGTCCTATCACTCCAGTTCCTGATGAATGATGAATGTTTGTCATCTAGCCAGGCAAGGGGCTACCTCAGCAAGCTCTCCTACTGTTGTACACATAACCAAGTCCTTGATGTCTGTGTGAGTCCTAAGGTGTGATTTCCTGGCATCAGACTTTCTCTGGTACTGTCAGAGGCAAGAGAGGATTAAGTTGCAACACAGGTGTCCCTCGCCCATCCACCCATGGCTACTCTCAACACTGTGCCTTGGGGAGCTGTTGCTGCCAGCCTCCTTTGTGTTCCTGGGGCACTTGGTGGCCTTGTCTCGATTCAGGGATATGTATGTCCTGCACAGGGGACTTCACGTCTCGGATAATTTCTGAAATGAGGTTTCAGGAGGAAGTTGGGTTTGTTTGGTTTGGTTAATAACTAAATGTTACAGATGATTTTTTTCAAGTGAGCATTTGTTATAAATGAAAGAGCTTTTCTGTTTGTTTATTTGTTTTTTGGTTTTTTGCACCTTTTAATAGTTACATTTGAAGACTGCATGTCTCCTCTACTGATGAATGTATATTACTCTGGAAATGCACAGTATCCCATTGGCTTAATCCCATGCTCCTTAGGTTTGAACAGGGATCAAGAGACAGTAGGTGAGGCACAAATCTTTGTGCAGCAATAGCAGCACTTAAATCACACCAAAACTTTGCTTTAGCAAATGACATAATGGGAATGGTGAGTCTCTCTCATGTCCATAACTATTTCCTTCTCGGCCATAGCTCATGTTGTGCAATCACACTGTCAGGGCAAGCGGGATAACGTAGGTCGGGAAGTTAGGTTTGCCTACCAGGAAGGAATTAAAAGAAGGAGTATATGATTAATGCCAATCCACGCAATGCTATAGAAACCAGATGTAGATGTGTTTCATTAGAAGTATATCACGTCTACGTTTATATGTTATGTTACGTCGACATGGTTACCATTATCAAACAATCCTGCCTCCTAATGGTGATTTATAATCACAAGTAGTGAGGAAAAGGGAGTTCTTGGCTGTCACTGTCCACAGGCATAGATTATCACCAGCCATAGGAGAATAATCTTAATGAACTAACCTGACTTAATTTTCTAATGAGGCAATGGGTTTGTTTGAGAGAGGTCAGACAAAATATACTTTTGGGGGAGATTAACATAGGCTATGTTTAAATAAATTGGTTACTGCAGAGTAAATTAGCAGATGAATTGATGGTATGTGAGCCACTCTTCAGCAACTCTTGAGTACTCACTTTTACCCTGAGGGAATGTGGGTACCCTGAGGCTCCATGTGCATTTTTCCTCTCCCTTCTTTCCTATCACCCTTAAATATGTGAATACTCACCCCCAGCATGCACACGTGCTTGGACCAGCAGAGTGCTTCACTGATCCCTTCAGTGACCGGTGCTGAAGGCAGCTGCAGAGCGCGACAGCCGTTTCCTACGAGCAGCCAGTGCTAGCAGACAGCAGGACTGCCCTAAACAGCCTCTTCAGGAGCATTGCTGCCCAGAAGACAGGAACAGAGCTGGTCCCTCAGAGATGCTGAGGTGGCTGAGCCCACGGGCGCTGAAGGCTCTTATCTCGCATTGTCTCTAAGGTAAGGATTTACACACAACCTTTTACTGCAGATCAGCTATTGTGTAGGGCTTATCAAAAAGAAAAGCAAGAAGCAGACTCTTTGCAATGCATAGTTATCTTCACAGTAAGAAAATGAGAGAAAATAAGGATTGTTGTCATGTAACAGTGAAAAGCTAAAACTGGAAGGTAGATGCATTCATGGTAGACAGAAGGCTCATTTAATAGCAAGCTTTCTTTAAACAGTTATCTGGACGATGAAGGGGAGTGGTGGATTCCTTTGTTTTGAAATCCTCTGGATGCTTTTTTGGAAGCTACATTTTAGTTCAGTGAAATTTATTGGGCCCAGTACAAGAATGGACTTCCATAACAAGCAGGTCAGACAAAGTGATCTAGCAGTTCCTTCCATCTCGAAACTCCATGAAGCTATCGACAACCAGACTGACATGTCAGGTGTGTTCCACACCTATTTTCACATGTAGCAAATTCTGTTGAAAGTGGGAGAGTTACAGAAACCAATAGAGGTGTAAGTGAAAGCAGAATCATGCCCTAAATTATGATTTTATGGTAACTGAGAATCCACTTGCAGATTTTACTATAAATATCATGGGCAGTTTAAGGCTTATGAAGACTGGGTGCAGATAGACCTAACACTCTGTGGTTGTTTTCACCATATATAGAGCCATTTTAGAGGCTTTCAGTGTTCTGGGAATTTAAATACAAGGTTATTTATATGCAAAGATTTACAGGGTCCAGAGAAAACCATTGGTCTTTAAAATTAAATCACTCTTGCAAAATTGAAACTTTCCGACAATTTCTTTTTAATATAAGAGAAAGCCATAACTTGAAGCAAGTTAGAAGTTAATAGCAGGCAGGTTCAGACTAGAAACAAGTCATGCACATTTGGATCTGTCCAGAACTCTTGGCTAGAATGGACTGTGACTGTCAGCAAAAATGCCTGTCAGGATGGTTTGAAGTAATGAGTTTTAATGTGCAACCAGCATGGAGTAGAAGGAAAAGCAGGTCAGTTCGAGGTTTCTTTTGTGAAGTCTAATTTAAGAGAAATGACTTAATCACATGCCTATAGTCTAATGTGACAGTGGGGAGAGTCCAGTTTAGAACGTCTCAATGTTAATTTAAAGTAGAAGCATTATATTCTGTAGGATCCACAGATAACGCCACACAAAACAAAGAGCACATGCAATTAAAGGTAGATCTGTACACAATGACTCTGCTAGTGAACTAGACTGACCAGAGCCGGGCAGCTCAAAGTTGGCACATGTTCATCCACACTATTTCAGTGCTGCCAAGCTCCTGGCAGGGCTGACCTTGACCAGTCTGGAGAGTCTGACTATCCCTGAAGGGGTCCAGGTCCCCCCAGAAGAATGCCTGGGCTCTCATCTCCGGTGGGCTGCTTACGGGACAGGGAAATACACCTGTGCATTCCCAGACACCTTCAGATGGAGAAAATTGAATGAGTAATGGGTTTTACACGTGCCAGGATAGTGGCTTTTAGAAGCCTCCACGACTGGTTGGAGGTAGTTGCCTTTATTAATCTCCCTTCTTCCTGGGCAGGGCACTGAAGTGGTGCAGCCAGTCACAGCCTTCTTGCTGCCCTCTGACAGCCTGGTGGTTGCAGTTCTTCTCCCAATAGTGATGCCAATAGAGGCAGTGCAGTTCTCGGGCACCACGTGGGAACAAAGACAGGGACCTCTAAGGCGCTTATTTATAATAATAATGATGATAATAATTTAAAAACCATTGAAATTAAATACAAATTTTCATTGAATTTAAATTTCCTTTGGAATGAAATTTTCATTAACTAAGTTATTAATAAAATGAAATAAGAATAATGAGTGAGTGAGGCTTTCCTAGAGTGTATGAGATTTAGGCAGGGGCGCAGGACACCTCTTCTATTCATTTTTAGGATGCTCTTTTGTCTGTTGCTGGTACTTACCACACAGTTCAATCAAAGTTGCCACTTTGTGTAAATAATGACATGGTGTCTTGCCTACTTCCCAAGAACACATGTTGCAGATCAGTGTTAGGAAGGTGAACCCTACTAAATTGATAGGCCCTCCCTATCATCACCAGCTCCATGAGAGATGGGTCACCATCCTGCAGGCATCTGAGTACAACTACCCCAGGAGACCTCACGGAATGCAGCTGCACTCACGCAAGTTAGAGGCCCATTTTGTATGAAAATTCACCAGAAATCAGAGGATGCATGTATCTCTTATTCCTTTCTCTGGAAATCCCACATCAGAGCATCAGCTCTCAGTTAATGACACATTTTTCATCAAAAGTAGCTAAAAATCAGGAGTGAAACTGACGCTTGTATGGTGCTGTGCACGTTGCGGCTGGCTGCTGAGCAGTGTGGCTGTGCGGAAATGTGGCTGTGCCATACACAGTTTACCAAGGAAGGGTGCATCTCAAGATGGGACCCAGCACCTTTTGTGACAACACTAGCAATCAATTCCTGCCCCAGGAGTCTGGATTTTTCTCCAGTTCAAATTTTTTCATGCCTGTCATACACTCTTAGGCTTTGGGAAGGGTTCAGGTTCCATTTTGTGGCGCTCTCTGTCCTTCATGGATTTTCTTGGCATGTGGTCTGGGTTGAATCCTGGGTTGCAGCATACAACAGCTGAGCTGTTTGGGTTATTAGATGGTCAGGCAGTCAGTAGCTGAAGATTTTTGCCCCATGTTACATAATGCATCCAGAATGTGTGAAAATGTCTGGCAGTGTTGCATTGTGAAGCAGGAAATGAACCTGAAGAGAGCAGGGCTGCTTACAAATAACAAGTATCAGAGAGTACTAATGATCTCCAGCAGCTTGCACACAAAGCAGGTGAGATCTCATCACAGGCAAACACTTTTCTTGCTTTCCGCTAAGATTTGATTTGCACAGGCAACTGTGCCACAGCCCTTTGACAAACGTGCATTTGAATGTATGTGCTGATAACAAAGCAAACATGTGAGCAGTGACAATCTGCAGAGCCTGCTGATTCCGCTGGCTCTTCTGATCTTTCACTGAAAATTATGTTTTCTGTTCTGGTTATGAGGGCAGATTTCAAAGACACAGCTCTTTCTTGCCTGTTGTCAGACTGAAGCCTTGATGATGAGGTCTTTTCCTGACCAAAGCCACAGGAGTAGGTGACACATCAGAGATACCAGTGAATTGACAGAGATCTGGCAGCATCAATGTGCCCTGCTGTAGAGTTCAGCTTTTCCTGCTGCTGCTGGCTGTGCTCTGAAGTGACATCGACTCTCTGGCCTTTGTGGGGGAAAGTCTTTCTGCTGCTGGGAAGTGGAAATTGTCCAGGTAGATACCAACACGGAAGCAATTCCATGAGAAGAAGTGTGAACTTCCATGTACATCTGTCAGAGAGAGCTGTGGGCCTTGCTACCCCCTGTCCTCACTGCAGGCTACAGGCAGCCACTGTGCCTCTGAACCCCCAGGCAGGGAACAGCACCCCTAGGCAGGAGGGGAGTGGTGCAAAGGCTGGATGGTTTTTCCAGATCTTTCCAGAAAGTCAGCATCTTCCTAAAGTAGTTAAGAGCTGTTGTGTTATGACGTGGACTGACTCTTAAAGGAGTATCCTGGCTAAAGAGACATCTTTAGCCCCGTTGCATCTTCCTGTGTTTCAGTGAGTGGATTTTCCTCGCTGTGGCTGCAGGACACACACTGATCTGGCTATTAAATTAACTTTGGTGCTCCTGTCATGTGCCTGTTTCTAGATGTTAAACATAGCTTACACTACTGGTTTTATTACACAATGGACTGTGCAGGCAAACCCACAATTTAGCATAATAAATAAATAGAATCATTTGGGTTGGAAAAGATCTCTAAGCCCAACTGTTAACACAGCACTGCCAAGTCCACCATTAAACGATTATTTAAACAGTGATTTTGCAGACGCTCGTGTTCTGTGACCAGTGGTAAAACATGCCATCCTCTATCAGCTATTTGTGTGAAACTCTGGGTCCTTCTGGATTTGACACTCAAAAAGTCCTTTGTCTGAAAGTAGCTTCCAGAGAGGCCTGTGTCCTCCCATGACATTTAATGTCACCTGCAGAGATTTTAGCTTGCTGAGGTCAAGAAAGAATTTTTTTTCCCTTTTGAATATGCTCATCTGACAGCAGGTCAGGCAGTCCCTGCTATCCCAAACCAGGCAGAATGAGCTGCAGGCTCCAGTCCGGTCATGAGAACACAAACCATAACATGACCCTTCAGAACCAGTGGATAGACTCTAATCAATTTCATTTACTAGAATAAACACAGACATGATAACATATTAGGCATATGATTGCTGGGAATTATGTTACAGCAGCTTAAGATCTTGCAACCTATCACTTGACCCAATCAAACACACTCATTCAGGCCATGCTAATCTATATTTTTGTGCAAATCCCTTAGCAATTTTGTTTTGTTTTGGTTTGGTTTTTTGCAATGGGTTTGAGCTTATCATATTCTGTGACTCATCTCAGATGAGTATGCCCATAAATTCCAGCGTGTACAATCCTACATGCACGAAGCAAACATTTGGCAATTTCCACGTTACAGCAGGCACAAGCCCCTTTAACGTAGATGCATTAAGGGTCTCAGTCCCTCTGCAAGTCCTGCAAGAGTCACCAAGCCTTAACAGGCTCATTTCTCTCACTCTCCGCTCTCTAATCCACAGTATTGATGGATCCATCCTGCATAGTGCAAGGAATATTAAGCATATCCATGACTTCAAAATCAAAATCAGGGGTACAGATGTATTAAGGAGGACAGATAAAATCTCTTCACAAAAATCTCTGGATTTTGTGGCATTGCTCGGTACTTCAGATTGCTACATCCTCCTGACTGCCTTTCATTGAAACACCTTGGCAGCGAAGTGCCACTGAAAAGATCCATGCCACTTCCTATCGAGCTATCATTGAATGGGCAGTTACATTAGAAAATGAGAGCACAGCATGATCCCTTGATGTGCTCACCTATGGATATTCTCAAAGGATTTTCCTTCCCACGTTTTCTGAAGATTAGTATTAACTGGTATCAGTTATTATTAATGATGAACTCAATGAACAATGTTTTGAAAGAAAAACACAAGATGTTTAGCTGCAGTGATGACACACAAGGCACAAATTTCACACCATTGGTCTGCAGATGGCTGGGTAAGCCTGTAATGCTGGACAACAGCGTCTTGATTTGATTTCTGCAACAGCAGCAGCATAAATCTCCAACTGCTGTCTAAGACCACAAGTCCATTCACTCTGAGCAGACCCATTTCATTGCCTGGCTTTTGGCCAAATCTGTCATGGGGAAGAATCATGTTGTAATGCAATAGCATCCTGACTCTGCAGGATGCTGTTTGATCTTGCCTGTATAGATGGGGCTATGTCCTCGCTATGACGGCATTACGGCAATGTCCTGCAGCCCTTTGAAGATCAGGGGTTTCCTTCATTTTTGTGAGTTGTACTCCTTGCTGGAAGGAGACCCATCCTGAGTGGAGACAGAGAAATCATGGAAAAAGCCGAATTAAATTAGGGAACACCTTCTCATAAATCTTTGTTCTCAAAAGAACAAGAGACAATTTTGCCAATGCCCTTTGCATTCTGGTCCAAGGGTGGTGACAGCTAACAGACACTTCTTTCCCCACTTTCCTTCCAGACACATCTGCTGGGTCCTTTGAACCTACAGCCTGCCTCCTCCTAGTGCTCAGCAGCTGATGGCTTTTCCCTAGATTCACCCTCCGGTGTCCCCAGCTGATGGATGCACCAAGGCTTTCTCTCTCCTGGTACCCAGGACAGCAGGAATTTGTATCCATCCTTCAGTTACAATTCCTTGTAACAAAGGAAAAAATAGGCATGTTAATTGTTTCTTTTATTCAAGAAATGTGGGTGAAAGTACTGAGGTGATTTGTGAAGGCAGGCGAGCACCAGTCATTGAAGAGACCTGTAACATTTTTACTGCTTCCTCAGAACTACAAAGCCATTCCCGAGGGACTTGAGCTCAAGTCCAGGCCTCAGCTAGAGATACTTCCATAGCATCTGTGCACCAACACTCACAGCCCGTAAAAACAGGGTGCCACCTCACCCCTTCCTGAGGTTTGATTGTTATTTTTAGAATGGAGCAATGGAAAACCAAAACCTCAAATCCTTCTTCTCAAAGCTGCCTTTATCCTGCATCCTGCCTTTGAGTTTGCTTAGCTGCTCTAGCCCTTCTCTTACAGAGGAAGTAAAGGGCCACGTGTGTCAATGAACTGTCAGCGTTTGCCTTCTAAGAGGTGAATTCATGTCCCTTTACTCCGTTTCAGACAAACAGTGCAAACTTAAGGCAAGCTTGAAGGTTCAGGAGGCAGAATCACACATTCCCTATCAGAGCTACCAAAGATGTCAGAAACCCCTACCCGCACATTCAAAGGGAGTTTACAGGTGCACATGAGAACTGAGGAGGCTCAGAGTCATGGCAGCTCGTGTGGTGTCTGTGGCCTCAGAGGGAGGTTTCAGCCCTTCACCCCTCTGAGTTTTTTGTCCCTTGCCAACCCAACAAAGGGTTGCCAATGGTTTTCCATGTGCTGGTGCTTTGTCAGCTTTGTCACAGTTCCAGTGCCAGCTCTGCCCTCAAAAGCAGAGTGGTCTTTCAGCAGAGATCTGTCAGGAGTACCTGAGTTTGGAATATGGGATGTATGTCATCCCTGTTAGGCAAAAGACTTGTCTCCATGGTCTCCCTTTGTAGCTGCACAGATGGGAAACCTGAATGCCAGTCTTTCTTTGCACAAATATTTCAGTCTCATGTTGTTCCAAAAATGGTGTGCTGTGCAAAGCAATGAAAGGCAAAGAGGCTGCATGAGTTTTACCTGTGAAGAAGACCCTGAAGAGAAAAGGTCACAAAAAAGTGAAAAAGATAATTCTGTAAATAGAATTTCGTATCAAAGCAAGTGATGCTGTGACCATCACGATTTGCTTCCTGTCAAGTTTTGCTTCTGTGATGTCTACTAAGGGCTGTGGCTATGCTGGTCTCAGTTAGGAAATTGATATTAGTCATCTTTTGGACACTGTTTCAGCCAGTGCTTGAAGTACCTTAATATTTTGGATATTTCTCTATTAGTCTATTAATTTCATAGAAACTAAAAAGCACTGACAAATTAGAAAAGAAAATGTTAAAATAGAGGAGGTAAAAACAACTTGCCAGAAGTTAAAGAGACAAGGTAAAAAACACTTTTGAAAAACTACTCTTAAAAATGAATTAAAAGTTCCCATTGCAGTTAATCCCCCTTTCATATCCCAATATCTTAGCTGTTTTTTGCCTGTGTAATGGAATATCTACATTTTTAAATGCCAATGAAGTTTAACAGCTCTTAGTCACAGGGAGTTGCAGGCGATTAATAATGATTCTGGCATAGCAAAAGCTTCCTATTACAAGTATTTTCACTTTTTTCCATCATTAATCTTGGATGATCTGTCCACGTCTCTTTCTTTATCTTCTCTCTTCCAGGAGCCGGTCTTCCCCGAAGCAGCTCAGCAGTTGTGTGGGCTGCTTGAGCTGGCTGCAGCAGGGAGGGCAGGGCTGCACAGTGCTCTGAATCTTTATCGTGTGTCTGCTACTGGGAACCCCCATCTCTTCTGGTGTAATTTGCTTTGTCATCTTCTGGGTGGCTGATCAAACCCCTCAGCAACTGGGTATTGTTTCGGTAAATGAAGTCAGGAGCAAATTCCCCAAGGTGTGGAGGTGCGTAGAGCTAGTTCGTGGTGACGTGTTACACTTGCTCATCTCCAGTTCTTTCTCAGAAACAGAGAGGAATCATTCATTGAAATAAAAACTAAAAGGGTTTTTTAAAATATTTTTTCTTACTTTCTGTTTTCCTCCTTTACTACAGAAACCAGGAGCCTCACTGAATATTCCTCACTTCCCTCTCACTCTCTTGATGGAGATAATCACCCAAGCAGCACCTTGTGTGGTGCAGGGTTACGCTTGTCTTGTACACACCACAAAAGGAGCTCACAGGCCATCTCTACAGGGTATAAATAGCCCTGAGACCACACTGAAGTGTCAGTTCTCTGTCTGCTCATGTTTCTTGACTGTATGGGTACATGTGGGGCTGCCCCTGATTCGGCCTATGTAGATCTCTAGGGAAGTCCTGGAGGTTTGGGAGAGCACTTCCCCACAGTGTGGATGGGCACCAGCACTTTATGCCTGGCCAAAACCTTCTATGTCCATATGCTGAGTCTTCATATGACCTCTGCTGACCAGGCAGAGCTGCTGGAGCACCTTTCTAGGAAAGCCCATTGCACAGGAGAAGATGGAATGTGAAAACCTGAGCTCAGACCAAGGTCCTGCGAGTGGTGTTCACACTCTAGGCTGAATCTATTTGCTAATTCAGACATCAGGCATGGGATGATCCTTTCCTCCTGGTCCCAGGTGTCCTTGGGTGCCCTTGGGTTGGGTGGATCCAGGCGCTCTGCCTGCTCTGCTCCTTTTCACCTCCACCGAAGACAGAGGCTGGAGGAGAGCAAATGAAGCCTTTCCCTCGTGGTGGGGTGTCCCGTCGCCACCTGGCATGGACAGGGATAGTTAGTCAGAAACCACTGGAAACGGAGCAACCTGGGAGGAATCTGCTCGCTCAAGCAGCTGCTATTGCCTAACGTGAGCTTTGCACAACACAGTAATTGGTTCCAACTGACTCACAGCAGAGTTTCACGTCACGAAGGGCGTGCGGCTCCTGCGTCGGGGACACGGCATTGCAGAGGTCCTCAGCTGGCAAAGGAGCTGGGCAGAGAGCAGCAAGAGGTGATTCTACACTGAGTGTTACAGGGAGAGCTTTGAGTAAGGAAACACAGCCAGATCCTTACTGTTCCGAGTAAGGAAACAGCAGATCCCTTTCTCTGCGTTGTGTGTGGAGGGCTTACTCCTCCGTCCAGAGAGGGCACTCTCATTGCAGATATTTTAAGAGATCTGCAGAGGCAAGTGATAGCGTGGCTGATTGTAAACTATTACTAATATTAACTAAGAGCTTTTCTTACCTTTGATCCAAGCCGTGAACATTATAGGAGCTCAAATCAACTGTATTTGAAAATATTTGAAATCTGTTAAAAACAGACTCACACTTCTCTCCTTGTTTGGTGTTACTGGCCAATAACGTTAGCAGTGCTTAATATTGTATCCATTAAAGACGGGATAAGTGACAACATAAATATAAATGCAGCATGAATTCAGTCTTTATTTACACAGGCGAACACTAGGATTTACTCATTCTTGGTCGGCATTTGTTGTGGCCCTACTTAAGCTGACCGCCAGAGTGAAACCAGGTCTGAAACAGCTGTGCTCAGATGCACCGCGGTTCCCTTACAGCTATAATGTAACACTTTTGAGTGAGATGAGTTTTGAGCCACAGGATTGTTTCGCACTAGAGCTGTGATTTCTGACACTACCCTTTCCAGAGATTTATAATATCAGTGGAATAGTACTTCCTTTCTTTGTTGTTTTTTTTTTAAACTCGTTTACGTATGAAAGAGGCAGTGCCCTTTTCTTTTATTTTCTTTTCTTTTCTGTTCTTTTTGCTACAGCTCACTGGCTGCTTCCCTTTTTTCCCAGCCTTGTAGTATTTCCACCCTCCTCTCCCTTCCCCCAGTCTGCCACAGTGTCAGTGAGAAACAAAACTGCTGAAACCTGAGCTTTCTGGCTAGAGAAGATGAAGAATGAGAGGAGGTGGTAATTAAACCCTCCCCCATATTATTCATGCAAAGGAATTGTCTTTGAACACCACTTCATCCTGGGAGCCTCTCCGAGTTCAAAGAGAAAGTTGAGTTGTTGTCATTCTGGGGCCATAATCTAATCACAGTGTCCCCCTTTGATTTAAAAATCTTCTTAGGAAGTGGCAAATATCTCTCCCTGACTACCCTTCTATATTTTGTTTTTAATTTTTAGTCTTAAGAATGTGGTGCTTGTTGTTTTGGCGTTTTTCTTGTAGTGCAGGGTTTTATCACCCAAGTTAGGCTGGTTCCTCTCACTGGCTATGGTTTAAGAGATCTAAGCCTTCAGCAGTATCAAGAACAGAAAAACATTCCTCTCTGTAATTACAGACAATTCTCTGTATGCCCGGTAAGCCTCCATCTTTCAAGGTGTTTCCAGATTCATGCTGTCAGAAGCAGCTTTGTTATAAGTGGTGCTTCTTGGGACAGGCATCTACCATCTACTGGAATAGATCTACCATTTTTAATCACTTGGCAGCTAAAGAGTGCTGAATGTGTTTCTTCATCCTCTTCTTGCCCTGTTTACCCTGAAGAAGCCCAGCGAAACATCTCTAAACATCAATCCACTTCCACACAGACTGTGAGTGCTGCCGCTGACACACAGGTACATGCCCACACAGAGAAAGTAGGACACGATGATCTTAGCGGTCTTTTCCTTTTCAAGGTTATTCATTATATGATTCTCTGATCTCTGATACACACATTTGACATGTTTTGTGTTCTTCCTTGAGAGGGCTGCTCTGCATCAGCAACTTGAAGCAGGGAAAAATCATCCATTATGATTTCTGAGATTTTCTATTGAAAGCTCCAGTATTGCTCAAGGGGTTGGTGAGATAGGGCCTATTCCCACGTCCACCAACTGCTCTCCAGCTACTGCCCACCCTTGCTGTCAGAATTTATTGGGTCTGTTCAGGGCACACATACTCGTTCAAGGTGCTCCTGCAGATTCTTGCAGAGTTCAGAGTCTGCAGATAAATAAAGGCAAAATTAAGATGCAGTCATTGCAGGCTGGGGTGTTTCTAAACACATGCAAGTGATTGCATGGTGAATTTTGGCTCCTTGGAGTGTAGTGATGTTGAGGAACTGCCTGTCCAATTGTAAGCATGAACACCTGGGCTGTGTGTCTCGCCTGAGGCAAGATTTCAGGACATCTGAATGCTGCCCTTCGATTCTAATATAAAAAAGGTTTAAAAAAAATCATTTTGTTGTGGACAATAAAAAAACTTTAGGAAAAAAATCAATAATAAGAAAATTATTGACATAAAGTAGATTTCTCTGTCAGTTTAAAGCTTTCAACACATAGCTTCGTTTCAAAAACACCAAATGCTAGTAGCTCCCCTTGAGCCCATATGGCTCTGCTCAGTAGACACACTTAAAAAAAAAATCCTTACCAGTTCTTTAGATATCTAAATATACACCTGTCACACTTATTTTAAACATCTTGTCTTAGATTTTTGGTTCTAACAATTTTTAGATACAGATTTACAGCAGAGTGATAGTTGCTTTTAATCTATATCTGGTCAAATCTCTTTTGTGCTGCTTATATAATTATTATTTTAAAAGCTGCTAAGTAGTTTTTGCATATACTTCTCATGCTTGAGTTCATCTCTGCTAACTCTATATATCTAAGTATTAGATATTGAGCCCAAGATGGTCACTCAAATTCTCTCACTTTTCAGCAGAGAAACATGGGCACTGACAATGACTGTTCATCCCTTCCTGAGGTTGTCTGGATGACGGTTTCATGAGGAATCTTGAGGGATCATTTTTAAAGTGCCTAGTTCTTAGGCAGCTAAGTGAGAAGGAGCTTATCTTTCATACCCTCAGCCTTGGCTTTCACAGCAACCAAATCTGCTTCAATAAGAATTGAACCAGTTTAGCTAAAATGCTGCATAATTATTATATAAAATATCTGATATTCCCAAATGCCAGTGGGACACAGGTGATAAATCTCTGCCTTGTTTCCTGCTTCCCATGTGAAAATGGCCAGGCTGAACACTGTCTGGTTTTGAGTTAGAGCAATGAGAAGGGAAGAGAAGATCACCTGAAAGATGCCTCCCTCTGTAAATATGTATTCAAGTACACAAGGAGGTGATGTGAAGGAAAGCAGATTTTGCAGCAGTCTAGTTAGGGATTCATATTTGTACTTTTTTAGGTAAGCCCCTTCATACAGCTGAATAGCTCTTTTTTCCAACAAACAGATAAAGCTTTTCTTTTTGTGTGAAATACACCATAACTTGCACAATGGGGTGAAACTCTCATAAACAGACACTTTAAAAGAAAGTAGCTGTCTTTTGCTAAACAGATGTGGGTTCAATTTCAAATGTCGACAATAAGAAAATAAAATGCTTGACAATGGGGAAATAAATGAACAATAACATGGAAATTCATAATTTTCTGTAAATTAAGCCAGACTGTTAGAATCACAACTTCGGTATTTAGTGAAAGATATTGCTGTTCTGTGGAAGCTGGTTGTCCTTCTCTTAGGTGATGTTTATCTGCACAAAGTACACATGGAAGGATACCAAAGTGTGGTTCTTGAATCTCTCTTTAATTTTATGTTGGTCAGTTTACAGACAAATTCAGGATGCCCTGACCTAATCTGAATGAACTCAGGCTCTATAAAATCACATAAACACCCACAGCAGAAAAAACAGTATTCTGTTCAGAATAAAACCAAACCACAGCCAAACCACCCCACTATAATCCATACTCCAGATCTCTGGTTTCCATTCATAAAAGCCAAATGAATGAATAGACAGGGTTATTGAGGTGGCTTCCTGAGCCACACTTCCAGCATAGTGTGACAAAGGCTGAATTTGTGTTTAGAATTGGTGGATTCAGTGACTCCTGATCAAAGTTTTGGGTCTGATTCCTTAAAATGACCAACACAGCTGTGATCAGCAATTGCATCAACATTAGGCAATTTTGTAGTGTGTAATGTGGCTGGAAGGCAGGAAAAACTAATTTTTTTTTTTTTTTAAGGCATTGCTTTTCTTTTTTAAGATAGAAAGCAGTGTTAAAGCCTTTCACCAAAAAAAGGACCCCAAACCACTTATCTTTACAATTGCGGTTTTTTTTTGTTTCAAGAACAAATACAAAATGGCTAAATCTTACTATTATTTTTGCTGACATATATTGGTTATGTTTCCTTTGTACTCCACTGTTTGTGATTAACACCACCATAAAGAAAACAAAGCCATTATTATTACTACAGTAACTGAAGAGGAAAATATCTCCTGATTGAAATAAGGAGTAAGTTTCAAAATACAACATGGCAATTTTTTTTGTAACTTGGGGCAAACAGCTTTAAATTTGAGTGGAGGGTTATGGGGCTCTTAATCGAGTTATTAATTAATATTTGTCATCTACAAAATGAGTTTACCGTCACTGAAGTCTTTCGACACTTGTAGATTTTTGTGGTAAAAATCATCTTTATGGTATTGGTCATTTAATTAGTCAGTGATGCATTGGGAAGCCAATGTTATGTCACATCCCCATCTGCTTTCATTACTGGCATCTGTGATGATCTTTCCTTTCATGGTCTGAGGTCGGCCTTGGTGACTTGCATCTTGGATGCCCACCCTTCCTCTCAAATTCCCTGAACCCTACTGTCACCTTCCTTCTGATGCTTTTAATTTCCACTTGCATTTTTCTGCTCGCTGATCTTTAGTGACATGTGTCCTTCACAGGACCTTGTCTGTACTGGTAACAGAGGGCTGTGGGTATTTTAAGGTGTGTCCTGATTTACACAAACAGCTGTATTTTGCATCTCTCCGCGACAGACAAAATCACCCCAAATTCCAGCATTTAGTGACAGCGCATGGCGACTCACTTTGATGCTTTGGCCAGCCTGACTGTCCATACTATCTCAGTGACAAGAATTCCTTACTTATCTCCAAGGATTCGTGGACTCCTAGGAAAGATGTTAACATTTTAGCCATTTCACTTTAGCAGGTTTGGTTCTCATGCAGTCAAAGCCCAAGGGTATTGCTTTGAATGCTTAACTAGAAGCAAGAGCCAGATAAACACAGAGCAGAAGGCCAATGAAATCCTGTTGTAAATCTATCAAGCAAACACAAACCCCTCCCTGATCATCAGCCTGGTTCCAAAAATGTGCTTAATGGAAGATTCATGTGCCAAAGGACTCCTGTTACTGGATTGTGCGGAGCTGAGGTATTATTGAATCCCGTGTCTTTCTCTGCATTTCCAGCTATGTGAGTGGAGCTCATGTCCTGCCCTGTACTGTCCCAGTAGCTGTAGAAACCAATGGAAATATAATTGAACATGTGAGATTCACTTGATTCAGTTATTCAAAGCATGTGGCTGCACTATCTTCCAAAACGCCCTCCAGCCAAGCAACCCTTAGCTTGGCCATAGCTAAAAAATGTTCTGAAATACGCTTCTGAGGTCAGCAGCTCTGAGGTACGACTGAAGGAGTGCAGTAGCTGCGAGCCTGGGTGAGCACATTTCACACAAGGCTCAGAAACGCTGCTGCCGAGGGTGCTGCTGCCTGCGGCTGCTTGCAGGAAACCCATCCGGGCTCGTTCTTAAAAAGTCACAGATATGCACTGGAAAATCCTTGATATTTATTTTTGGATACAGGGCTAAACCCTGGCTTTGTAGAGGTGAGGAGAGTTTCCATTGATTAGATTAGAGCCCAGACTTCTTTTTCCAGCTTGATTTCTGGTTGAGCCCTGTCTCAAGCTGCTTCCTGAAGGAGTGGCAAGGAGAGTTTTGCTTTTTATGTTCACCAAGGGCAGGCACTGAGGCTGGGAATCAGCCTTAGCTACCACCATTGCACTAACTGAGTGATTAACAGGAGTTTGATAATGGCACACTCTGAGTACAGACAGTATAGATTTGAGTTCTGGGTAGCTGCAGATTACTAATCTCTGCAGCTGCTGCTGAGACATTTTCTGGTAATAGCTAACAAATTCTTCTGAAAGATCAATTCCCCACCAGAAGGAAACACATTTACTCAAATAGATTAAGTTTCTCATCTTTTATTTTTAATTTCTTCTCTTATTACTATGTGCAAAATAAGAATACCCATCTCATCTCCTCTCATCTCACCTTTTCTGTCTGTAGACTTTCATCCTTTTCCAAGGAAGGTCAGGCTTACCCCCTTTGCTGATGGGGAAACTGAGTCATAGGGAGAGGTGTCTGAGGTCATTAAGAAGCAAATGGAAAAAACCGTTGTGTAAACTGGTCTCTGGAGTCCCTGCCCAGTTGCTTGCTCCGTAAATGTCAGTCCCACAGGGTTTAAGCTAAAGCTAATGGCGATAAATTGGAAACTCCCCACTGACTTAGATGGTCTTTGAAATCAACATACACGTCTACATATATGTATATACATATATATACATGTATATATATCCTTCCACAACCTCAAGCGATTTTAATATCTTATCATAATATCTTGATCTCATCTACAAAGTCTTAGATTGACACAGCAATCACAGTTCCTGTGGTCGGTGAACAATAACTTTATCACCAGTGCTGCAGGATGACTGAGGGGCTGATTAAACACACCCACAGGAGAGTTACCCACAGCAGAGATGCAGAGTCCCATTGCTGTGGATCCAGGTGTCAAGCAGACTTTCCAGACCTCGAGCTCTTGCCGCACTGGAACATTGAATGGTTTCCCCCAGCTGGATGATGCTGTCTGGGGCTCATGGGGTGGCTCCAGCTCTATGGAGGACGTGAACCACACCACACCACCAGAGACCAGAGGAGACAGCCCTGCCCCTCTCTGGTGCATAGGCAACATTTTCCAGGAGGATGTGGAGCCCCCAGAGTTGTCTTCCAAGCCCAGCACTGGATCTTCTGTTCTTCCTCACACCTCCCAAATTTCTGCTCTCCCAGATTACAAGGATTCCTCTGCTCGACTGTGGGAAATCTATAAAGCCCGTGACAAGGTCAGGGCCGGGCAGCATGCAGGCAGCTCTGCCTCCAAGGAAGGCTCTCCCTGGCGTCAACAGGGCACTCTGTCCTACTCCCAGCTCCCATACCTTGACCAACATGCACTATGCAAGTGCTCAGTGTGTCCCAGGTGGATCTAACCAGCTGGATAGGACACAGAAGCTCCCCAGGAGGCCACAATGCTGTAAATGAGGTCGCACCACTTGGAGTCTGAGCTGGTAGCCATTTGTCTGGTTTTCCCTTCCTCTAAGTGAAGTATCACCTAAAACGTGTCTCCTTGAACTGCCCAGATGGCTGAGGTATCACCAAATGTCTGGGTTTCTGCAGGTGCTGTTCTTTAGCTAGGTGTTCACTTTGCCCCTGAGCTTTCCAACTCGGACATCCAGGGCAGTGCCTGGGGTCCCAGTGAGGCTCCAGGAACGAGGCAAGCAGCTGCAAGGTGTCCCCTCCAAGGTCTGCATGGGAACCAGAGCTGGCAGTGCTTTGGGCTGCTCCCTGGGCCTGCTCACTCCACTTCCTCTGCCCATTCTCCTTCAGGGCTCCTCTAAGTAATTTCTATAAGAAAAGGGAGCAATAATGGCTCCAGTGAGCCCCACACCTTTGTTAAAGTTTTTTATTTCCTAAATGTAAGAACTCAAACCTTCCAAGTCACATGAGTGCTACTAATCAACATTTTCCTGCCCAGCCTGTTAAAACTTCCACTAACTCATCCTGACTCCACCATTTAAAGATATGATAACATTTTGTATGCAATTTCCCCTATAATTAGATTGTACAAACACTGTTAGTCTTGCTGAGAGTGAGACTATCAGTAACAAAACACTCCATCAACTTCCAGCACTTTAACAAGATCCTCCTTTTTATTTTATCAGTCTGATGTGAATCCCTCTGATCAGGTGTTAACAAGCCAGGCTATTTTCCCTCGATAATCCTCTAGCACTATAAATATATATTCACTACTCAGACATCAAATCACTTGGACTGTTAGGGGTTTTAGGTTTCCCACTCCAACTTCATTTTTATAAATCTTTGTTGTTAAAAACTCTCATGTTAATTGTCCATAACAGCAGCATCAGTATCATATCTGGGAAGAAAAAAATAGTTGGCTTTAAGGAAAGGAAAAGCCCTTATTTATGTTGCTACATGTTGCAAGGAATTTATTTGATTTATGTTAGATTATCCATATACATAAATTTTTATGGATTTTATCAGTGATCCACATCTATCTGTCAAGTACATCTTATTTTTGCTTGATGGGAGAAATATCTTTGGTGATCACAACCATACAACAGACGAGAGCTGAATTCTGTTTTGTCCTTGGAAAAGAGACTTCACCTTCCTACACTTACTCCTCCACCTGGAATGGCTGCAGTCTTTTTGAATATACCAGCATCTCTTTTTGCCCTTCTGGGAGATTCCCAAAACAGAAATGGGAACTGGACAGAAGACATCCAGTAATGGAAGAGCCTTGAGAAAAAACAAAACAAAACCAAACCAAAACAAAACAAAAAAACCCTGAAAAATTGTATAAGTAGACAATATATTTGTGTCCTAAATTTGTATGAGAACACAATTAACTCCTGCCTCATTATGCAGTTTCTTATTTGGTGTTAAGAATGTCATAATCTTCTTGGGAGAAAAGGCAAATAATGACGTTGGCAGGAATTATGATCTGAACTGCACAAATTTTCAGTCAAAATCTCTTAGGACTGTATATAACAAAGTTTCTAATATTGTCTCTACCATTCTTTTTTCTATAACTTTGTAGAAAGCTGTAAATAATTTTAATGCTGATTTTTCCCATAGAATTCACTAAGTCAAGGCCATAATAGTTGAAATCCAGAGCGACTATTTAATTATTTAACTTAATTTAAATATTTAATATTCAAGCCAAATATTGAAATTAAATTAAATTAAATATTGAATACTGCCCAGGAAAATGTCTACATCAATATTTATACCTTTCTGGCTTTGTATTGCATCAAGTTCTTTAGAAACTTTTCCCATCATTGCCCAGGAGCTCAACTTGTGAGGGATGGAGCACCTCTCCTACAAAGATAGGCTGAGGAGCTGGGGTTGTTCAGCCTGGAGAAGAGAAGGCTTTAGGGAGACCTCATTGCAGCCTTCCAGTACCTAAAGGGGGCTTAGAAAAGAAGGGAGAGGGATTTTTTGTGTGGGCAGACAGTGACAGAACAAGGGGCAATTGTTTTGAACTTAGAGAGGGCAGGGTTAGATTAAGTATTAGGAAGAAATTCTTTGCTCAGAGGGTGGTGAAGCACTGGAACGGGCTGCCCACAGAAGCTGGGATTGTCCCAAATCTGGAAGTGTTCAAGGCAAGTTCGAATGAGGCCCTGAGCAACCTGATCTAGTGGTTGGCATCCCTGCCCATGGCAGAGGGGTTGGAACTAGCTGGTCTGTAAGGTTCCTTTCAACTCAGGGCATTCAATGATTCTGTGATAAATAATCGTAAACTCTTTTCATACCCTCCGTCTCACAATTAACACCCAACCAGTGCTAAAGATGTTTTCTTTACATATGGAAAAATTCACCTTTTGTGGACAGGTTAAAAATCATCTAAACATACATCTAAAAATCTGAATCATATTTAAAAAAACATAGTTCAATTTATAGCAAAAATAGAACAGATAATGAATGATGGAACTCCAGCAAAACAGTAACACAATTTACTTCTCTGATGACACATGATCATCCTGCCCTTTCTGTGAAAAAGTTTGCCCTCTGACTGCAGTATTACTAATTTTCTTACTGTTAAGCCATCTTGGGCAAAGAGTGGTGTTGGTATTGAGCATCCTCTGTAAAGATTAATATACAGATTCTGCCAATGCTTTTTTTCTCCTCTGTCATTTTTAAAAGAGTTTTTATTTTCTTCTGGTGTTTCAGTTTGAAATTTAACCCAGGAAACGTCCGCTGCCAGGCAAAACAAAAATAAAGCAGAAACGGGATCAATAAGTAAAGAATTATGTAATACATTGATGCCAATCAACATGTGTATTGATTTTGCATGGGCAGGTTTTGGGGTCTGTAAGGGCTGGCTTCTCTAAGAAGATGCCAGAAGCTCCCCCCATGTCTGGCAGAGCCAATGCCAGCTGGCTCCAAGACAGATGAGCCGCTGGCCGAGGCCGAGCCCACCAACAATGGTAGTAATGCCTCTGTGATAGCATATTTTAGAAGGGAAACAAAAAAGTTACTGCACGGAAGTAATTGCGGACAGAGAAGATTGGAGCGAGGAAATGTGAGAGAAACAGCCCTGCAGACACCAAGGTCAGTGAGGAAGGAGGGGCAGGAGGTGCTCCAGGTGCCACAGCAGAGATTCCCCGGCAACCCGTGGTGCAGAACATGCAGAGGCAGCTGTGCCCCCTGATCCACCCGCTGCCTGTGGAGAAGCCCATGCCTATGGAGGTGGATGCCTGAAAGAGGGTTGTGAACCTGTGGGAAATAGGATCCTGGCAGAGACCCTTGGAGAGAAGGGTCCACACTGGAGTGGGTTTGGTGGCAGGACTTGTGACTCTGTGGGGAATCCACGCTGAAGCAGCCTGCTCCTGAAGGGCTGCACCCTGAGGAAAGGGAGCCACACTGAAGCAGTCCATGAAGATCTGCAGACCATCAGAGAAGTTCGTGAAGAGCTGCCTCCCATGGGAGGAGCCCCACACTGGAGCAGGGGAAGGGCTCCTCTCCCTGAGCAGCAGCAGAAACAACCTGTGATGAACTGCGTAACTCTCATTCTCTGTCTCCCTTCGCCTCTGAGGGGGAGGAGGTAGAGCTGGGAAGGAGGGAGGGATGGGGGGAAAATGTTTTTTAAGATTGGTTTCTCATTATTCTGCTCTGATTTTGATTAGTAATAAATTCAACTTAATTTCCCTAATTTGAGTCTATTTTGTCTGTGATGGTATTTGGTGAATGATCTCTCCCCGTCCTTAACTCTGTAACCTTTGTTACATTTTCTCTCTCCCATTCACTTGTGGAGGAAAGTGATAGAGCAGCTTTGGTGGGCACGTGGCATCCAGTCTGGGTCAACCCACCATAAATGATTTTGTGGAAAAAAGATTTTCTACTGTTTTGGTTATTGGGGAAATCACATATAGGTTAATAAACATAATAGTTCGGATTTAGCATAGGTATATTCCTGCACAGTCACTTGGTTTACCACCACAGGAGCTAAAAAGTGAGTATAGTACACACTAATGGATTAAGAGCTGGCCAGCTGGCAGATTTCAAAAAGTATTTGTTGATGGGGAATTGTTACCAAATGGATGTGCTTCTCATGGAAATTCCCCAGCGGGCTGCTCTGTGTCTAACACTGTTCAACACTTGTATCAACTCCATATTTGCACATGATGTAATAAGCTTTGATTTTCCTTGATACGCCTGACAGATTAGTTAGTGTTTAGTGATGTACATGTTTCTGCAAACTGTTAGCCTCTTACCAGAGTTTTGCTGTAATTAATTCTATTGCCTCTTGTGGTCTGGACACAAAGTTTAGCTTTTTAAGACCTATTGTGAAATTCCATGTAGAATTCTGCCCATTTTTCTCTTTCTCTCACAGATAAAAGAAGACACTCCCATTACAAGTTTTGGTACTCAGCTGAAGCAGCTGGAGAGTCCACTCTCTAGTGATTTTGGAAAAAAAGTTGAAAACTTTGAAGGAAAGAATGGTTAAGTTACACATTGGAAGACTCTGTTCTTGAATCTGCAAAAGAAATTTAGCTCCCACTTAGAAAAATGTCTTCAGCTGTTATCTGAATGAGAGATGTGTAATTCTGGTAATGTTTTGCACACATATAATGCCCTTTATTCAAGGATGTTGCAGTGCTGAAAAATATTACATCATTAGGGGAAGAGCATAACAATAGAAAAATACTGATCAAAGCTAAGTCACCAAAAATAATGCTAGCAATGACACTTACAGTATAAGTCTGCTGATTTGATTGTAGAGGAGACATCCTGATTACTGTGAGAGGGAGGTACCCTCAGTTGGTATGTGTTCAGAAGTTAAAGGAATGAGTCTGGAAGAGGCTAATGGCATAGGATGAAGTGAGAATATAATTTGATTTTTTTTTTTTTATTAGGGACCATTTCTTTTATGACCAATCAGATTTTAAAGAGGTAGAAAATATGTTACTATTCTTCACACTGGGGAAAGAAGGTGCAGGACAGTGTTTAAGTTTCAGAGGATGAAAGCCTGAAGGGTTTTCCTCCGGTTTTGAAGTGAGGAGTCCATGGATTTTGCATGTTGGATCACTGCAGGGGTTGCTGTGAGAGCCTCTCTGCAAACCAGGTCAGCAGCCAGGAAATTAACAAGCAACGCAGCAAATAGGTGGTGGGAAAGATTACTTGGGAACAAACCTTGTTGGAACAACTAGCTAAGAGCAATTAGCAGGGCAGCCAGCACCAGCCCTGGCCAGTGGGAAGAGCCAGCCACAAACACTGCCAGCAGAAAGCATCCACCAGGAGTGACAGTAAGGGAAGGGCTGTTTGCGCACGGGGCTGTGCCTGGCTGCGAGGAGGAGGACTGGCTGGTGGCAGCCATGGGCTGCCTCTGAGGCCAGCCAGCTGCCCCAGGGCATGGATAGAGCTCAGGCATGATTCTGCTGAGAATGACCATCCTGCTACTGAAATCTGCCTGAGTCTGGATCAAAACCTGAGTGAGACGCAACAAGAAGAGGATATCTATGGCTGACACCAATGCACTGATCTTTCAGAGGTCTCTTTTAGCCTCTGTGGAGTGAGCAGGTACCTCAAGGGGGAATGGGATCATGTTTCCTTCTCTTGCTTGCATTTTCTATGTTGGTAAGGTATGCCTGGAGCTCAAGTATCTGCTCTAGAAGCACTACTAGGCTCATGGTTTATACTTTAACAGCAAACTACCCGTGGAAAATTTACTTACTGTTAATAGGTTCAGATCCCTTTATTTGCACTTGGTTTGCCTATAGCTGGTAGTTCCCAAACTCTGGCTTCTGTTTCTTGGTTATGAGGAATCCTCAGCCATTCAAGAGTCAGATGACTCTGATGCCATCTTAAATGGGCAATAAGCCCAAAACTCAAAAAAATGCTTTCACTCATGAGAGTGGGGAATATCCTCATATCAAGTATATTGGTTGTAAATGTGTAAATGCATTTGATGTTCTTGAAGAATGAAAGATTGAGAAGTGGCATGATGGGCTAGAAGGCAGTGCCCTGCTGAGAGGTCAGATCCATCCTTTTCTGCTGAAGCCAAGAGGAATCAAAGGGATTTTGCAGGGGAAGTGTTTCTACAGCCATAGACCCAGTCTCCTGATCTCCTCACAGACCAGCAGCGTTTCTCCTTTGTAGCACTATCTCTCTATATTTCCATGAAGGCACTTCAAACACACCTCCTTGGTTTTGGAATATTTGTGTCTCAGAGGCCTGCATGGCATTCTTCCTTCTGGCAGTGTTTTGTGTTGCTTTTACTTAAGACTGGACGAGTCTAGGAGCCAGGCAAACAATTCTGCTGAGTAACAACAAACTTCTCAGCTTTCTTTACACTGGTAATATTATTGGCAAATTCAGTGCTGAGCTGCAGACCGCAATTTGTTCTCTTTAAACGTACAAGGAACACTGCTGTGAAGCACAAGCTGTCAAGATTATTTTGTGTAAGCAATTATCTTCTATCTTGACTGGACTGATGTGAGCTCGACACACTGTTTGCCTTTGTAATCGTGTGAAAAGTGAAATCACAAACTGGTGGGTAAAAATGCAGAAAAGGTGTTATTAATGTTTCAATGTGACTGCTACTGAATGTCACAGCGTCTGCCATATTGCCCTCCGCTCTCTGAAAAAGCGAGGCAAGGAGAGTTCATTGATCATTTAATACCATGCCAGTGTCTTCAGATCTTAGGGCTTCATGAGCCCTACTGTGAAGCAAGCGGATTGATTGCAAAGGTTCAAAAAAGTTTAAAATGAGTAAAAGTAAGTTATGAAATAACAAAAAGAGAACTGAATCATAAATTCCTAATTTAGGCATGAAAGAAGAATGAAATCAAACAACAATAAGCAGAGATGAGGTCCTTGGGGTCTGTTACTGATAGGGTATGTGCAAAGAGGAGAGAAGGGCACATAAAGCATCACCTCCCAAAGCACTGCTTTTTTTATTTTACAGCAAAAAAAAAGGAAAAAAAAAAGCAGCCACTCAGGATGAGAAGAGTATATGCTATTTTTATTCTTTTCCTTCTGGTGGGGAGTTATGTGTATGTTGAAATATTTCTCTCCTCCAGCCACAGCAGCCTACCCCAAATGGAGTTTTATTTTGGTTCAGTGAAACAAGATAATCTATGTTAGTACAAAATGTCTCACATAGGTAGAGCAGCTGAAAAAGTAGATTTAACCATGGCAGTAGGGAGCCCTGGGTTTATAGAATTGCATAGTTTAAAAATTGAAGCACAGACTAGGCCTTGGGGTATCCCATGATTCTGGGATGAAAGTACAAAGCATCTTTATTAATATTATAAAAAATTTTACCCATAGATGAACTAAATCTGAAGTAAGCCTTTCTTCTGAGGCTTCCTCTGTCTGTCAGACTTCTGTTTGTTTGTGAAGTTTACATGCTTCCTGGGTTTGACCAAAACCAGGGCTACTGGAATAACTTGAGAAATGTTATCACTCTGATGTTTCTGAGCCAGCTAGGATTAGAAATGACTGGATATGTTATGGAAGAGCCTGTTTTCATGAGATTTCCATCCAGATATGTAGACCAAAGGGGTTTTTTGCTCTGTGAACTTGCAGAACACCTTTCAGTTCTCTTTGATGTAAACTCCTTGTTTCCTGTAGCATAAAGAAAAGTCTCCCCTGCATTGTATCTATGCAAATTACAACAAATAGAACAGTATAAGCTCACCTTTTAAGACCTGACCTTTTGTTTGAACTGCTAACACCTGAAAGATGGAGGTTTTTTCAGTTTTTAAAGCTGGGTATTACAGTTTGTTTGTTGAGCTAGGGAAAGACTGTGTTATAATCAATCCTTTCAGGACCCTGCAACAGGCATAGGAAATACTGTATTTTTTTTAAACCAACAGAAACCAGACCACACAGAGTTAAAGCCCCGACTCCATCCTGAGGGTACCTTGTTTTCTTTACACAATTACCTGTGGTCTCAGTCTGTTAGATGATCTCAGCTGGCATTCGCAGGAATACTGAGACCATTGACAAGGGATGACGTTTCCAGCTTCAGCTTGAAAGATCCCTTGTGTTTGTGGATTCAGGTCAGACACTTAGCGTTACCTGAACTTAATTGCAGTTTGTTTTTGCTTTGCATTGTCTTCTAAAAAAGCAGTCCAGGGAAAGAGGGAGGCCTGGGAAAAACAAACTGCTTGATCAAAATGACTTCAAAAGCAGCATTAGGACCACCTCCAAGTCTAAACACATCTCTGGCAGAAAGGTTATCTCCTTGCTCCCCAAACCTTGCCACTTCCTGCAGAAGCCCTGCTTTTTCCCTTTTGGGCCATAACAAAACCCAGGACTGCTATTACCTTACCCTTGTCTCCCATCTCAAGTTCAGACTGCTTGTGCAGGCAATGCAGCCCTCCTCTGAATCCCTTTTCCCAGTTTTGCCTCAGAATTTTCCTTTTCAGCCCCATACAAGGAGGTTGGGTGCCCTGGCTGTTAGTGATCATCATTTAGGTCACAGTTATCTCTAGTGTCCACCTATGGCTGTCATCTTTGATTAGCAAATACAGTCCTGCTTATCCTTTCTTGAGTTAGGGCTGCAGTCTCCTTGGTTTTGGGCCTACTTTAAAAGTTGGCTCAGTCTGGAAAGCATTTCTAAGTGCTTCAGACAGCACTGAAAAGACACCACTAGTAAAATCTGCCCCTTGAGTTTTGCGTGCTGGTTCACATTACCGCGTTTCCTTTTAATATTTTAATGTAGATATAAAAAGTGTTACCTGGATATATGTTGTGGGCTCAAATTGCAAACTCCATTGACTCAAAACTTTATTTGACTTAAGAGCTAGTAAAAAACTCTTCTGAGTTGCATTTACATTGTGATGACCTCTGCAATGCACTTGAATGCTTACAAATGATGGTATATACTATCGAGACACTTATCTCAAGATCGATGTGTCACATCAGAGAAGGCAGATGAGCCTGAGATGTCTTGTTATCTCAGTTTAATGGGTTCCTACAGATGAGCTTATTGGCAGTAAATGTTTGTGCACGTACCTGTAACTAAGACATAGTGGGCTGACAGCAATGTGCTAATGTTATTCATTCCCATGAACAAATGACAATTAGTTCCTAATTCACCTTTCTTTTGCTGCAACTCAATCCACACACGAGCAGTTTCCATTGCTCTGATGATGCACAGCAACATCTCAAATTGTCATGACTGGATCAAAAATCCTTTCAGTTAATCTAGCTTCTGCTAATAAGGTATTATAACCTCTTCTTTTTTATTCTTTCACAGAGATGAACAAAATGGATTTGAAGTGAGACTGCAGTTGCTAAACTCTCGCACCAATTCATATAATAATGACCATCATAATAAAAAAAAAAAGCCTGAAAAAAATGCCAGTTCTACAGCCTTTCATGGAGAAAAATCTAAATCGAATGAGTGTGACTGTCTGAAGGTGCTAAATGAAACTAGGCCGTCTCGAGAAATTGATTGGAGACAATGGTTACTTATGGAGACAATGGTTACTTATGTGAACTCAATTTATGTTTAAAACAAGTGAATAAAGTATATCTGGAGAGTTCAGTAAATCTTTTAGGACTGAATTCTGTGTGCAAACTGCACTTAAGGCTATAAACAGACTAGTCTGCCAAAGCAGTATATAGCAAGTGAAAACGGATCTCAGACTTTGTGCAAGATCTCAAGGTAAAAGTGAAGACTGTGGCAGTAACGACCACGAGCTTTGCCTGCAAGCAGGCTGCTGTGCTGAAAGCAAAGACTGAAGAAACAAGCTATGCTAAGATGAATGCAGCAGAACAGAAGCATGTAGGGAGCAAACCACTCATGAGAAGACAGACCGACTGCATTTTAGAACAAGCTGAGGAAGTAAACGAGGAATATAATGCTCTATAGTGTAAGGCATTAGAAGTAAAATGTCAGGAGACTGGCAAAACTACCCACCCTCTTTCTTAAAAAAAAATAAATTGCTCAAAGTTGCCAGTCAATAGCAAATAGTTGGCCAAAATGCAAGGAAACAGGTTATATGCATGTGAATAAAGAGACAAACCACATCATGCCCCTAATATTCTGTTAGCTAAGTAGGCTTAGTTCAGGATATGGGGCAGGCACCTCTCTCTGCCTTGTCGGGACATGTCTGTCCAAACCATTTTCACTTTGCATAGAGACTCTGCAAGCAGCACCTCCACAATTTAGGAGAACAAAGCACTGTGTAATGCACGACAGGTAAGTAAAAGTAGCGAGCATCCACAAATGTGGTCATTGTCACCTAGAACACACCTGATGGTGGCCTGGCAGTAACCACCCAGGGGTACGGCAGTGTCGGTGACGCTGTTGAGTTGCCGTCTTTCAACTTTCAGTTTTTCCCTTGGGACCATTTACCTCCCATGCCGGTATTTTTTTCTCTTGAAGCCTCCTCCCAAGGCATTAAAAGGAATGGAAGTATTGAATGGTCAAGTAAATATAGCTTTATGTCGAGCTTTGCTTCATCGGTGTTAACACTGTATTGATAACTGAAAATGAATAAAACAGGATTTATTAATGGTTATTAATATTTAATATCAGCACTTTTTTTGAGGGGAGGGACGACACACAAATACATAAATCAGTAATTACAGGCTTATTAAATAGTGCTGAAGAGAATTAGGCCTCACATATTATCATCTCTACAAACATAATTGTAAACTACTGATAGTGAACAACAAAGCACCTGATAATCATAATTTTGGGCCCTAGAAACAGTTTTCCAATAACAGCATCCACAGAGTGTCTTATTGACACTGAGATCTGGCATTCAGCAGTTTTATTAATTGAAGTGTCAAGGCTCAATGATGGGTGAAATTTTATGACCTGCTCAAACTGGTTATGAATGGACAAACCTTTCCTTCAAATTTGCTTTCCTTTTTGAGCCATAAAATTCACTGTGGTCTTGTTTGTCAACTCTTTCAGGGGTTGAGGGATGTCTTTAACCAATTTTCTATGAAGCTTCTAAACGCTTTCAATGATAAATTCCTATGCTATCATTGCTGACTGTTATTGCTCTTAAATACACTCTGATTCCAACAAGATATGACCACACAAGAAAGTAACATTTAAATCTGTTTGATTAGTGGATGACTTCACCAAATGAAAAAGAGCAATCAAGCGATCCATTTTTGTCAGTGAGTTAACAATGTGAGTTATATTAATTCCTGCAGAAAGCCCTTTATTCTGTGGAGTTTGTTAATAAATAGTTATCACATTCTCTTGAGTCAATCTGTCTAAATGCAAACATCAGGACAGATTATCTTGTAGCCTGTAGTGTGTAAAACAATTTGCCCTCAGTAGGTGGCCTGTTCCATATTGTTGCTGTTTTCATATACCATTCTTTTATTCCAAAGAAACACAGCTCACCACTTTGATGTGATTAGCTCATGGAAATATTTATTATAGGAACAGTGATTAAGTTTTGGTTCCAAGACAGGTATAAGCATCCTCTAATCTGTACCATTTTCCTTCAAGCTAAACTGTTCCCAAGTTCAATCATAATATCCATTATCCTCTTCCATTATTCAGCCCCAAAAGTATTTCAACCCTAAACTGCTTAAATATTAGCAGAACTTAATTAGTCCATATCTTTCAAACATTTTTCCAGTTCTGGCAATGTGAATTTTTTTTGCTGCTGAAGTTGTAGCAAAAAGCTCTTCCCCGGCATGGACCTAGTTTACAGTGAGATAGTCTTCACTACAGCCTTACAAAGTCTGCCATGGAAATCCTCAGACTGCATTTATATGTTTCAAAATCATGACCAAAACATTTAATAAATGTATATTGGGGTCTTCAGTGGATGAGCTGAGCAATTTTTTCCTCTCCTTCACTCTGAATGGGTGGGGTGGACTATCCTCTTTGGGTATGAACAGCTACACAGATTCTGCCCCACAGGAAGAAGTGTGGATCTGTCTATATTCTGATGTATTAATTCTGTTAGAATACCAGGATGAATGAAGATGGAATTTGGCCCTGCGACTGTTAAAAACTCAGTGTATACAGATGTTATCTGAGCCTCAGTCTCAGCAACTTATAAACTTCCAGGGGCAGTCAAGGAGTTTGGATCAGATCCTTTATTCTTGAGCTATTACACACTATGTCCCCTCCACTTCCCAGACTCCAGTTTATATGTGACATCTCTTGACTTCTGGATAGTGAGAGTCCTGTTGTTTTCCACCTCTCACAGTCTTTTTCTCGACACAGTCCATTTCCCTAGCAGAATTAATTCCAGCTTTGTTCTATAAATGCTGGTCTCTTTCCTTAGTCACTCTAGGCATTGAGCCAGTGAATTCAGACTAAACAGAGGATATTAATTTTACTTTAGCATGTATATATTGCACAAAAGCTGTGATGCGCAAGGATTTACTTCCAAGAACTAGAGTGAGACAGTTGTGTAAGTTTTCAAATTTGAACGTCAGAGATAACTTGCTGAGGGAATTGGAAACACTTAAGAGGAAATCCTCAAAGATTTTCTGCTTTTAATGACTAAATACCACAAGAAAGTGGGCTGTGAAGTATGAGTCCTTCACCTGAAGAACTGGATGAGATCAAATAAACCTTGGGCAACCACCTTTTGATATTCTGCATGCCAGTGGTTTCCAGGAGTGGATTGCAGGAAGGTGTTGAACTCTGTCCTGAGACCTTGAGACATTTTGTAACAGAGAGGGAGAAGACAGAAGCTGCTAGAGTCTGAACACTCCGAAGACGTTTGTTTAAATATGATTATGATATTGGGAAAAGTGAAGCTCACCTTTCTCAGGACATGGAAATAGCCTTGCAACCAGTGCAGCCAGCCAATCTATGCTGCCTGAGGAACCTGGATACTGGTTAATGTTTGCTAGGAGCTGGCAGTCCAATCAGTAGATCTGATTTAGCAAATTAGGCTCTATGTTATGAACTCCCCTTTGCTTTAGGGGAGAACAGTAGGGATGTTACTCAGGCATAACTTCGGTAGCTCAACTAATAAACATTTTCTTGAGGCAGACAGCTTCCCCACTGGATTCTCATGAATAATGGCACGAAACACTTACCAGATCCCTGGACAAAAGGAGGTCTTGCACCTTATATTTGTGGGACTGATTGGATTTCTTTAATTGCTCAGGGGCTTTATTGTTCTGCCTCAGCAGAGCCGTGCAGTCTTTATCTCTCACAAACATATGAGAAATGCAGTCCTCGGCACCCACGGCTCCTTGCCACTGTTATCAGCTAATTAGCAGCACAAAGCAATAACAAACCTTAGCCCAAAAGGCATCACAGAAGTGAATGAGTTAACTGCTCACAGAGCTGATGAGGCTGCCTGCTAGAGAAAATACGATTTAATCAGTTTAAAGTCGTTTTTATCTAACCTAAAACTGTTAAAAGAAGATTTACTTCCTTGAAGACAAAACAGTGATGTCCAAGATGTTACAGTGTACGCCTGCAAGGACACATCTGTTGATATATTGGGGGAACTGTTCTGGCTTAACTGACCAGCTGTGCAGGAAATATGTGTGGGATCCTCCTTGAGAAAATTTGTGCCATGTGTAGAGCTGATTAGTAACGAGAAAAGCCCCTACGTTTTTCAGCCCCAAGCTTTCATCACTAATTCAATGTTCATGGAAGCCAGTCTGCTGGAAGTGGGGTGAGTCTGAACTTGGGGGTGAGAGAGGAAGATCAATGAGCATGTCCAGTCCACATGAGTTTTATAGAACCACAAAGGAGAGAGATACATTTTCTCCAACCAGGTACAGCTGGGATGAAGCAAAATTCCTACTGTTCCTGAGCCTTGCGTACAGAGCAGGTTTCACCTCACCAGGCACACTCAGCTGAGCTGCTGAGCACCAGTGTGCACAGTCCCCATCTACCTGGAAGTGTTGATGCTGCTGGCAGAGGCTCTGGGGCTTGGCATCAGGAACTAAAGTGACACCACCTAAAAGTGTAGACATAACCCTCTGGGGACAAATCACAGAGAGCCGTGAGTTAACTGGCTAGATTTTCCTGTCCATAATGTCAGCTGGATGTTTCAGTGCTAAATATCAGAAATGTAGGAAGCATAATGAAGTGGAGAGGCACGGCCCTTTCCTCTTTGCCCTTTTTGACCCAGCTCAATGGTTTTCCCCTCTTCACAGCCTCTTCCCCTCTCCAAGGGCCCTGCTTCTTCCTTTGTCTTTCTTGGACAGCCTCATCTCCTGCCTTGCCACTCAGACATTTCTCCTTTACCCACCTCCTCCGGTCCCTTCGCCCCTGGTTTGTCGCTGATCTCCACCCATATCCAGCGTCCTCAGGAACCCAGGACCACATAGGCATGTCCCACTAATTTCAGGAATTGCTCCATTAGTTCATGTCTGAACATTTTGCCCTCTCTGAAGAGGCATAACACCATGTGAGTCAGTCTTGCGGAAATAAGTCTTACTCGTCATATCTTTGCTTAGGTCCTTTGGTGAGGGATTGGTGGATTTATTAAAAATATACTATTAGAACATGGAGAATCTTGCTTTTCTGTGGATAATGATGTAATGTATGCAGCTGTCTGGCTTAATCCCGGGCAAAGCTAAGGGAGAATTTTTATGGACAGGACTACCCATATTCTGGAAATGGAAAGCCAAAGTGAAATAAGGGTTTTGACTTGTCTCAATGTGACACAGATGATTTCCTCTTCATGCTACCATGCAGACACAAACAGGGCTTATGAACCTGCTGTGGCCTCTTTTCAGATCTGTCCTTGTCATGGACCTTTGGTTGCTTCCATCTTTTGATGAGCTTCGTTTAACCCATAGAGTTCAGAGAGAAGGGTTATAGAGTTCAACCAACAATTGTGGACCTGTGCTAATGAGCCTGTAGGATGACACAAGCTGCTTCTGCAGTCTTTCCTCATGGGCTCTCTCTGTTTCAGTGAACTGAATGAACTCAATGACATTAATATCCTTCCCATCATGGTATATTCCCATGTGTTTTTGTAGGACCAGCCTGGAAAGTATTTCCCATAGCTTCAGCAAGTAACTAGTCATATATTCAACACTATTTGTTCGTAATGCTGCTCTCCAGAGTCTTTGAGAGAGCGGCCTGATGGTGCACCTATATCAGCCTTTTTCTACCTCAGGTTTCCCATCCCTTTCAGTGGTATGCAGTGGAGCACACCACGGCTCACCTGACCCAGGTAAACCTTGACAACACAACAATACAATTACAGTGGCTACCGTTGGTGGTCTACCCTGCTTTCCCTCTGGTTAGCTCTGAGGCAGAGTTCTGGGTACTGCATTCAAGGTGTCTGGCTCACTGGTGCATTGCTGCAGTACCTGTGCTGTGCTAGAAAAGAGTAACAGCAGTGTTACACCGCCCCGACAGAGCTGAAGGCAGAGCAACTTCTGCGTTTGAAGCTCCTCTTAGTAGTTACAAAAGTATTTACAAAGTTGAATGACAGGATTTCTTTGTGATACTCTCTGCTAATCATCATGATAGTTTTAGGACAGACTCCTACATCTATACAGAGTCCTGCCAGGGTATGTGGGACTCTGTGAAATCAGAAGTTTGTGGACAACAAGTCCAGGCATTATACAGGTGTCATGAGGGAATGCCAGATTTAGTGCTAAGGTTGTCCAAAAATGTGCAGACATCACCCAAGCATGTACTGTGTGGTTCCTGGACCTGACTGATAAAGCAAAGGGCCACTGATGGGGCAAGAACAACCAAAGATCTGGCATCTCCTTATAGAAGTACTTGGAGATTGTGGATGAGGATTTCAGAATTCAAGTTTGGGCTAACAGGCACCACTTAGCTGCTAAAGCCCAGCACACTTTTGTGAGAGCCAAATGCGTACAGAATCAGTTCAGCTCACTACACTGGGAGGAGGGTTAGAGGTAGAAAGTGTATGAATGTTTCTACAAAGAATACCCTGATAGTTAATAGGTGAAAGCTGATGCAATGAGTTTGTGAAGGCGTGTCTTAATTTGGAGAGATATTTAACCAAAAGGAAGGGATTTTTCAGACAAATAGGAAATTGTCCACTCTTTAGGAGTACAATTTGAAAAAAAGAAAGGATATAGAACATTACAAAAGCATCTGCTGTCAGCACTGACATTTGTGGCCATTTCTCTTAGTCAAAATCAATTTTCTGGCACACTGATTTGATACAAATGTTTTGAACAGCTTTCATTCTTATTCCTTGAGCAAACACGAAGGAGTATCAGTCCTAATCTGAGTTCAGCTCCATTGTGTCTTTCAGTTGCATCAAAATGCAACAGTTGTAGAACACCTGGCAATATTTTGTCAACTGCAGTCTTTATGCTCTGCCTTTGGCAGAGGTTTGGAGTTTTTCTTTCTCAGTCTTAGCTAGGCCTGTCAGTAACATGTCGGTGTTTTTTCTTCTACTGCCATCACATTGATGTTGCCCCAAATGTTCTGCAAAGATAGGTGGATGCATATTATCTTGGAATTGGTGTTGGAAAACATATGCCATTTGGTTTGTTTCCTGACTGGTAGCACTGGTGCAGGCCACGAATAAAAGTTTTACTGAGCAAAAATGATGTATTAATATACAGCAATAGTGGTGTGATTTCAGTTAGGTCCTTCTCACGTCAACTTCGAAGCCCTTTGGATTGATAAAAATGTGATCTGTCTACAAATACAGTCATTATTTTACATGAGTTAATTGTTACGACCACTTTTTCTTTTGAGGAAGGAGGGAAAGGTGAAGGGAAAAGTTTTTTGAGGACTTGTGGCACAAACTGAGGTGTGTAGAGTCACATGTTGACCCTGTGCCAACAAGCAGCAAAAAAACCCCAGGTGCAAATAACCTCATGGCCATGTCAAGCTCCTTAGAGCCACTTCTGTCTCTAGGCTGGAAATAAACCCCATGGCTGTTTCAGGCAGAGGAAAGAGGATCACCAGATCATATGATCACAAGCTATGAGATGTTGAAGTGCAAAAGGAAGTAACTTCTACTCTTCTGGTTGTGTGACCATTGCTATGCATGGAGTAGCACAAGGCCATTTAAAACGCACAGGAAAAAATGAAAATAGGGATTTTCTCAACAAATAGCTTCTAGGGACGAGAGGCTAAATATATCTGCTGTGATGGGAATGGTGGGAAAGGTGGAAGTGCCTGTGAGGAAGAGTGCTTGGTGTACACATAATGTGCTTTGCCCTGATGAGGTCTTGCACTGAATTGTGTTGGCTCATTTGTAAGGCAGAGGATGCTTCAGCGCCAGTCTGCAGTGAAAGTGATGCAAAGGCCTGACTCATCTGATAAAAATGTGTCAAAACTTTCCAGAAAGGATCAGTGATTTAAATTATGTGATTTTTGAGAGAGGATAAAGAAAAGGAAAGGGAGTAGGTAGGTAAAGAATCTGGTAATGGACAGAGGACATTCCACTAACTCTTTTGTAATATCATACTACAGCTTTTCTGAAGGTTGCATTTCACAGAAAATAAGGCTTTTCTATGAGGATAAAAAATTAAATTCACAATCTCTTACAAACTCCTTCAATAATCATGGGTATGATCTTGGCTCTAAAACAATCCAGATAGGCATACTCTTATCTAACAACTGAGATAAAGAAGTAAGAGCATCTGCAGGGGTCTGGACTCTTACAACTGCTGTGACACGTCTGTGCCAGCAACAGGCCAGTGTGAGTGAGCTTGACTCTGGTCTGTTGTTTACTCTGGACTTCATTTCTGGATTTCAAGTTTCTGGTGGCCTTTGTTCAGATTCCCAAGCACAGAATTATTGTAAAATAAAGAGGAGGCCAAACTTGGACTTGGAAGAGGAATCTCTGGCACTGTTTGAAACATATAAAAGCATGAGGTTTGGCTAACCTTGCTGAGATGCTGTTGCACAATTGTGTATGTCAGAGATCAGTAATTAGCCCTCATGCAGATCCTGCTGTCTTGGTGGTCTTGAGAAAAACATATATTTTTAAGTCACAGTGGGTTTCAATGCCAAAGAATAAGTATTTGATTATTCAGATAATGCTACTGCAACTCACTTTCAACTTGAATGAATGTTGGCAGGCACAGTCAAGTTTGTTGCAGATCTTTATTATGTCTGTCAGCTGTGGAGTCATAATATCACAATCACAATGCAATGAGTGATTCCTTGACTGAAATATTACTGCCCTTTCTCCTTAGGAGTGGAACAACTTAAAACACCCTTCTCATGTAGAGAAGTGTTGTTACTTACACTTTACACAAAAGTAGTTGAAGTGCCATAAGTTTGAGTCAAAACCCTCAATAATGGTCAGTTATCTATGTGTTTCAAAGACTGAACATGTTAAGCACAGATGGTCACACAAGTTTTTCTGGTAGACTGGGGAACAGAAGCCTGGCACACTAAGCTCTGGCCTGCTGGATGAAAGCACTTTTCCATTAGTATCACGGTGTTCCCTGCAGGCTATATCTTTTTAGTGGGTATTTTCCCATTCTGTCATGAACATTATTCCCAAAGGTACGGCATTGACTTCTGCTTAGAAGTAATTAATGTAAAAAGTCTCATTGAGGAATCCCTGGAAATCCCTGAAGAAAAAATCCCTCGAACTTTTAAAGCTCTTCCAAATATTTGTTTTGGCAATATCCATTCTCAAACCTGAATTAAACAGAATACATATCTGACAAAATGACTTTGCTGTCCTCACTGCTATACAAAAAGAGGAGAATGTTGTATCAGAAAAGGAAACTATTTAATTTCTTGTTGGTGCAAGTCTATGATGTCATTGCCTGTTTCCAAGTGGACAGGTCATTGTGGGCACCAGAGTGCTCCACTGAGAAATACAAGCATCTCCAGTGGGTGATTCGGACTTTAAATGGCCAAAGTGCTACCTGGAGACATGGGTTCCTTTTCTCCACAGAATTCTCAAGTTCCTAATTTAATTGCCAAAGTGTAAATGGGATGAAATCTCTACTTAAAATTATATTTTAAAAGGTCTTCTATGTTACTGAATATAGTTTAAAATTTGTCATTGGTGTGTCTGAGAACAATATTCTTCGTAACACATAGATAAAGCCTGTATTCTCCCTAACATGATTAAAATTGTTGGTCATCAAATATTACAGACATGTGGGATGCAGAAGTGTTCCAATTTAGCCCCAAATCTTTTTTCAAGAGAATTCGAGTCCCCTGAGTACCTGCATTTCTCATATAACGGATGTCCTTAACTGCTTAATACTGAAAATTGTTTAAAATCAGATTTGCAATTATGTCATTAGAGGACTTGGAATCATTCAGACACAAATATGTGCCTAAAAAGTATAGTGAAAAGATTAAAATGCAATAATTTGGAAAATATATTTTAAAGCAAAGCAAAATATTAAAAATCAGTACAAAAAAAACCCGACAGAGAAAATGTTGGGTAATTATCACTCCACAAAGCTTGCTTAAATCAAAGCTGTTTGATATATTTTCAAATGAATAGCAACTAAAGAGAGTGTGACAAACAGAAATGGACGGAGTGGGAACAGGAGGAGAGGTGCAGCGGAGCCCCAGAAGAGCAACGTCTATATTAGCATGGAGTGGAATCCACTTGGAACAGAAGTGGGTGAAACAGGGTGAAGTAGTTGGTGTTGAGGGTCTGGTATCTATACTTGGTTGCATTTTGGAGACTTTTTTGACATTGGCTCGAGTTTGTCCCCACAGCACACAGATTGACCAGAGGAGATCATTCTAGAGCAATCTGTTCCAGCCCAGCCCTAAGTGAAGAGAATTTGGGTCACTCCACCTGAGGTTGCTGTACGAGGTAATGATGAGATTTAGTTCAAATATATAAACCTGTTACAACATGAAATATTAATGTGACTAATGTGACATGCAGGCCTGCAACACAGAATGATCTTATGAAAAGGTAATTTCTGGGTTTATCTCAAGAGCCTGACGCCAGCTTTATGAGGAGATTGTAGAGAAGAATGAGTCTGTTCTATTTCAGAGCTATGCAGCAATGGTAAAGCAGCACTCTTGCTAAACCATTACCACAAAGAACACTTAAAGGATACTTCAAAAATCTCCCAGAAGATCTTCACTAATCTGGAGAGAGACAGGGATTTTCCTCAGACCACACAATTTTCTGCAGAATTTGCAAATAAAAATCATCAGATGAGGATAAAAATGAGAACATTTTATTTGGAAACGTCTTATTTTGGGTCCCCTTTCCCAAGACAAAGCACGACATAATAGATGAGAAAGAGTTGCCCTTGGGATCCACCTCTCCAGTGAGAACACCTCTTAAAAAAACCAATAAACCTCAAGTCAAGGTTTTGTTTTGATCCTTCAATGTTTAAACCTTACTACGGCCTCTGATGCTGGGATACAGCTGGGATATGAGAACCACAGTACTGCTGTCAGTACTACACGAGCTGTTACGGAGAAGGGAACAGGGTTGCTCAAGCTCTGCCAGCAAATACAGCACAAGGTTTGTTCTCGTGTGTGCCAGCATTTACTTCTCACAGTGGAGAATCCTTGAGTAGGATTGGAAGGGACCCTGTGAGGATGCCTAGTCCATAGATCTCCCTTTCTTTCCCTCACCAAACTTAATATTTGATTGCTTTGTTCACTTCAGCTGTTTCAAGCACCAGGATATGCCAGGCTGTGCAACCTTGGCCACAGGAAAGCAGGCTACTGTTAATTTGAGCCTGGCTCCTAATCCTGCTGATGAAAGACCACTCCTTGTTGTACTCTGCTGAGGAGCCCTTCCCAACCTGCAGTTGCAGCATGCAGCTGAGGTGGTCGCACAGGCTCCTCCTGACAGAGAACTCCCAGGCTGGCTTATCAGATTTGCCTTGCAGGTGGTTCAGCATGGAAGAGAAGAACACGTGCAAGGACTGGACATGGGAGCAGGAGGTGGGAGCTGGACGGGAGAGTCTCTGATGCAGGCCTACCTAAGTCACAGACTTTTGTTAAATCTTCCCTGAGCTTGGTACAACCCTTCCATTGATTTCCAAACGTTTTTGTTGATGAGAAATTTTAAATGGATAGAAATTTTGAATGGAAAGCCTCAGATACCTTCAAAGGATGTTTGTGTTTTGCTTCAGGATACTTCCAGTTCTGAGGATTAGGCAGTTAAATTACTTTTACCAGAGCATTAGCACAGTCTGTTGTTGAAATTCATGCTCTCGAGGCAGGGGTACAAAGGTACACACCCCTGTGTGTAACAACACACACTTAGGGAAAGCTGGTGGCACTTTGCCTCCTAGACTGGTTAGGCAGTTCTGCAGACTCCACTTGCTGCATCTCCGTATTTGGGCCCCTGACTGCCCCTGCACAGCTGGCCCACACTGGCTGGCAGTCTATGAACTAATATCATTGACGTTTATTGACTGGAAGCCTTTGAATATTTTGTTTGTGTGGAGTTTATTTGAGCAATACAAATTCCTATTTGGCAGGCAGTTTGAGTTCCCTATAAAGAGGCTTGTCTGCATTTGATAGTTTTGCCACTTTAACTACAGTGGTATAATTGAAACAGCAACACAGAAAATACTCAAGGGAACAGGCAATTATACTGGTGGCAAATTGTTTATCTTGGCCTAGCATATTACAGAGTAAAATGAACTGTACCGAAATGATGAACTTCTCTATCAATTTCTGTCAACGTATTACTCTAAGCAAGGGGTTTATCCATGTATATTGCCTGGCCTCAAGTCCTCTTTCTAACAGATTTAGGCATGCTGGTATAGCATAAATGTTTTCAAATTTAACAGAGTTCCAAAGTGAATGATATTTTCTCCTCCTCCTCCAAAATCTCCATGTCTGGCAAGTCTGAACTCTCTGTTGATACCTGCTTGGGACAGAGATCATTTTTTATAGATCCCTTTGACTCCACAGACTGTAAGCAATGCTATGAACTCACTGTGCTGTGTATGAAGGTAAAGAGTGGCTCTTCCTTCTTATCTCAGTTGCTTTGATGGCACTGGGAAGATAAAGAACATGCTGTTGCTTTTGATGCTCCATGAGGGGAAAATAAAGAATTAGCATCAGCAACTGTATTACCCAAACCTTTGTCTGCAAACTACTTTGAACAGGTCTTTGGGTTGCTTTGATTATTTTTTGTTTGTTTCCATCTGCTAGACTAGCCCTGGAATAGGTAAAAAAGCTATAGAAAAAACCAGAAGGCAGAACAGGCATCTTAAACAGAAGATTTTGGCGGCCTGGATTTCTGACATGCAGTGAATGAGCCTGTCTCAGCGTTCCTGTCACCTCCTGAAGACATGACATCTTGCTGAGAGGTTGGAGGAGACAAGCTGGCAGCAAGGGGAGGGATGACAGTGGCACACACAGGTTTGTAGGCATCAGACTACGGAAGCAGGGCAGGATCCAGGGCTGGCTGCTGCAGCTCCCACCCAGGCTGCTGCAGCAGTGAATTGGGCTGGGTATAAAACGAAGCCCTTGACTCACCATGTTCAGCTTGTGGCTAGTTCAGTAGTTCCTAGTACAGTTGGCCAGGCCCCAAAAGATCCCTCTACAGGGATTTTATTCTCCCCATGCACTCCCCAGAGAGTCAGATAGAGTGGAGCCAGGGCGCATAGCACTGGGAATTCCCCTAGGCACTGGCTCACTGGGTTTATACATTGGTGTGTTCTACCAGGTGACATCTAAATCTGTTAAAAAATCAGTCTTGCCTTCTTCTGGATGCCTAGATCCTTTCTTCAAAAGAGCTGTTGGCTCCTAAACCACTTATGGTCTTCAGTGCTGCCCATCCATCACCCCTGGCTGTGCTGAAGACTCCACGTCTGTTTACAAAATGTTCAAAGAAGGAGGAATTTGGGAGCTGGCCTGAAAGGCCTCCTGTGTGCTTTTAGCCAGCACTTCCCTCTGTAGATTGCAGCAAATTTTATAGCTCCTTTTCTCCTTTTTTCTCCACTTCTATTCATTCTTTCTACAGCTCCTTGCTCTTTCCTCTTAGATAACTGTGGTCACATACCAGATTAAACCTAAAACAGCAAGTTTGGGGGTTTTGTTATCTTTATCTTCTGAGCACCACACAAGTGCACCAAGCAATAAATTATTCTTACAATTTTCCCTGCCCATAGCATGAGATGGTTTTCATTCCACTACTGGTATTTTACCTGCAGAGCCCATATTGTTGATTTCAAAGTAAAGAAAAGCTGTATTAATTGTGAAGTTATTTGGTAGGAGAGGATAAATGCTTCTAAATGTTTTCCAAACATAATGTTTAAAACATTTTGTAATGTAGGGGAAGTCTGAAAAGCAATGTCTCCCAAACTGAACTGGATACTAGGGCATGATCACATGAAGACTTTATTGAAACATCACCAAGGGAGGATTAGATTGGAATTGGATTGGACAACATGGACAAAGCTGTGCGGACAAATCTGCAAATTAGCAAAAGGTAAATCTATTCTCTAATAGTATCTAAAAGGGAGCTAAGATTTGTCATTTACAGAGCACTGGGAAAGTGTTTTGCTGCTGACAGTGTGGCCATAGCTAGAACATCACTCAGAGTCACCAAAGAAAACTTTTATCAAGAGGTTATTTTTTTTTTTAAACTGCCGGGGCTATTGAATTTCTTACTTAAGCATGTTACTATTGCAGTACCAAAGGAAAGCTTCTGCTGCTATGAAATATTAGGGTTCTCCCACTGAAGAATTTGCGTTGTTTCTTTCCTGATGTTCAGAGAAAGAAACTCATTCTGCACAAAGAAATCATGGTTTCTCGTTGTTCCTTCCACTGCTTTTACCTCAGTGACCAGTGTGTGAGATCTCAGCATGCACAGCTAATTCTGCAGCCACCAAATAAATTTTTTGCAAATGTCTACAACAGTATATCACCATGAGAGCAAGATATGGAGCCTACCTCTTGAGTTGGCGTAATTTTATGACTCACAGTTGATGGAGCTTTGTGGGTGGCCTGGACCCAGCTCTCTGTGTTGCTGTGTGGAGGAGTCAGAGACAGAATCTGACCTCATTATTTCAGCAGTAAGTAAAATAGTCTATGGACTTTAGGGCACTCTTTTCATGCCAGAAGGTAAGAGCAGAGGATCTGTTCCTTTTCTGGGAGGTGCTCTTCAGTTGAGATTCAGCCCTTCATGGAGCCTGGAGGATGGCAAACTCCTCTGCCATCCTGGTACTAAGCTCTCCTTTCTTCCTGCCGCCCTGACTCTCTTCCATGATCAGTTCCTGTCTATCTCTGCACTTGAATCCTCCTCTTCCTCCTCCCCAACTACCCTTCTCATCCCACCCCCAGCCTCTCCCCTGCTGACCTCCTCTCCCCTTTCCCCAGGGTGCCTGCCCCTCTCCCCATCTCCACAGTGGCTGATGTCCTCGACACTGAGTGGAGAGGGACAGTCACTGTTTGATATCCTCGTTGCCACATAACTACATTTCCATGTTGTGAGGAAGCCTGCCAAAGTCCTGTTCCTCCCATAGCAAATTGAGAGCTGTCACCAGCTGGTAACAGCTTGCAGACACAACTTGCTGACTCGGAAATATTCTTGACAGAAGCAAGAAAACTCAGATTATCAATCCTTGCTATCATGAAGACTTTAAATCAAATACATTCCACCATCTGGTTAATGATCAAAGCAAATCCTTTAAAAAACAGTAAACCACACACACAAAAAAACCAACCAAAAACCATTATTTCCTGATAGGCTTAATAACCTGGAATTAAGGAGACCGTTTATACCAAGTTAGGAGACTGACTTGTGACCACCAGTGAAGTGTGAATCAAAGATTGTTCTTAAATTCACAGTGACTGCTCTACAAAGGATCCCACCAAGCCAGACACAGCATACCAGCATTCACTGTACAGTCCTCAGCAAGCAGAAGGTCCCTGAGTTCGTCATTCCCTCGTTTAGCAGAGAGGAAGACACCAACGCTCAGGGTTTGTGAACAATTTCCTAGCCTGCTGCTGGCTTTTTTTCATCATTCATGGTGACACATAAGAAGCTTGGGCTGTTTCTGACTGGTTCTCCAGAAGGAAACTGAGCAGTGGTTGAACTGGGATTATTCAGATAGCTGAAGGAAAAATAATTTTGGGCATCACATGGCTATCTTACAATTTTATTTAGGAACTTTGCCACAGACTGCTGTTCTGTTTTGCTAGATAGATACAAGCAGATATGTACATTGCAGAATTTGCCATCTAACAGGATACTTCTGAGGTAGATCTTCAGCGAGTGATAACAGGTCTGTCTGTGGTGTCTACAAGAAATTCTTGATTAAACCCAGTAGAAAATTTCCCTGAATAAGCATCAATATTTCTTCCAAGCAAAAATAATCCTGCCAAAATTTCCCTGATGATCCTGATTAATGCAGAACTCAGGTTATTGTCTGCCTTTGGAATAAAGCACATTCATCAGAGTTCAAGTACCCAAAGGAAAAAAAGATCCTAGGAAGGAATAATGGTAGTGAGTGGCTGCTCAGTTTTGCCTTTCAGGAGCTGGCAGTGTGACCATTGTCTGCTCACAGCAGTCAGTGACCATTTTCTGCTCATATGCCTCATGCATTCACTGAATCCCCACTCCTCAACCTCTTCCAACATCACCTTCCCTCTCCATTCACTCCTGTATTCTACTCACCAAGGCCTCAAACTGTCTCCCTTTTCCATGATACCAGGCCTATAAGTATTCACATGCGAAGTTCGTTTTCCTTTTGGAAATTCTGATTGTTTTCCAACTTTCAGGCTGTTTTCAAATTACTTCCCCACTCCAATTAAAAGTGTTGTGACAGAGGCAGACTTTAGCAAGATGCTTTGCTCCCTTCATGTCTGTCCTACTTGGATCTGAAAGGATGTTGGCTGAATATTGGATATCCTCAGAAATCCTCCAATTACAGTGAAAGCTGCCAATCTCAGACCCTTGTGCATTCTCACTGTTCACACACAATATGATTTTTTGGGCTGTGAATCAGGTTCACAGCTACTTACAATTGCCAGCTCTTTGGTTTTTGTTAATACTGTGCTTCCTTTCCTTCCCTGTGAAGCAGTGGGAACCACAAGTAGCCTGGAACAAATGGCTGGTCAACGGTGAGGAAAATCTGAGAGAGATTGATTCCCAACTCTGGCAAGTGGTAAAGAGAGAGGGAAAAGAGGAGAAAAAAGAAGCTATGTCACATAATTCTCATGTTCAAATGACTCCAGGTAGGCTAGTGGTGTTCTCTGTTAATGAAATAGCATCTAGTTTCAAGGAAATGAGAAACCAGTGAATTTTAGAGCATTTTTAAATATTGGCCTTAAATGGAAAGGGTTTTTACTTTACCTACTTCAGAATTCCTGGTCCATTATAGTATTGTCAAAAACACAGACGAATTGCTGATGCTTTCATAGAATCATTAAGGTTGGAAGAGGCCTTTAAGATCAGTCAGTCCAACCATCAGCCCAGCACTACCACTGTAACCCCGATCCATTAATCCACATCACCCAGCACCAGATCCCAACACCTCCAGGGATGGTGTTTCCACCAACAATCAGACTGATTA
>VZTA01010998.1:144082-171647 GCA_013398855.1 Mohoua ochrocephala | reverse complement strand
TTTCTTCTTCTTTTTTTTTTTTTTTTTTTTTTTTAAATGCATAGCAGGAGAATCTAGCTGACAGCACTCAGAAGAAAACACATTACCTTCAGTTTTCTTGTTAGAACTTTTCATGCAACAGCACAGCCTAGTCCCAGCTGAATCCTCAGTTGTGACCATATACAGAGCTTAAATAGCATTATCTTCATGCTGGATACCTTGTCAAACCAAACATGTATGTGCAACACTCATATGTAGTATGATTGCCTTTTTTTGTAGCACTCTTCTGAACCCAAGAATAGTGCAGCCATGAAATAAGTGTGCTACAATGGTGATGAAGTTGAACTACAGTTCAATAAACATGGGTAGGGAAGGAAACAAAGGTGTCTGCAAGTGACATTCACTGATCTTCATTGCTTTCAGTCTTGAAAAACTTCACATTTACTCTGTCTGTCTCCTCAGAGTGGTTTCTGTCCCCCTAATGCCCTAAGCCACCTGATAGTCTCTCTCCCTCCTAGATATGGTAGATATGCCCATGGAGATGATCTTGTGATTACCCTCAAGTCTTTAGAATGAGCTGCAAAATATTAATTTTAATTGTCAATTAATTGACTGACTTACCATTGACCATTATGATCCTGAAGTTATTTAGCTGTACTCATGCCTTGGGAATCATTCTGAGGGGCAAGACTCATAAGAGTGGTTTGGCAGATTGGTCTCCACGACGGAGAATGCAATGGCCACTGGCCCGTTCCTCTCAAGGAATGCAGTGACAAAGTTGTATGTGCAAGTCAGGCAGATTAAATCAAAAGTATGTTCATTGAGGGCAGCAAGGCTGTGGCCAGTCAGCACTGGCAGCCTGGGCCATTGCTCCTTCTCCCAGGTTCACCAGCATCTGGTGTTAGATATCTGCTGCAAGACACCAAAGAAATGAAGGGCTATTGGCCACATGTGTAAATTTCCCCGTGGAAAAGTTTCTCTCAAATGATAGTCTGCCTCTTATCTGTCTTCAGATAACAGAGAAGCACAGTGGAAAATCCTGTATTACAACAGATTCTCGGTCCTGACACTGCTTTATGAAGTCAGACCACTAATGGCTAATGCCTAGACAATGAATCAAAGCAGTTGCCCGCACAAGGTATTGGATGAACTCAAATAATAAATAAGCATGTAAAAACCATGGGTTTTTTTCTGAATCATTAGGGGAAAATAAATAGCTAATATTGCCAGGTAGCTCATTTATAATGAACAGTTTGATTATCTCCACATCTGGGTTTCCTGGCTTTTTTTCAGGATAAGAAAGACAGCTGGCTTGTCTTGAAAGAGTGTTTTAATGCAGAGTTCTTTATTAATATTATGTTTCTTTTAGGTGTTTTGTGTTAATACTTCAAACATGCACTGCTGGCAGTATGAGCATGGCCTAGTTTTTTAATGCAAAATATCATGTTTCCAAGTATTCTCTAAAAGCCTGAATTACCACAGTTTCTGTTGGGAAAAAAAGAAAGGTGGAGGGAATTAAATAAACAAAAACACCTGGCAACCTCAATTGTTGGTGTGGAACAGTCAAGTCTTGCAAAAGCACTTAAACTGAGAGGGTTTTTTCCAAAGTTAATGAGTGAGAGTTGTAACAAATATCAAGAGTAACTCTCCTGATAAAAAGCCGGAACCGGCAAGACTCCTAAATTCCTAGAGACTGGAGGAAATAAAATGGAGAGTAAATACATTGTCTGAAATCTTCACATCATTTAAAAATATTTGAAATGGATACTTTAAACATAGCACAAAGTTATAGAATAGAAACAGACACGTATTTTTATTTGCCAGGTTAGGTCTGAGAAAACAATGGTATGCTTGGAGCAAAGTAGCCACCAGAAAAATATATGGAACAAGCTCTCACTAGAGAATTAAATCACAAATAGCCTACAAAAGGAAAATAAAATAAAGATAATGAAAGTCAGAAGACTTTACAAAGTTATGATGAGATAGTAGTCCCAGAATCTGGGAAGGTCAGGGACATTTTGCCCAGCGAATTACCAAGTATGTATCTCCTCAGTGTTTATGGCTAAAAATGGTGTTGTGTTTTGAGGAAGAATGGGTTATTTTTTGAGGGGTAATCACAAAGTTTGGTAGGTGAATGAAGCCAGGTGCTCCAGCAGCACATGTCAAAGTACAGGACAGCAGATCAAGGAGAACACATAGATCAGACGTGAGGTACAGAGGGGCCAGGAGCTTCAGGTGTCAACCACAACACAGGAAGAGCATGGCGGGCACAGGAGAAAACACCGCGGGGTTCGTCTCGTGAATGCTGCCAGGAGTGAAGTCTGAGCTCGGTGGCAAACAGCAGGGGCCAACTATTTATTCAGGCAGTCTCAAACAGTTCAAATAGATTGCTGATAGAAAGGCATGAATAAACCACCATTTGGCTCAGCGCCATGAAATTCACTTTGTTGAAGGTTTGAGTTGAATAACTCTTCCAAAATAGGCTGCTGGATTTAGACAGCGTTTCCTTGTATATAAGGTACTTAGTTGAAAAGGAATTGAAATGGTAGGGCAAAATATGCCAGAGATGGACTGAAACCACAAGTTTTGATTTGCATCCAACTTTTAGAGTTTTCTAAACCCAGCAATGGCCTTCTATAGAAAGAGAAAGTGCTGTTTCTATCTGCCATCTCTCGCAAACACAGGTTATTCAAAGTGTGATGTGAACAGCAACAAGTCAGTTAATGCATTGCTCAAGAGAACAGCTATCACTTACTGGTGACAATTTTTTAATCTGGGTTTGGAATGTGAAAATGTTATCTATTTGCCTATTGGCACATACTCATGAGTCATCAGAGTTTTGTATGAACTCTTGCTCTACAGCAGCAGAAATTTTGCCATCAGTTTCACTAGGTCAGAATTTAATCTTGTAAAACCAAAAATCATGGATAGTAAGTATTGCTGACCTTAAAGAGCATTTCACATCTTGGTTTCTTGACCTTCTTCTGGTTGTGCCTTTTTTCTAACTGTTCCCACTTCTTTACAGGTAAAAGATGATAAATGGCTTTATTTTGGTTATTTTTCTCATTCTGCATCCACAGTAAAACTTCTGTCCACTCAGACTGTTAAAAAATCCAAGTTATCGTTTTTTTCTTCCAGTTATGGAAGATGGTGTTCTTTTTTTCCTCCAATTACATATGATCTTATAGCACGTTGTCTGAAAGAATAGTGGTAAGAAATCTGTGGAGGAAGAAACCAGGCAGTATTTCTGTGGGAGACTTGTCACTAAGGTCACCAGTGCATGTCATTTTACCTCTCATGCATTTTGCCCCGTGTGCATGGCAAGGAACTGAGGAATGCAAAAATCAAGGGTTTATTCTGGCTCCACTAATGATAGACCTCATCTTTGTGCAGTTGTTGACACGCTAATGTTTTTGTGACTTGAGTTAATGATATTTATCCTAACACCAGAAAGTGTTTCTTGAGAACTGTTGTGCTAAAGGTTTGGAATGAATTCTCCAGTTCTGTTTACTTTTCAAGATGCCCTTACACAAAATCTGAATATTTTAGTACATTTTTTTTCCTAAAATTGTGTGAGCTGAGAGAGGTTCTGCAGAGAAAGTTCCTTCCATTTAGACAAGGCTTTAACTATAAAACTCACGACAATGGATCCTGTGGATTCTGAGGTGATGTGAGTTGCCAGTGTAATCCTCTCTATTACTTTGAACAGACAAAAATAATTGCCTCGATTTTGTCTCTGTGCAAATGCGACCCATGCTGACAGAGTAGCCAGACTGTTTCCAGAAATATCCAGAAAAATACCAGAAATAGCTGGTAACCTTCCCTAAAATAATTACTGTAGGGTTAAATAGCTTTAAAACCTCGAGTTTGAAATTAACAACAGTTTACAATGTTCTTCACTTGTATAATTTTTTTATCTTTTTTACTTTTGCCCTTTTACATAAAGCCCAGAGACTGTCCGGGAACTACTGACCTACAGCCTTGAGGAGCAAATTCTATTCTTCTGGTTCATGCTATAAAAAAGTGAGCAGAGTTTGAGGGAGTCATTTTTGAAAGCAATTTCATTTGCTATGGGCAACTGCAGGGAAAATATTTGGAGGTAATCTGCCTTCATAACTTGTTGTATCTACTGAGACAGTTTCTGATTTTCATGGGTCTTAACTTTTTGCATAGAAATACCGAAGAGTGTTTTGTCATTTCAAAGGACAGAAAGAGTTAAGAGGGAAAGTCTTCCACAAATTCAGTAGAACCACAACAAGCTCCGACCTGTAGTGACAATGCTGGCTACTGTTTGTCTATCCTCATTATTATTGAAGGACTTCCATTAAAGCTATGAGGTGTTAGCTTTGCTAGGATTCTCACAATAACTAAATAAAATAATCAGAAAATGAGGATTCTTGGGCTTCATTTCTGTTGAAGCATGTTTTCAATGTATTATTTGATTTCTAAACCATATCCAAAGAGATAAAGTGCCAGAACAATAAAACATTCTTCCTTGCTTGCAGAACAACTCGCCTCTAGTGGCAAACTGTTGGATGCAGTTGAAGCCTATCCTCAGCATGTGGTGGGGATCTGTGGAGAAGAAAAGACTCAAAATAGAAACATGTCTGAACAGACAAACACTGCTAAGGCAGGGAAAGTTGGTAAGGAGCAGAAACCAAAACATCGGTCCTGATCCTACTTCTCAAGTCAGTAGGAAGACTTGTGAACTTCACTCCACAGAAGTGAATTTCTCTGTTCAAAAATATTACTCAAGGCAGAGAAACTGTGAAAGTCCTCTAAATACAGTAAAAATAAAAGTAAGTGAAAAGAGAACCTCCCTACATCTTACTATTCTTTTTTCCATTCTTCAGTTTCATCTGGCTGGCATTTAATGCAGTTTATTATTAGCAGAGACTCTGCTGTAGCTCTCACAGTTTTAGGTCATGAGTAGGCATAATGCAGAGCACACATATTTGTCACTAGACCGTTGCTGTAGAAATTCAGTTAAAAATATGACATTTTATCAGAGTCAGCAACAGAAATGCGCTGACATTCCCCAGTATTCTGTCTGCGGAATACTGTCCCAGACATAGCAAAATGTTAGAGACCAGAACAGCTCCAGTGTGACCCTACCTGCAGCATCAGCTGCAACCTAGGACAGAATGATTTAAATAAATACAACTCATATCTAGTGCCAAGCAAAGACTGTCCTGCGCACTTTTTACTCCAAGATCACAGTAAATAGCATCTGGAGAAGCTCAACTCAGGGATAAGCACTGTAAGAACGAAAAAGTCAGACCACAGGTCCAGCTGGATAAGTCCCCCAGCTCCAACAGTGACTATTAGCAGTTGTTTGGACTAGAGGGTAAACCCTTATAAACATTGCAGTTTAAACCTTTCAGCTTCCAAGGGTTGCCTTTCTGTTTCAGTGTACTGTGCACTGGGGTGACTGGTGCACAGATATCCTTTACTACGTTGTATATGCGCAAGAATTGGGAGATTCCCAAAACTCCTGCAGTTGGCTTTGGAGTTTTCTTCTTTGGTTGGGTTTTTTTGAGAAACAGAAACATGGAGAGGAGGAACAGTAAAGCTAAATGACTTGAGACATGGATGGGAAGTTTACTGTTTACATGGATAGGAAGCATGACTGAAACTCAGGAAATGGCTAATCATTCCAGACTTCTTTGAGAAGCTGTAGAAAACTGGAGCATTGACAGCAGCAGGAATCTAGACAAATGATACAAGGTTCGATGAAAATGTCTCTAACATCCTTACATGTGGGGGTTTTTTTTATTCCTCTGTAGATTTTTAATCTGTTTTGGAAGAACAGGATATTCTCCTGTGTATACTTTTTTGTTTGGTTGGTTGATCTGTAGGTCTGAAAAAAATACTGAATTTATCTTCACAATTGGTGCTGAAGACCCCCAAAGGGTTCATGTAATTAAAGACTACGTGATCTGAGGTTGGTTTCTAGAGACCATCCGATGTCTAAGCCAATGGGACAAGACTTTGCATGAAGGACTTCACAAAAGCTGGTCAAGTCCAGACACATTTTTGATGTAATATTGTCAGCATGCGTTGTTCTGTCAAAGTGAAACATAATATTAAAGTTACTGGATCACAATGATGTTTCTGGTTAGAAGAAGTCTTCTAAATACTATAGGCAGAAAAAAAGTCCAGACTTGCATTTTTTAATAATGTTTTCGATCAAAAGCCAGTTGTATCAACAGATTCTGCTCCACAGAACAACCAAGAGGCTTAGTTTTCCTTCCAATCTAGAGCAAGATTTTAGCCCTGCAAGCTATAGCACGATTGCCCGTGCATGGTTACTCCTTGACCTGCTGTCAAACATAAAATCAGACACCTGTGGCAGATACTTAAGACTATGTGTGTGCCCCTGTTGATCCATCTGCAATATATTACATCCTAATTTATTACTATGGGTGGTTTTCAAAGGGGATTCATTAGACAAAGTCCATTGCACCGTTAAAAAACTGTTTTTCTTCCCACCGTTCTAATTTTCTCTTCTTCTCAGGTTTCTGTTTCCTTTTATGCCATGCCAGGGATATTAAGTGCTTGTGAGACACTATTTGGTCCAAAACCAGTCAGTCTGTTCTGGGCAATTAATGTGGGTGGCAAGCAATATCTGACCCAAATTTTGTGGGTTGGATAAACCAGGAGAAGTGGTTAATTATCTTCTACAGACCCTATCTGTTTAATGAGGAGTGGAATTTCTCATTTATAGGGAATAAATCCATGAGTTCTGGCCTTGTCCTGAAAGAAACCAAGGACTAACTGTCTCTTAAAGGAACAAGATTTTTCACATAGCTGCCTGTGTGGTCATGAATTGGTGTAGAAGGCAATATGATGGCTCTGGCAGGAGTTGCTAATACAGATTAATGTGTACTAGGGACACAATCAGGGGAAGATATATCTTGCTAAGATACAATTCCTGATCCAGGTTTTCCTTTGGGTTTATTTTCATCTCCTTTGGAGAGACAACAGGTTAAAAACCAGCTACAGTTTTCCATGACAGCAGTTTTTAGCTTTGTGGGTTCATTGAATCCTGTAATATATAAAACCTCATAAAGAAACTAAGGAGAATTACATCTGCTTCTGCTGAGTCTCTCCTCTGCTCAAAGTAAAGCCATCTCACCTGGTCCACCCTGTCTGAGATATAAAACAATAGATGTGTTTCTACCTGGGCTGGAATTGCTGAAAATTTTCTTCCTAAATAACATCTGAGTTGAGTCACATGTTCAATATTCACTGTTAGAGTATAATATCTGGAGCACTTCTGCTTTTCTCTAAGAAAACCCACAAATGCTGCTTCTTCATACCACAGATTGGCAGTTTATGGAGAAATCCAACGGCTAAATCATCAAGTTGAGAGTACTTAGGGTCTGTTGTGACATGGTTTTAAAAATACTTTCTTTTATCTTTCCTTCTGCCACCCTGGGCACTGCTACACCAAATAAAAATTTCTGTCATTTAAAATACAATCGCAAAGCTCACAATACTTAGCCCCAAGCTGTCACTTGAGGTTTTGATGATGAATATTTTTTGATATTTTCTAAGAAGTTGCAGCTTCTGTCTGGAGAAGCCCCTCTGAGGCTAAAGGCCAACGATATCAAAAACGAGGCTGTCTGGTTTATTGTAAGACTGTTTGGTTTAGATCAAGCCCTTTGGTGTAAGTGAAGCTGCCTCATCTGGGAAAGGAAATGACTTAAAAGTGATGTAACAGTTCTGAAAGGGAGTCAGACAGTGGGAGACGCATATAACCGGTTTGTCTTGTGCTGCATTTAATTGGGCTCGCTATTAACTCATCAGATGGTGAAAGGAAAAACAGCATTTCATAACAGCTCTTATTTGCTAGAGGTGAGGAAATAAAGTGGCTGTTTGCAATGATGCAAACAGAGGGATTTTCACTTCACAATTACAGCCATCACTTTCTCCGACAGCAGAGCTTCCCTGACTCAGACATGTGTTAGGGAAAGCAGGACAAACACCCAGGAGCTGTGAGTCCCCACCCTGCTCATGACACAGGGAACATCTCTCTCCTGCCCCTGTCTGGGAGGAGGCTCATTTCCGAATAAAACGGCCCAGCATCTAAGGGATGACTGATTCCTCCAGACGCAAAAATTTTCGAGTTTCTTGCGTTAAGAAAGACACTCCCAAAACGGTTTCCCCTTGCACTCCTCCTGCAGCCAGATGTGTGCTCCCATGTGACTGCCGGGCGATGTGTCCATCGCGGAGCCCTGCTGAAGGACCTTCAGAGAACCAGTGCAATTTTCTGGCTGATGTATGTGTTGAACACAGCCTTCATCAACCAAGTGTGCCAGGGAGCCCTGAGAGGTATTGCTGCAGGGCACTGCCTTTACCTGCTGGAAGCCAACACAGTTCCCTGCTGTTGCTGAGCCCCGGGGCATCCTGCTGCCCCACAGGGCCTCACTGCTTGGCCCAGCTCCACACTGCCTCCCGCACTTGTGACTAAATTGCTTGGCGAGTCTTGAACCACAGAAGATGTACCTGAAGCTTGGACATAGTTTGAGAAAGGTCTCTTGCCTTCATCTTCAAAATTTATGGTATGTCTTGATAACCCCATAACATAAAGATGGAAGTCATCTAAGGTTTCCAGAAAAATACCTTTTTCTGGAATAATTTTTACTTCAGAAAATGACATTTGGAGCCTGGCTCCATGGCCTGAATATAGGTAGCAGGTACTATTTTAGTGAATTCATGTCTTTTTCCCAACCAGTTGCTGTCCTATAAAGATGCAAGTTTCCCACAGGTTTTTGTCATATCTGCCTTTTGCAGATATCTACCTTGATATCCTAAGCACCTTGGATGACACTGTGTATGTATCTTTAGCTGACTGAATTCCTCCATCATGGATTCAAAAGTGTCTAAGCAAACATCTGCTTGGAGATAAAAATATTCTGGAATGATTCCTCCTCTTCCTTGGAGGCCCAAGGCACCATAGACATGCAGATGCAGTAAGTTACAGGTGACTACTGGCAGTTCAGGAGAGAAAGAGGCGATCAGTGAAACTAGAGACTAAACAATGACATGGATATATTTTCTGTTTTGGCTCCAGCCATGGCTTAGTTCAGCAACCACCCCATCTGCCTAGCAATCATATCCCCCATGAATTGTAGAATTACTGGTATTTTTGTACAATTAGAGTGCCAAACCACCCGGCAGCCACCGCGGTCCCATTGTGCGAGGTATGCAAAGATCACATGGTGATGGATAGCCTCTACCTCAGCTTTTTTACTATCCGTAGTGGGACAGAGATGAACAAAGGGAGGAGGGCTTACAAGCAGAAATATTTAGGTACCTCAGTCCCATTGAAATCAGTAGGGAGCTTGGTTCAGTACTTTAATGACTTGGATGTCCTGGGTTTTATTACAGATCTCACTCTTAGCCATGGCCTGTAGATGTATGGCAAGCATTTGAATTTTAACTGCACTTAACCAATCTGGACCACCTGCATGATGTAGTTGAATTTGGTTGGAACCAGAGCCGGTGATGTGGATGTCCATCCATCAAATTTACAGGGCCTGCTGGACAGTAAGGATGTTGTCTCTCTAATGCTTGCCTGTCCCTGTCAGACATCAATGCAATGTAAAAAAGTAGTAAGGATGTGAATGGCTAAAAAAAATATGTGGGAAACTTAAGTGCTAATAGATATCCTACTATAATTAGGAATAAATGATACGTTCTTTCTCAGGAGAGATGCTTTCTTAAGTAGCTGGGGAAGCTCTGGTGATGTACTCCAGGCATCTCCTGCTCCAGCTGCTCTCTTGTCTTTCTGCTAGATGCATGTTATGGAGAATATGATGTTACACATTTTACATTATCAACGTAAACTGAGGGCCATATATGAATTTCTTTAACTCTGAACCACTTGCCAGAGAGGGATCTACAGGCCCCACAGGGCTGGCACAGTCTCCTTAATCAATACTCCTGTTCACCCTGGGCCCAATTGCTCATTTGTCCCTCTGTCTTCCCAGCACAGTCAGGGGACCACCACATGGGACACTTGTCATAAGGCATCTGAAGCTCATGCCCGTATTTTCTGGATATGTTAATAACAAATCAAGCATTAAGGATTGTAGATAATTTCTTTGCAAGCTCCCAGGAAGCTTTCTTATCCCTGCTGCACACTGAGAGTGCCACTTCCAGCAGCGTCAACTCACTGGCAGGGGCACGTGTGGGTAGATCCTTGTGTTCTTCACTGTGACCATAGCTACCCACAGGCAGAAAGTTAATTGTGTTCTCTGTGATTTCTGTGTGCTCTGAGGAGCACTTATATGTCACATGGGCCCCTCTGGCAGAAGAGCCCACACCAAGTATTGTCTGAATGCTGCAAAGAAACCATAAAATTCTGCTGCAGGAAATCCCATGCTCCTTTGACTTGAATGCTTAGCAGCTATTCAGGGTTTTTCTGTGTCATGTTTCTTTTGGGAGGAGGAGCTGATAGAGTCATGCAGAGCCTTTGTGCAATCTGATTTATTTGCCAGAAGTGCAAGCCAGGTCTCCTTGCTCCCCAAAATAAATAAAAAATAAAAGTAAGCAGGAGGCGGTTTCCTTGCTGAGAAATCCAAATGCGCCAGAAGCTTTTTGCCTGATTTTTTCCAAATTCAGTATTTTGCATTTCTGGCCTTTTTCTGGCCTTCTCTCTTGCTCCCAGAGTCATGGTTGGTCCAACAGAAATCCTTTCATCCCATGTAGCTTAGCTGCTTTCAGCCACTGCTGTAATGATCGGTACCTTTGGCAGGGACTTCAGTTGTCTCAGTTACCTCTGCTCCAAGGAACATTTTGTATTCCTTCCATTAAATCCCAGAGCTTTTTCCAGACGATACACTTTTGTCACTACAGGAGTGATTGAAGGGTAGTCTTACGGTATATGTTAGAAAGGAATCAAATTTGATCATTACAGTTTCCTTAGGTCCTGTAATACATGAATTCATCCCTCAGGTTGATAGTTTGATGGGAGCTTTAAAATTTTCCAGAAAACCAGTGAAATCAAGGAAGCAAATTAGTTTCCAGGAGATTGGATCAAGCTTCAGAGGCTTTTTTTTTTAAACTAAAAATATTCTCCTGCACTGTGAACCCCCGTCAGTCTGGCCTTGTCTGCAAGTATTCGGAATCATCACTGGCCACACAGGCCATCCTACAATGCTTAAGAATATGAGTGGTTGCATGGCTTCCATAGGTCATTCTTTTCTCTCTCAGTGCTCCTGACCATTCACTACATTTTTCGCCTGTGCGTCTGGTGCTGCAGTCATGTACACAATCAGAAAAAAATTACATTGAAAGAGATCTTAGGAGCTCCAGCCTCTGACTGACTGACTGACTGACTGTGTTAAGAGCATGGCCAGCTCACTCAGCTTCCTCGGGGCCCTGTTCAGCTCAGTTTTCAACATCTGCAAAGAAGGATACAGGGTCTTACAGGAAAGCTATGGCTGAGCCATCCTCTGCATCCCTTTCTTTAAGATAAGCAGTTCCCTTTCCCAGCAGCCCAACCATTGTGCCCACCCCATTGTGGCTGTACCTGTGAACTGGGTGAGACTGTATCAGCACCCTGTGGAGAGCTCCTGTCTCCCTTGGGTGAGCAGTCCTAACCAATGCTCACCCTAGTTCTTGAAGTCCACACCTCTACTGCTGCACTAGTGCACATTTGGTAAAGGGGGGGTGAATCTGTCTCTTCTGCCTATGCAAACTCAGAAGTCTGAATCTGAACTCTCTCTATTTCCCATTTGAGGAAATCAAAACAGACCCCAATTGTCCTGTGGAATCCTCAGCCATTCACATGAGTGTCCTGGTCCCAGATGGATCAGAATTCATTTTCTCATAGCCACTGGTGCAGTGCTGTGCTTTGGATTCAGCAGGAGGATAATGTCAATAACACACTGATGTTTTGGTTGTTGCTAAGTAGTGCTTACCCTGAGTCAAGCACTTTTCAGAGTCTCATGGTCTGCCTTTGAGGAAGTGCACAAGAAGATGGGAGGGAGCATGGCTGGGACTGCTGACCTGAGCTGGCCAAAGGGATATTCCATGGAACATCGTGCCCGATGTATGAACTGAGAGTTGGCCAAGAGGGGCCGATCACTGCTGGAGGACAGTGGTGAGCATTTGTACTGTGCATCACTTGTTTCTTTCTCCTTTTCCTTACAGTATTATTATTAATGTTATCATTATTTTTGTTACTCTTATTATATTTAAATTCTTACACTGTTCTTAGCTCATGGGTTTTACCTTTTTTTCTGAGTTCCTCATCCCAGCAGGATGAGGCAGAGGGGAGTGAGTAAATGAGGGCTGTGTGGTACACAGTTGCTGGCTGGGATTAAATAGCAGCAGTGGGGAACATCATCTTCTTGCAGATGGACAGGCAGAACAGCCTTGCTCACGGTTTAATAAGGCCAAGTGCCACGTCCTGCACTTGAGTTACAACAAATCTGTGCAGCTCTACAGTCCTGGGGAGGACTGGTTCAAGAGCTGTTTGGCAGAAGGGGCCTGGGAGGTGCTGGTTGACAGTAGCTGGACATGAGCCAGCATGTGCCTGGGTGGACAAGAAGGCCAAAGTATCTTGGCCTGTATCAAGAATAGTGTGGCCAGCAGGACCAGGGCAGTGATTGTCTCCTTTTACTTGGTACTGGTGAGGCTGCACCCGGAGTGCTGTGTTCAGTTCTGGGCCCCTCACTTCAAAACGGACTTTGAGGTGCTGGAGCAGGTCCAGTGAAGGGCAACAAGTCTCACAAAAGGACTAGAAAACTTATGAGGAACAGCTGAAGGAGCTGCGTTTGTTCAGCCTACAAAAGAGGAGGCTCAGGGGGGACCTCATCGGTCTCCACAACTGCCTGAAAGGAGAGTGTAGTGAGGTGGGGGCCAGTCTCTTCTGCCGTGCCTGAAGTGAGAGGACAAGAGGAGATGGCTTTACACTGAGATAGGGCAGACGCAGATTAGATATTAGAAAAGGTATTTTCGTTGTTAGGGTGGTCAGGCACTGCAGTAGGTTGCCCAGGGAGGTGTGGAATGACACCGTGGAGGCGTTTAAGAGGCATCTGGAGCTGGGTGATTTGGTGATTAGTGGTTTAGAGGTTCCAGTGGCAGTGCTGGGTGGACAGTTAGACTGGGTGATCTTGAAGATCTCTTCCAGCCTTGACTTTCTATGAGTCTGTGTCCTGCTCTGGGCAGTCTGCATAGAACTGGAGAGAACAGAACTGGAGAGAACTCAGACAGCTGGAGAGCAGCAGTAGCAGCCTGGCAGAGCTGGCGAGACACTTGAAAACCAGGTACAGAGGTTATTAACATGAGCTGCAGAGCCCCACCAATAAGTCTGAATTTGAACCACAACACCATAAATGCAGGGTATACAGTAGTAATGAGCCAGATGCAGTGAACAATCCGAGGCCTCTCTGGGAGGCCGTGTCCCTGAGGCAGTTAAGGTGAACCACTTGGGCTGGCCGGTGTGTGGGAAAGAACCACTTTTGGAGGTTTAGTCGCTGGTGCTGGTGGCAGCTGCAGCCTGTCAGCCTTATCCCTCTCTACAGCAGCCGGTAAGTTGTGCTCCTGCAGCTCTCACCAAGCTGAGGGTGCCTCCCCACATGGGCGGCTTTTTTGGGTTGTGTGCTGCCGAATCAGGGGCAGAAGCGCCGCCTGTGCCAGTGGAACGTGGAAGTCAGAGGAAGGGATGTGATTTGCAAGTCTCGGGGGGAAGATATGGTCAGGTGGGGACAATTCCTCTGTATCAGAAAAATTTGTGAGATTTTTGACATTTTTTCTCATCCTGTGTCATAATGCAAAGACATTCTGACTGTTTCTGTGTCACAAAGGGACAAGGAAAATAGGAGTTTGTGACAATCCTTGTGCTTTGTTTAAATGCCTTTGGGATATGTTGTTTTTATCTGACTGTTATTTTTCTAATTATCTTCCATTATAAGTTTTGCAAAAATAATTTGATGCTGGAAACTGGGCTTAAACTTTGATCGTGGAAAATAAAATCAGATTGGATTTTTAATAAATAAAAAAATTCAAGTAATTAAAAAAACTGCATGGTCTCCTCCCCAAAAAGTTTTAAATTGACAATTTGTCAAATTTTAGTGCAAAAAAGTTTTATATAAGAGGTTCCAAGCAGATTGTATACCCTTTTATTTTACCTTCGTCCCATTAGGACCTCCCCCATGATGCAGAAATGATCGTGCCTATTTTCCTGCAGATGTTAAAACACCTATGGAGGCCCTTTGGAAAAGGGAAATGAACTGTCTACGCTTTGTGAGCTGGAAAATATAACTGATAACAAGTAATAGAAAATTGCCTCTTAGAAAACACAAATGCCATAAAAAGACGTGTTCCTCTTAAGGACAAAAAGTTATTTCCTGTTTCAGAATTAGAGGAACTCAAATAAAAGGCAAGCAAAATATAAACGTTTGCAACACTTTCTGCCTCTTTAAATGTATTTATTTTAAAATCAAAAGCTAGCCAAGGTGTTTTTGAGATACCACACACAAAAATACCTCAACAGTGCGAGATTCAGTGAAAGCAAAAAAAACTCTTTTTTTTCAGGATCTTTTCTGGCTAATGCCCTATGTTATAAATCTCATCTCAAATTTAATTAAGTAGACAATTTATTTAACAGAGAACTGCACATGTATGCATTCAGTAGGCTTAACACCACTTCTGGCCAGCTTATGTGCTCAGAGAACTCCGGCTCCAGCACGTGGTGAGAAACTCATCCCTTCAGCATCGTAGATCCTTCTGCTACCACAGAAAATAGAGAATGCATTCCGGGTGCTGGGGTAGAGCTAGCAAAATTCTGAGCACTCACAACCAGGGCAAGACCTTTGAAGGAATTCCGCTACCTGGAGCTCTTACTGGGAGAATCTGGCCATAATTACAAACAAACAAAGCATGTTGGGTAAGTCCAGATTCTCAGAAATTTATTGAACTTCCTAAATGCAGGTGAAGTGTACTGGCAGGCAGATGCAAAGGAGCAAAGCTCAGCTCCTGTAAGGCTGTGCTTGCTCCTGGTTGTGCTGGAGAACCACAGTGCTGGCTGCCAGCCTGTCTGCTCCTGTCTCGTGATCACGAGGCGAAGTGTGAGGCTGCAGGGAGTCTCTCTGTCTTGGCCAGTGAACCACCTGAAGAGAGCCCGGGTATTTCAGTCACTTGTGATTATTCCTCCATTCCCAGGGAAATTGTTTTGGAAAACTCAGTCATGATCTTAAAAGTTGAGGTATGCTGAAAATCCTGGCCACAGGGAAGAAGAAAGCCTATGTTTCTATTCACCACTTGTTTTGAAAGGACTCAGTCCAAAACGCAGAGAAAACTAGAGTGATTCCCATTGACTTAGCAGGCTTTGAGTGAAACCCAAAGTGCTTAGTACTAAACTCCTCAGAAGCATTAGCTAGTGAAGCTGGTGAAGAGTTCTCAGGCAACAGGCTCCTTTTTCCACAGCTACCCATGTCCAACTGTCTCTTTGCTTCTTCAGTCCTTCCTCTCTTCCTCTGCATCCTGCATGGTTCAGGCAGGGGAGAGTCAAACCATTCCTTTCTGGATCATTGCAGATCAATCTATTCCTTTCCTGCTCCACTTTCCACACTGGGAGATTCCCAGACTGAGATTTAAACACTCCTCTGGGGAACCTTTCTGAGAGACATGATACTGTTTTTTGGCAGGACCCTTCTCTGATACTCTTTTCCAGACCCATCCTGTCCCCATAGCAACTCTGGGTAACAACTGAGATGTATTACATTATTTTTTCCATTCTTCTGGCACTTGATTATAAATTTAGCTGCCAGCAGGTAAATTTAAAATGTATAAAAGTCAGGCCTTCACACAGCTGGTAGCCAGCCTGCATAGTTTGCTACCACAGGAGGCCACAGAATTGAAGAAATAAAGTCTGAAAAGGACTGAAATTGGAGTTGCTTGTGGGAACCTCATCCCACTTTTCACATGGGGTTTGGTGGGCAGAGGAAGAGATCCAAAGATTTCAGCTCTCACTATGCAGAGGACTCAGCTGTGGTGTTACGTGTTTCCTAACAAGAATTTTGTTCAAAATGATTCTTAGCTTCAAAGAGTGGATTTGTGCAAACTGTCCCCATCAGGTGAGGGGGGATATCTGCCTTAAGCCTTTGAATGGGGCACAATTTTGAATACAAAAAGCTGGTGGCAGTGCCAGTTGTATATGTTCCTTATTTCTTTTAAGGAGTGCTTGGAAATCCAAAGAGGCAGTATTCTCTCTCGTCTTGGTGATCTCCAAGTGCTGGTCTAGGACTTTGTGGTGCTTCAGGCACTGGACTTTCAAAGTTCCTGCTCTGAACAAAGAGGGACTAGCTGATGCCAAGGAAAATAGTCATTTGATCCCTCTTGCCATTTCAAAGCTTCATGAAGAGGTTTTTTCTTCCTATTCACTCAAGTCCCTTAATACAGGGATATGATCATTTGAGCAGAGGGGTTTACTGCCAGCAGAGAAAACAACACGGGCATGAACATTCAGCCTGAAACAGATGTCTGTGCAGGGGAAACCCTCCTTTCAGCTCCTCCCTGTAGCAATGGTGTCTTCTCGTTGTCTGAGCAAAACCGCAAAAAGGAGGTAGGATCATATTTACATATATTCTCCTTGGAAAACTCTTTTTCTTCCCAGGCACCTATTTATGCCTGACGCTATTAATAATTTTCAAAATTTCAGAAAGCTCTTAAAATCAACCAGGAGGGCAAAGAAACTTTCCATGGGAATGTTTTACTGCCTTCTCAGAAGTGGCTGACCTTGCACTTACTGAAAGTGATAATTTGGTATAAGGTTTCTTTTCTCAGCTTGAAATACAATAGGAGCTCCTCCCACTCCCACAGAAATACATGTACCAGCACTTAACAGACCATCCTCAAAGACCTGGATTCCCTCACCCACCACATGTTCTCTGCCTCCTTCCTCCTGTTTCCACCCGCATCTGGTCAGACAGTCTTGCTGTGAGAAATGATGGCGCCGTGTATAAGAATATTATCACATCACCACTTAAAACTCTGCCTATCTATCCCTTTTTATGGGACTTATCTTTTTCCCCATCTCTCTTTCTGTATATTTCTACTGCATCAGAAAATCCTTGAAAAGAACCAGAACTCCCTGCAACACTCCCAAACATATTTTAAAATAAAATAAATTTTCTCAAGAAATGTTTCTTGACTAACAGTCTTGGATTTTTCCTGTCATAAGTTGTCATGACAAACCCATTGTTTCACCAAGAGCTGTTCCCTTCCTGGTGCTACAGACCAGTTCTAGTCAGCATTTGCTACCAGTTGTAGTATGGAGATGCAAAACACAAATACTAACCCCTTCCAGAGGAGCAAATAACTCTGACTTGGATGATGATGGATTGCTGGAATCTAGTTGTGCTTTCAGGGCTGTCTCTGTTAGTCTCAGACCTCAGAGGGATTTTTTGACGTGGTGGTAAGCCTGTGGGTGGGAAGTAGGCTGAATGCCTGTGCAAGTCAGCTCATCTCTGCATCACAGTGACTTGGCAATCACAACGTGGCGGAGACTTTCTTTTCCACCTCTCCATGCTCATGAGGTCAGGCCCAAATTCATTGCACCTACTGTAAATTGTTAGGTCCTGTCCTTTAAATGATGATCTTCATCATCCTTCAGTTCTTGGTGAGGTGGCACGACTGGGAAATTAAGAACTCGCTCAGGGTGACTTTGACTGCAACAGCACTTGTGTTTCATGGCCAGGCAAGGACCCTAAGATGGCTGAATTTACGTGGGTGTTTCAGTGAGGTATTTACAGACAGGAGGAGGAACACAGGTCTTGGGCACTATAATATTTCCCTACCTGTCAAGGTGGCTGTGAAGTTAAATATATTAGAGGATTTAAAAGATTCAGCTGTTGCTTTGTTAGGGGTCTTACAAGTCATTTTAGACATGATCTGTATGTACCATGACAGAGGAAAGCTAATCAATATCACAAGGTATAATATTTTATTACTTATCAAAACTACCATAACTGGTCCCCTCCTTTAATACCTATCATTATATCTAAATTTTAAAAGAAGTTACTTTTTCATCGCCTAGAGAGAGGTCATGAAATTCCACAGAGCAACATCTATTCAGTAGAAGATTCTGTCACATTAATGACCTACATTTTGAAATTTGTAATGATTTTTGCAGAGTTGAATGTCCCACCAGGGACATTTCTACAAAAGCTATCTCATAAGAAAACAGGGTGTGTCACATTTAGAGATATTTCCTCATGAAAATTTAAGTTAGAGATAGATTTTTCCTTTGAGACAGAGCTGGAGTTGGACGCAGATTATTTATCTCGACTACAAAACGCCAGAACACTTCCATCTTTTCAGGTCCAGGATAGATTTCTGCCAACCAGGAAAAGATCAGGAAATACCCTTTTGTTCTAGCTCCTTATTTTCTGCTTTATGCAGTGGTTCCATTGCTACAGCTGGGCAATCAGGGGACAAAACCCCAGAGAGCTCCAGCAGAAGCAAAGAAACGTGGTCATAGCCTGAACAGTGAGCTGAAAGACTCAGTCTGTGAAGAGTTTGCTAAAATACCCTCAGCCAATAAGCAGTTTTGCTGACAGATGCAGTTTTAGGGTTCCTGAAATTATTCATGAATGCAGCAAGACAACGTAGGGAAAAAAGTAGTGTTTTCTAATAATATTTTCTTAGTGGAATGCTGCAACTTTCAACTCCTTTATGGAGATCCTGGAAAACTCAAAGAAAAATTTTTGTGTTTGAATACATACAGTATATCTCAACTGGTGAGCAAGGAAGAGCACTACCTAATGCCTTGCAAGGAGCCTGTTTGAATTCATAGAATCATAGAATGCTTTGGGTAGGAAGGGACCTTAAAGATCATCTAGTTCCAAAACCCCTGCCATGGTCAGGGACACCTTCTACTAGACCAGGTTGTTCAGAGCCCCGTCTAGCCTGGCCTTGAACATCACCAGGGCTGTTACAGCTCGAGGCATTTAATGCTTGTGGTTGTAAATTTGTGACCCCAGATTCACTCAGAGCTTTGCATTTTGCACAAGTCCTTTCCTGTAACATTGTGTTATATACCAAGGACTCCAGAAGGCATGAAATGTAGAAAACAATAAATTCCCACTGTTGACACAATTCTCTTTCATAAATTAAACCAGACATTTGTTGACAAGCCTGCCACAAACAATATTCAGCAACTGCAACTCCTATTATTAAAGTTAGGGATATGTCTAGCTAACAACAATTGCATCCACTAAGATGAGAAAGCCTGTCTAGCTAACATTGATTGATTTTATTTAGACAAGGAAGCCTGTCTAGCTAACATGTCCTCAGGCAATAAACCAGGAAACGTGCTATTTCGTAAAGTTTTTGTAAATGCCTCTCCACTGCTGGGCAGCTATTTACAAGTGAAAGCACGAGGACATCACCTCTCTAATGAATGTTACTTGGACAAATTACTTGTTTAAGTGATGCTTCTTTCAGGTTCACAGCATCATCACTGATCCTCCATGAAAAACAATAAGAGAGAGGTGTTGACAACTTTTGCCATGTAAGGGTGGAATATATATATAATACTGGACTGGTTTCCATCTTTTATATTGGCAAGCAAGTCAGGATCCCTTTGCCTTGAAAAGACTGGCCAGAACTCTCACTCAGGCATCCACATTCTCCCAACGAGATGATGCACATGGTCCCATGATAGCTCGATGGAGGAGGTGGCAGAAGGTGCTTTTCTCTGTCCTTTTGCATCTTTCGGTCTATGGTGGGACACGTGTGGAATGACACTGGCTGATGCTACTTGCCTTGGCTCCTCTCTTAACCCTTATACAGCTGTAATCAGGGCAGGGAGTTACCCTTCACTTTCTGAAGCAAATGAAGTTATTGTTCTTTCTCCTTGGCCCCTTTCATGAAAAATAACATCCTGTTAGTCCTCTGGAGTCTGCATCCAGGATTATTAAAATAATAGCAATAAAAGCTTCAGAAGTATCCTACAGACATCTCAGACCTTGGGAATCAGTGGCTGTAGCTGTCATACCTGGCTTTATCAACTGCAGAATATCTAACTTTTTTGAGTGTAAGAATAATAAGAAGTCCTAATTTTGTGCCTAGAAAAATAAGCTGGTGTTGTATACAATGTGGTGTTATCCTTCCTTGTCTCCATTTCTTATATCTTTTTCTTTTTACTGAAATTCTCTTTGTCGAGGATAGTCTCTGGTTCAACTTGTTCCTCCAGTTAACTTGTCTTGGAGCAGTGCTCTCCTGTTTTTTTGCCCCTCAATTCTCTTGTGTATTGCAAAATGGCTTGTAAGAGATTAGTAAAGAAAGAGAAATTGTGAATTCCAGATGTTATACTACCTTTTGTGCTTGTTCTCAGCCCCCTGAATGTCCCTGCAGGTCTCCTTTATTTTTGGGTGATAAACCAGTAATGGCACACCGAAAACCTTTGTACCATCAAGCCCATCTCTCAGGCTGGCCTGTGCAACAAACAGTACCCAAGCCCAAGTACCTGGGATATGTGGAAGCAGAGGTCAAACGGTGACTCTTTCCACAAGTCTTTCTGCTGTGTTAGAAACACAATATACTTAACACCCACAGCGGGTTTCAGAGACTCTGTAGTACGCCCTCCATTACCTGTGCAAGTCCTGTTCTGTTCCTATTATTGCTATAAGCCTGCACTTTGCGAGTGGTGTTTTTGGCAAAGTGTCTAGCTGAGGCAAGCACCAGGAATATCTGGAAAAATATATATTTGAAGAAAAAAAACTAAACAGGAAAAGCAGAAAAATTAGGGATAGAATAATAGCAAGGAACACAAGGTTTGGGGGCTATTGACAGTTCTTGTTCCTGGCTGCAGACTGTTAACACCAGAGAAGCATGGACCAGACTTCTACCCTACAAATGAACCAGAAAGAAAAAGGCACAAGTGAACCCAGCATCTTTCCATGGGTCAGGCATTCCCGCTTTAGTTCTCAGGAGAGAAACCAGGGAAGAGCCCCTGCAGCCTGTATCACTCAGAACCGTCCCTCCTCAGAAATGCGCCCCTGGTCATCTCTGGTCCCTTGGAGCTGAGCCCCTATTTAAATCCATCAGCTGGTACTCTTACTCTTTGGCTGATTCCCAGCTCCTGTGTGCTTCTGTCGCATAGCAGGCCAGCTGCTTCCCCAAGCCCTTTTGGGGACCATGTGTGGTTGTATTTAGCAGGGAGGGTACTGGAATTCCAGTCAGGCTTGCAGAGACCTCAGTGGGAATCAGTCTCAACTCCTAATGCATAGGAAAACTAAGCAATGAGAAGGTTGCTTCGAGGTCACTGGGCTGGTGTTCAAAAAGAAGGAAGGTCAGGAGTGAAAAAGGAGGAGAGAAAGCAATAAATATTTTTGCCTGGTGTTGATGTCGGGCTCACCAGCCTATTCTTGTCACACCACTCCCTTTTTTCCACACAGACACAATATTAGCTGTCTTCCCTGGTATTTCCCTGGTATTTCAAAATGTCTTAAAAATGAACATATGCATGGCAAAGACCACTTTAGTCAGTTCTCATGGTACCCTGGGGTGTTTCTTATTTGAGCTTCTGCTTTAAAATATTTATCTCTAGAAAATGTTCCCTAATGTTGTCTTCGGCTACTAATGGCCTGGAAAATCTGTCATCTTTTTCCTCATCTTGTGCTTTCTAAGTACAGCACAGATATTTACTGAACGTAGCTTGTCTGCAACGGTATTGATAAAGTTACCATCTTTGTGTAGTAATAGGCTCATGTTGCCCTAGGGATTTGTTTTATTACCGACACATTTAACATACTTATTGTCCCTAATCCTACCAAGCATAGATTTCTCTAGAATAGCTTTAGCTTTGTTTAGGAGTGTGTCTACAAGTGTGTTAATTATCATGTCTGTTTCACTTGCTTCATATTACTTTATAACATCTGAGTCCATTTCCCACCAGATTTTAATTGATTTTTGACTGGCTACATTTTCCTTCCCCATCCACCCCTCTCAGTTTCATCTCTTTAGCTTTTATAAAACTGTCTCATATGTATTGTGACTATTTTGTGACTATTTTTTGGACTTATTATACTCTCTTTGATAAGCACTGGTCGCACAGCAAACATCAGCTTCTTGATCCATGGTAAGTCTTTATCTATTATCATGAGAACTAGTTCTGAGAGTTTGTTACAAATAATTAACAACAAAATATTAATTGAACATGTAAACCACCATTTGTGGTTTTGTTTCTTTACATTAGAAGACTTTATTGCCTACAAAGGAATGCCTTCGGGTATGTGAAGCAAAAAGCCAGAGTTAGTCCATCTGATCAGTTATTCACAAGTGAATTTTAAAGGTATCATTGAGAATTACAGCTGACTGTGACAGAGGCCTTTCCTGCAGTGCTTTTGCTGAGCTCTTGGTACTAAAACAATTATAAGTTGGGCTCCTAGCCCAGACCTACATGTATGGGAGATGCAGACAGCAGCAAGTGACCTTACTGTGAGCCAAAGAGCTGCTGCACAGACTGTGGAATATCTAATGTGGAAACACAACTGAAATGTTTTTACAGCAACAAGCACAGCTACTGTTTGGGAATTCCCCCTTTGTACAAGCGTGGTGTTTTATTTCCGACCACATTTGTAGCTTTAAGATGCTTTTGCCATTAAGCCTTCTGCTTTCAAAATTACAGTAGCAATGATAGATGGATGCAGTTTCAGGCCTGCAAAAAGACTGCTAAGCCTGCTTCAGGGACTAATGCAGATAAATGGCATCCTTTCCAGGCAAACTTTATGGTCCAAAACCAGACACACAGGACATTCCCAGGTCACTTACATTTTATTGCTCCAGCTGAGATAATTCACATGATCTGTCTCTTTTATTCATCCTCCCATCCCAGAAACCACCTGTGTTCTTCATCTTCTGTTTCAAAGGCATTTACAATACAGCTAGGAGTAAGGTTAATTGAGAAAGAAGCCAGATAAGGGACAGATGTATATTTAATTGAAAATAAAAAGGCTGCCTGTTTGTTAGTTATAAATCAGTGAATACACAGCCTTAAGCACATCACTCTGGTCCACCTACTCAGTGGTTATAACAATAACTTAGCATTTCTGTAGTCCTTCTGATTGCTCCATCTTCATGCTGAGTAAGCTCCTCAAGCTGTTTCATAAACAGAGGTGTGAGATACATAATATTTAACTGCCTAAGCCCAAGGAGGCAGCATTGTCCACAATAAACCTGCTTTGCACTTAGGCACTAGGCTTCATCCAGCACACAATACAGTTGGCTGTCGCCACGAGCCAGCTAAAGCTTGTTCCCTTGCCCTGACTTGTTGTGAGAGTCCCTGTAGGGGCAGGTCTGTAAGTGTTGCTGCCCCTTACATCCAGGCTTTTGGTGTTGGATGGCTCTAGGTGATGCTGCTGGGCTGGATCCTGTGAGATATCTCAGGAGGTGCCAAAAAGCAACTGAGAGGGATATGGGCTTGAGACTGGAGGTGAGAGTGGCCAACATAAAATTCAGGGAATATTAGATTTAAGAGGTAGGCTTTGCAGGAGACAGAAGCCTGGAAGAGGAAAAGAGTATTGTAAGAGGAGGGGATGTAAGATTAAAGTAGTGGATATGGGAGGAGATCGGGATTTCGGTGGATATCCTGTGATGGAAGGCAAGTAGGAGCTATAAGGTATGAGAAGTGTAAGGGTGTCAGTCCATGTCAGATTACCTGCTCCTCATACATCTGAACTCAATTAAGCACGTGGTCTGACCACTTACACACAGTGGCTGCAACATCAACCCAGCCGCTGCTGAGACAAAGCTGCTGCCTGTGGCTGGGCTGGACATGAAGGTTTCATGCCTCCCACCGTCAGCGAAACAGTCAGCTCCCATCTCTGGCAAGTGCTTTAATTCCTCACAGCCCTCGATATCCTCCCTGTAGCACCTTTTCAGAGGTGCTTATGAGATGAGAGTCACAGGGCTGTAGAAACACAGCTACACAGCATAGGGTAGGAGAGGAAATCCTGGGAACTTTATAGTAAAAGAAGATTTTTTTTTTTTTTTTTGGTAGCAAAGCGGTATATTCATCTCAATAACTTGGAGGGAATCCAAATGCCATTTTCAGACATTCTAGTACGACTGTGGGCAAACAATCTAGCATTTCTGGTCCAAGTTTAGCAAGGAACATAAGCCAGGATTGTTACTAAGCATATAGCAATGGGAAAAACATAAAATACTATACATGTGCTTCCAGACATATAAAGAAAAGTATTTTTAGGAACAATTGTTATAACTATTTTCCGTGGATGCAGAACATCTAGGAAAGACTCTATCTGGACTTTCTGTGACTGGAAACAGCCTCCAGTCCAAGGCCGAAATTTTCATTGATTCTTTTCAGCTTAATGCCAAAATGTCCAACTCACATCAGCTTTTGAAGTAGGCCTTGGTTGTGCTTTTGCTGCTTGACAAAGAGGGGGCTCCTTGATCACTGGGTAGCCCCTGTTCTTCGGAAGGATGTTGCCCTTCCGAACTGTGGTAGGATTCTGTGAAACTCAGCCCAGGAAGAGCAAAGAGCACCGAGGAAGCTGGCAGAAATCAACCCCCACAGTAAGTTAAATATTAAATTAAATGTTTGTGTTTAATGTAAAAAAGCAAACAAAACCAATGACAAACAAATAACCCTCTAAAAATCCCTAAACCTCACAACAAAAAAAATCCACCAAAAACCCTCAAACAAAAATAATTTTTTAAAAAAACCAATAAACCAAAAAAACCCCACAAAATAATTTTTTCCCAAAAAGACATTTTGCTGAAACAATCTTTGCCAAAATCTGATAAGCTGCCTCTTCCTCTCACTTCAAACCACCTCCAAAGCAAGTTTCTCCTTGAGTGCATATATTTCTGCCTCCTGCTAATGACTTGGCAAGCAGTGAAATGTGGCTGCTGCTGCTAGCTCACTAAAGCCTTGTTTGGGGAACAAAAGAGGCATCTCCATTCCTGGTACCTGTTTTGTGTGAATAGGCAGAGGCCCTTAGCCAGCTTATACCAGTATAATTAAGGCAGTGCAAGCCCTTATCCCTGGCTTTACACAGATAGAAGAGTAATTCCAATTTAATTTATTGATGTAAATTCAGATGGGCAAACTCTACAAGAAAAAGTTTTCTCTTTATATATTCATTTGTTTTTATATTAGTTGGGTGAGTTTTTGTGAGGGTTTTTTTTTCATTTAACCATTTTGGCTAAAAATAAATTGTACCTTCACCAATTCCAGTTGCTCCACTTTTATTAAAAATTGTAAAAAATGGTATGCAAAAGTCTTTCTATCTCTGCTCATAACCTGCTTTTATCTTGATTAAATTTTGTCTTGGAGTCCAGGCCTTGTAGTATACATTCTTACAGCAACTAGCACAGCATATCAAACATGGATTTCAAACCTCACAGTAATACATATTTTAGAGTAAAATAATGCGATTCATGGCTTACACTCACCGAGTCACTGCTTTCCGCTGCAGAGATTACAATTGTTTCACCTTTGCTGTTCTGCCTGGGCACTTGAGGCTTCACATAACCATGCTTTGAAGTGCTTCTTCCAAGTTCACAATTTACTGTTTGAAATGTCTGTTGTAATGCTATCTAATCCTTTCCAGGGCTTCAGGGAAGACAAACTTTCAATTTGGTGAAAAATGTATTTCTGTAGGGTTATTAGAATAAAATGAAATAAAAACCAGTTGTGGAGTGATCTTCACAAGACAGCTTCATATGGGTTTCTTTTTGAATGAAGCGGAGGCCAGCTCCTGCCCTGCTCAAAGCAATAGCAGGGTTGCTGTCAGCCTAAGCTCCAGATCAAACTACAGCTTCCATTCAGGACATTTTTTTATTTGTTTTTAATAAGGTTGATGTTCAGAAAGAGGTCAAATGTAAAACATGGGACCTGTTTTATAGGATACTTGAATCCCTCTTTTTTTAAGTGGCCATATAGATTAGAAGCCATACGTGGAAGACCCGAATAATCTTACACGTGGTAGCAATCACTACTCTGCATTATGCACTCCCTTCCTAATATCATATGTGAGCAGATGGGGTCTTTCCTCCAAGGGTGCTCTTTATTCATGTTCTTGAATTGGAGTTATCACTGTGATCTTAAACCACTTTTATTAGAGAGTCTGTTTTTAATCAAGAGAGAAGGGGGATTTGCAGTGAAGAAAAAAACACTGGTGGGTAAAATGAACCACCACAGAGACAAAAATAAACGAAGAGGAATTTCCTCAATGCCCTATTTCGTCTTCCTTTTTCCTTTTTATTAAATAAAACATACTAAATAATTTAACATAATATTGTTTTTATAAGCGCTGCCATTAAAGTAGCTGCTTGCAGGAGGACAGGAAGGGTGTCTCCTTTCACCCACCCCAGAGCTGGAGCACTAATACATACTCAAGGGACAATTGTGCCAATGTGCCTGGCTGCGGTGACACACTGCCCATGCTGTTGGCTCAGCTGCAGGACCTTCCTCTCTTGCAAAACCCTGAAATCTGCCATCAGGATTCATCAGGAGTAGCTAGGCAGAGCTGGAAGTTTAGCTTAGACTGCACCACCTCGAGCTGGCTAAGCCCAGATTAGGTTTCAGGTGTTGACACACAGACACAGCAGATAAAACACCAGTAGTGGAGGTGGTTTGGTCTCCAGCTGCCTTCCTGAGTGCCTCACTCTTGTCTGCTGCCACCTTCTGTGGCAAGAACAGGCAAATCACGGGTAGAAGTAAATGCCTGTAGTTCACTGAACTAGAAAGTCAAATAGAATTTGCGAGTGGGCTGGGCCAGCACACCGTGCTCACATCATTTAGGAGCAACTTGATGTAAAGTTCAGGCTTGCAGGCTGTAGTGGCAGTGGGAGAGGGGGGAAGCTACCACAGGGAGAGCTGCTCCTGCAGCATGGGTTGTATCCTACCATGCTTGTAAGTCGACGTCCTCGGACATTTTCTTTAGGGTAAATGTGCTACAAACCCAGAAGCTGTATTTTTAGCAATCGAAGTTAAAGCACTGGCAGAATGTAAACTCAGCCATTTTTCCAAGCTCAACCCACGCCAGCTTGACTTGATCTTGACACTTAAATTCTTGCAGTCTTGACAGATCTTACAATTGGATGCAAATACATTCAACTGAGTTCTAGTGAAAAGTTGGCGCCAGCTGGAGTGGACCAAACCAATAGAATCTTTTTAAAAACAGCCTAAATCTCATAACATCCTCTCCAGGTGCACAGACATGTAGCACAAAAAAGTGCACAAACATGGTAGCAGCAATTATTAAAAAAAAGTACTGAAAAACTCTTTGCTAGTACTCTGGGAACCACAGAGGTGGTGAACTCCTGAGAGATTTGGGTGGCCTGTCTGCAGTATATATATCTTATGCTTCAAAGAACCATTTCCCCTACACTTAAATTACAGCTTTTCCCACTTGCAGGAGCTCAAAAGGCCAGAGGAACCAGTTCTGAGTTAGCTCAGTTTTCCCAGGGAAAAAGGTCACCCTATTACAGTAAATCCACATCTTCCAGCTTCATGCTGGGAAGGTGCAGATTTTGGGAATGGGGATAGAAAGCCAGGTAAATAATTTCATCGCCCACCATTGACAGGAGAGTGAAA
>VZTA01010998.1:91249-144051 GCA_013398855.1 Mohoua ochrocephala | reverse complement strand
AAAAACTGTATCAAATTTTTCAGGTTTTAAAGTTATTTTGATAGCTTTGATGTACTTTAAAAATGCTTTATTAAAATTCTGATGGTAAACATCAACCTCTTCTCCATTAACTTACAAAGATTGACTTCCCAGTAACTTAAATTCTTTTACGAAGACCAGGAAATCTTTGATTAAGACCTCTTTTATATTCTTAGCAAGAGTAGTTCAGTAAAAGGCCGAATGTCCCACTTGCATGAACCACATCTCATGAGGCCAAGTCTATAATGTTGAATATCCTTCTAGATAAACAGACCTCAACATTTTATTTTTTCTAAAGAAACATAGTGTCTCACAATTTTTGTTTGAATAGCTGGACTAAAATTAGCAACTACTTGAATTTTCATGCCCCACAATGCAGCAACATTTCTGAGCCACATTTAAAAATAATTTCTCTGCTTCTTTTAACATTTGCATTTCAATTTGAAGTCAAAGAAAGTCAAAGATAGAAGCAGAAATACCGTGAGAAAAAAAGTAAACCCATAGTATTCCAATACAGGAGGTAAGGGAACCGACTTTGAGATTAACAGCCAGGCCTGTGTGCCAAAAACTTAAAGGTCTCCCGTCGTCGTTAACTTGCAGTCTCCCTTACGCAGATCCCTGGACCAGATCCTCAGATGATATCAGCTGGTGGGTGCAGTCACATTCATGAGTAGTGTTACAGTGATTAAAGCTAGATGATAATCAGCCTCGATGGTTTCAATGAGTTTTATTATTCATTTGATTGAAAGGTATTTTCCAATTGTTGTGAAGCGGGGGAAATGCGTTTCGAATTCATCATTTTTTAAGCCTCACACACATTGTTTGGCAAACAAGGATTGTTTAGTTTGTCTGGGACTCCTTCATTGCATCCTCCCAAATGTGAGATTTCCCTCTGCTCTCGAATGGACCATTCTGGTGCAGTTAAACACACAGTGGCCAGCTTTGCAAAGCAGTAAGCCTTCTTTAGAATGAGGTCTTTTGGTTTCATCTGTAATCTTTATGGAAAAACTGGACATTACAGTAGAAGGATTATGCTAAATTGCTTTCTGCCACTGAAGAGATGGACAAAGCAGTAGCTCAAGGCATGGAATGAGCATTCTGAAATAAGCACTTAGTCACTGAATTCAGTACCAAGAAATTAACCTAAACTATTTCAATTTACATATGTTTGTCATTTGCATCCCGGCTTTACACCTTACAGAGACTCCCTTGTTTGCTGTTACTGTAGTAAATGTTTGTTCACAGGCTGCTTAAAATCAAGCAGGGAGGTCAGGCTGGGACCAAATCCAAGGCTGACTGCCTTACCCTGTCTGACTGCCTGCGTGAATATACTCCTAGGGCTGAACACTGTTCCGTGCTCGAGTGGTGCAAAACTGATTCCAAAGCCTGATACTGCAGTACAGGGGTTCCCCAGTTATACTGGGACCTATGAATCAAGCCAGAGACTTTCATGTGAATGCTTTCTCCTGCTACCACTCCTTTTCTGTGCTGAATTGCTCTCTGGAGGAGACTCTGGCTTGCTTTCTCACTATCACTCTATAAATATTTTGCACGAGATGTGTCATCTTTCCTTGGATACATAAATTCATATCACCTTCAGATGATCATACCCAATAAAGAAATTTGGGGGTCTATAAGTTAGAAGAGGTAAACTTTGTGTACATGTCCTTTGGACTGGTATTCAGAATTATTTCTACTCTTTCATTAGCCAGTCTCTTACCCCTTTCTTCACTCATTCTTCTGCATCAGGTGACTTTCCAGATTGATACTGCTTTCCTATGAATTTTTACTTTTCCATTTGGCACAGAGTAAACTTCAGATGGAAAATGGAAAGTCTCCATGGCAGGATGAAGAGTGACAAGGTTGAGCCCATCAGCTCTGTCCAGTTCTGTCCCAGGGAAAGGAAGGAGTCAACCAGAGGTAATGCAAATCATAGGGACCTTTAAGATCATCAAGTCCAACTGTTAACCCAGCACTGCCAAGTCCACTCCTAAACCAGGTTCACTGCTAAACTATGTCCCAAGCAACACATCTATATTGCTTTCAAATACCTCCAGGGATGATGGCTCCACCACTTCTCTGGGAAGCCTGTTCAAATGCTTGACAACCATTTCGGTCAATAAATTTTACTTAATATCCAACCTAAACCTCCCCTGATGCAACTTGAGGCTGTTTCCTCTTGTTCCATTGCTTTTTACCTGTGAGAAGAACCAATCCCCATCTGGCTACAGCCTCCTGTCAGGGAGTTGTAGAGAGTGATAAGGTCTCCCCTGAGCCTCCTTTTCCCCAGACTAAGCACCCTCAGCTCCCTCAGCTGCTCCTCATCAGATCTGTGCTCCAGACCCTTCACCAGCTCCATTGCCCTTCTCTGGACCAACACTTCAGGGTCCTTTTTGCAGTGAGGGCCCAGAACTCAAGGTGCTGAGTACAGAGAAACAATCCCTGCCCTGGTCCTGCTGGCCACACTCTTTCTGATATAAGCCAGGATGCCATTGGCCTTCTTGGCCATCTGGGCACACGCTGGCTCATGTTCAGACCAGCACTTCCAGCTCCTTTTCCAAGGGCACCTTTCCAGCCACTCTGTCCCCTGCCTGTAACACTGCATGGGGTTGCTGTGACCCAAGCACAGGACCCAGCACTTGGCCTTGTTGAACCTCATACCACTGGCCTTGGGCCATTGATCCAGCCTGTCCAGATCCCTCTGCAGAGCCTTCCTACCCTCCAGCAGATCAACACTCACATCCAGTTTGATGTCATCTACAAACTTACTGAGGGTGCCCTCAATCCCCTCGTCCAGACCATTGACAGAGATATTAAATGGGACTGGCCCGAGAACTGAGCCCTGGGGGACACCACTTGTGACCAGCTGCCAGGTGGATTTAACTCCATTCAGTACTACTCTCCAGGCCCAACCACCCAGCCAGTTTTTTTACCTGGTCAAGAGTGCACACATCCAAGACATGGGCTGCCAGCTTCTCAGGAAAATATCGTGGAAAATGCCATCAAAGGCTTTGATGACTAAAGTCCAGGTAAGCAACATGCACAGCCTTTCCTTTATCCACAAAAGTGAGTCACCTTGTCATTCAAGGAGATTATATTGGTCAAGATGAACCTACCTTTCATAAACCCATTGTGGCTGGGCCTGATTCCCTGATAGTCCTGTATGTGCCACATGATGGCACTCAAGACGATCTGCTTCATAACCTTCCCTGACACCGAGGTCAGGCTGACAGGCCTGTACCTCTGCAGATCCTCCTGCCTGCCCTTCCTGTAAGTGGGTGTTACACTGATTCCCTTCCGGTCAGCTGGGACCTCTCCAGCTAGCCGGGACGGCTGGTAAATGAATGAAAGTGGCTTGGCCAGCTCTTGCACCAGCTCCCTCAGTACCCTTGGGTGTACCCAATGGGTGGGTTCATCGGGGCCCATGGACTTCACGGTGGGTGCAGAGCTTAGTGACTTTCTGTGGGGGGATACCATTGCTCCCTGGACAAGTTGTCAGGTCGTCAGTGCCCTTCCTGCACACCTTCTGTGCCAACTGCCATGCAGACTGTCACCCTGTTGGCATCACTGTGGGTCACCAGGGCTGCCTAAGTGGTTCTTTTATAGGCATGATGGCATTTGGCCACCTCTGCTTCCAATCCCACCCAGGTCCCACTGTCTGCTGTCATGGGAGCCACAGGATCCCAGGGGCTCTCTCGGCTCCCCCTGAGGTTCTCCCAATTTGGGAAACCTCCCCAAGCACTACACTAGACCACTCCACTGTGGATCATGCCAGCATTGGAGCCACTCACCTCACAACAGAGTGCTGGTTTCAGTTACCCCATGATTAAATCTCCTGCTGTTGCCCCCAGAATGACCCAGGTCCACTGCATGCAAGTGTCTGTAGGGCCTGGGGGCCTGGCTGTAGCTTTGCTGCTCACGTGAGATGATGTTTTTTGTGCACTTGCCCATCTTGCTCTGTGGTCACAGCACATGACTCTCCTTCGTTCTCCTTTCAGCCTGGGTCTCCCTCTGCGCCTTGGACAGGCAGGATGTTGCACAGCATCATCGATGAGCAGCTACAGAGATAGCACATGATGTCGTCTGGGCTGCCAGAGTCATGCAAGTCTGTCCCCACTGTCTGACAGCTGCAGAGGCACATTGCAGGCTACTAGTGCACTTCAGAACAGAGGAATATTTATCCATGAAAAAATAAGAGTGTTTTACAGAAATGGCTCAATGTTTCTCAGTGAGGGTCGTGAACCCCTTAAAGGTCACAAGAGCATTCAAAAGGGTCATGAAATTTTAGACAGCAGAAATCAGCAGCAGCTCAGTTCCTCCAGAGAGGCAAAGTGAGAATCGGCTGTAAGTATTGGCTGTCAGTGCTTGCAATAGCAAGGGAATTGCTAATTACACACCTTTAATTGCTATCAGCACTCAGTCCTGGCAGGAACAGGGAGGAGAGGACAAGAATTTAACCCCTCCTCTTGCTCTCTCACCGTGAAAGAAGAGAGCTGCAGCGGATTTGGGAAAGAGACAGTCACGTGGAGAAAGATGAACCAAAAGGGAAATGTGCTTTGTAAATGTTTGATAAACCCTAGTAGAGTATAGTGTGTTCCTGCATTAGAGGAGGAGAAGGGAAACAGTGCCTCTACTGCAGGGCAGGGTCTGCCTCAGGGCTCGGTATTCGGTAACACCACCTTGTCCGTAGTCTTCAACAACCTCTGCCATTTTGTTTATTGCTTTTCTGCTTCCTGCAGTGTTTCATTTCATCAGCTTAAGGGTCACTGCAGTCTTTTCACTTAATCACTGCACAAATGATTTAGCTGGCTCACTTATTTCCTTTTTTTCTTTATTCACATACTCCTTGGACCCTGCAGAGCAAAATTCCGGTGTGAAAGGTTTAAGACTGCAGACAGTTGTGAAACTACTTTGGCAATTGAGCATCTTTGGTTGAGATTAGTCTTAAAGTTGTTATGTGACATCTGAAGACAAAAACCTGTAAATCTTTCTAAAATGCTAGGCCAATAGCTTCGATATGTAATAAATACTGAAATTCTGTAAAACATTGCAATCCATTTTATCATCTTTTCTAAACAGAAAGAGCAAAGTCAGGAAATTCATTGCTGAGGAGTTATACTTTCCTTTGAACCTACTTGATATTAACCATTTGGGTAGTTAAAGCAGCCAGGTTTCAATGTAAACAGGCAAATGACAGAATTAAATGTACAAAGTAAGCTATTTATTTTTCCTTATGTGTTGAGTGAGCTCTTAGAATGAGATAATAATGCTTTGTAATCATTTACTGCTTTCCAGCTAGAGAAGTACAGTAAAGCCACAATCATTTTAGTGTCACTACTTAAATGTTATCTGTCTTACCTGGTTACCCTCCTGTAGGTTATAAATGTTATATCCCTATCTGCCTGTCCTCTCTTAGGTCATAAACCCATGCTCTGTAGGTGTATAAGGAAAGGGTTTACAGGCTCTAGACACTCACAACTACCTTATCATCAAAAAGTAACACTTCCTCATAAATGCCATTTAAATGGCTCTTTTTTCATGCTCTATTCCATTTTATTTAAATAAAGGCAGCCTATTTAGACTAGGTTTTAAATAATAGGCATTTACTCTGCAAAACTGCTTTGACTAGAATAATAGAAGGAGACACTCAGGAGTATTCAGTCCCTACATCTGAGGAGGCGATGCCCTGGGTTAGGTGGGAAGTGAGGAGCAGAGGGGATGCTTGGAGATGTATCTGCTTCACCCATCGTGTCTGGAACTTGAAAAGAATACATGCCAACGACATTGCTGGCATGCTGCTGTTAATTCCCCTGCCTGCTTTTCCATTTTTTATTACCCGTTACCATAATTTTCTCTTTAAAGGTTTGGGTTGTATCCTCTGCTGCATCCCGTGCACAGGAAGGGCTCCCCAGCCCCCCAGTCTGTAATGCTGTCTCTTCAAAACTCATCTCTGCTGTAACCCTCAGTAGCAGCTCTGCTCTCTGCTGGCTCATCTGGTCCAAAGTAATATCTCTATCCTTCTGCTCTGCCTCGTATGTCCGTCGCTTTTCCTTCATTCTTATGAAGACTGAGCAATAATTTCATGTGCTTTCATGCTGCCCGTGGCTGCAATCAGGTGGACACGCTTAGACACATTGCAAAGTTAGCAGCAACATCAGGAGAAGATAGAAGTGGCTCCCCCTAAGTCATGCAAGAGGACTGCTGCCAAGATGGGGAAAGAGCTTGGATCTTTTGTCTTGGTTATTGCTGTAACCACACACACTCCTCCTTCCTAGCATCCCTCTCCAAAACATACTGACATCAATTAACCTTTCCATTGCATTGAGCCTCTGCTTTTGTCTTTATGGCAATGGAAATCTCTGTAATACCAGCAGTCCTCAAGGAATGCCCAAAGGATAGCAAAGTTGTTTATTTTAAGGGTTCAGCTCTGGGAAGGCCGAATGAAATAAGTAGTAAGGACAAATTCACGTGCCAGAAACTGTACCTTGTATGTGCAGAGTGGAAGGATGTTACTGAGTGTGTGCAGCTGGGGGCAGGAATCCTGCGAGGGGCTGCCTGGTACCTGGGCTGAGATATACAGGCTGGGATGTGCAGTCACTGACTCACCTGGAAGATGAGATTTGCCACAAGAGGCTGTTGCCAAGGCAAACACCACCTTGTATCTATCGCCTGGACACCTCTCTTCATCTGGGTTTTGTCATGGTCCAGCCCCATGGATTCAGGGCTCAGAGGTACTGGCAACCACATGAGCCATTTTGAGGGTGTTTCTAGCCAGGCTGGTGACAAAGTGTGACAAGTACTCATGTTTAGCCATGGAATAATTACAACCAGCATGTCACACAGCAGAGAGGAGGCTTGTTCTTGCAGACTAAGGTGTCTGGGAGGTGTTGGTGTGGGCTCCAAGGACAGCGGTAGCGAAGCTGCCTACGTCACCCAGCTGTAAGAGAGCTCCCTGTCACACCCCTCCCTTGCTGCTGCCGCACACCCTTCTGCCGCCCTCCACAAAGACGTGGTTTTCTGGAGGAGGCCAAGATCCACTTAACCAATTACGTCAGCTCCTCTCAGTGAGCACATATGCTTCCACTTCAGAGCCTTGTTCCATTTGCTTCTCATCTCTGTGAAAGGGGTTTCCTTGAAAACCATTCTTCCAAGTGTGCTGCCTACGTTTTTCTCATTACAAATAATATTTTCCTATTCTTTCTCACAGGAATGTTTTCATTGTTCCCTGTTGTTCTCTGTCTGTATCATTTGGTAATAAAATAATTGGTAACTATTCTTAGTAGCTAAACTGTTTCTCCCTGTTCCGTTCTTGCCTTTTCTCCTCCCCTTCCACAGAAGTGGTATCTCATTCCCTCTAAAATAAGATTTAAAGATGACAGCTGTCTTCTGTGGGATGTCAGTTGATATAAAGAGGAGAAATATGGACTAATTTCTTTTACCTGATCCTGTACATGCTCATTATTGCAGTAATCCAAACATTCCCTACTTGCTGAATAAGGAAATATTAGAGAGATTTCTAATTTTACAAAGAGTTATTTGGCTGGATACAGGTTTGCTGGATCAAGCTCTCAACAGGGTCTGCACAAAATCTTTGTTTATTTTGCTCTGCTGAAATTGTTCAAATGGCTTCTCATTATCATTGGGTGGGACTGAAGAGAAACACTGATGTCAGTTTTGTGACATGTCCTGTTATTTAAGTAATTCACAATTTAGGCTGGGACACATTTGACCTTCTTAAATAATTGGCTTTTTTCCCCCTCTTTTTTTCCTTGGCATCAATAAATGAAGAAAGAACACACTAACTACCATTGGCAAGAAAAGAACTTCTAGTAAACAAAAATCTCTTATGAGTCTTTTGTAAATATCACTCTGGTTTTGCCCCTTCTAAATCATGTAACACCCTATATCAAATCTATTTACAGAGTTGTTGAAAATCTGCCCTGGGAAGGAACTTTCTAAATTCAAGATACTTCAAACTCTGTTAGGAATCTGTATTTCAAGGCTTTCAAAAAATCCCAGTCCTCAGCTGAGCTTCACCTCTGTGAAAAGCCACACTGAAGTTAATGGGTTTGCTTATGAACTGAAAAGTTAAGCGCGTGTTTAAGCTCTCGGTGAGAGAGCCTGGATGTTGACCTTGCGCTTGCAAGAAAGGAGCCATCCTGGGCTGCAGTGCCATCGTCCCTCTTTGTGACAGCTGCTCCCGAGGCCCTCGAAGATGAATGAGGCAGTCATGGTCTCTCGGGGGTTTTTGAAGAAATCAACCATGGGTGATCATTCATCCTTCCCTCACAATTATGCTGCCCCGGTGACTTTGGTGCTCAGGATGTAACCAGGGAAATTTTAGTTTCCCGTTCTTGCACAGCTGCTCACACAGACGTGGGTGTGATTTTCACATCCACACGTTGGTTTAATACACTATTCACATTAGTGCATCTGCTCATGGAGCTAAAACATAGTGGTGGGTTTGGCTTGCACTCTATGAAAAAGGTTTTTAAAGGGTTACTGCTGCGTCCAAACATGTTTCACAGCTGACATTTGACAATGAAAAAGAAGAGCTCAATGAAAAGGCTAAATGTTCACAAGGAAACTCTTTACTGTGGGGTTAATGAGGACTTGAAAGGACTTGCACTCTGGCCTTAGCTGTGTATGTTTGTCTTTTCTTTTACTTTCATCTCTCCTCCCTGAGCCCTGGTCTCTTTTCATTCTTTTTTTGCTGCTTTTAATTTGTGCCCCTGTATTAAGTCAACCAGCCTTCCTTCCTTCTTTCTCTTCTTCCTTTCTTTCTCTCTTTCTGTCTCTTTCTATTTCTTCCTTTACACTGTTTTGGGAGCCTGACTTTGACAGATTGTTAACAACAGAAACCACAAAACCATCTATTGCTTGAACCTACTCAGGGCCTCTCTCGCTAACATGCAATCTTTATTAGTGATAATATTACATGGCAAAAGATGTAATAGCCTCAGAAGGAAAATTCTATTTTTCTTTGAAGATGTAAAGATTTAACTTTGTGGGGTTTAACTCAGGGTTTTTTTATCTGCAACACATGGCCAGATGAAATTCAGTATTTGCCTGATTTAGTGCTTTTTTCTTTCGCCTTTAAATGCAGTAAGCTCATAAAGAATTTTTACATCTCATAGTCAAGAGAACAAGGTGCATATTGTCATGCAAACAGTATCCTGATGGAACAAATTATTTGATGCTATTGCAAATGCACTGCCTGCTATGCTCAGTAATGCATAGTTTAAATAAAAATATGAACCTGTCAAAATACTAATTATTCTGTATCTTCACCCACAAAGAGCAGTTTAAAAACGCATACAGACAAACTGAGGCTGCTATAACATGCAGGAAAGAGGTTTGTTAAAAGGCTTTAAACTAAAAACTAAACTTTCAAACATAGTTCAGACATGTAAATGAAAGAATGTCTCAGCTCATCGATCCTAACATCTCTAATTGCATCTAGCTTCTGTGAAGCTAATCCCTGGTCCCAGTGTTCTGATATATTCCTGTGTTATCTGCCAAACCCTAGTTTATGAAGACTGCATTTCTTCTCCTTGAGTCCGATGAATTTGTACTTTAAAATTAACAATGGAATAATAAGAAATTAGAAATTAATGCTTCATCATATAGAATGTTTTCTAGGGCAACACACTTAATTAGACATAGACTTAATGTAGGGTTGCAGATAATTGGGTGAACTAAGTCACTGTATGGAGTGGTCCATATTTCCTGAAACCCTATTTCTATAGGTTCTTAGATTGCCTTAATGTCTACAGGCTACACTTACACTATCAATTTAGGAGGGTGAAGGAATATTCCCAGGCTCTGCAAGTCAATTTTCTACAGTTTTAAATTATCAGAGAAGTTTCTGGCATATTTTTGGCCCGCTTCAGCAGTTTCTCAAATTGTTCCCAGGCATGGTTCTGAGATTAGCACATGGCAGGAGCCATTCCCAACAGGCAGTTGCCCTGCTTTGCAGAGCAAGAGATTTTAATATACTGATGCAGTATTTAATAGCATTTAGCAGTATTGATTTTGGCAGTGCTCAATACCAGGTGTCCTCAGTGCCAGACAAGAGTCGTGGCTGCATTTTATTTTTATTAGAAAGGTAGCCTTAGCATCTAAGCACCAATAGTTGCATGTTAAGTGGCAAAACTGATATTATGATGTATAGCTGCATTAGTTCTTCAGAATAGTCTCCTTTGGCTTCAGCAGACCTGGCAGAATTGCTCTTCCATATGTATTGTTCCTTTCCAGAATGCAGGTTGTGGAAATGCTGTGAGCCCTATGAAGACCTTTCCTTCTCTGAGGCGCTTATTCCTGGCTCTTAGACAAAGGTTTAGCTTAGGCCAAAGTGTAAGGCAATGCACTACAGAGAGAAAGACCCTCTGTGTTGAAGGAAAGGGGTCATCAACCATGTGCCTTTGAAATGTTTATAGATTTTTAGGGTATGCTGATATGTAATCTAGGCGCTTCTGTTATCAGAGCCCGCATTCACATAGAGATGGCCTCCAACATTCAGGGTTTGCAGAATTTGCCTACTTCCTAATACCTTAATTCTCAGCTATTCTGGGATGCAACACATACAGCCCAGACAGCAAAGGCTTGTACAGTTGCAGTCACTTCTTTGTCCAGCAGAATTAGACAGACCCTGGAGATGCTGTGCAGCATGGCATTAACATCTAGAAATTAATGAGAATTCTTAAATTAATCGCTAAATTAAGCAATATTCTTTTTATATGCTTAATCTAAATGCATTTTGTACTAAACCTGCAGAATCTTTCAAAGCATTGTTGCTTGCCTAGCTGCCTACCCTCTGCTTTGCTTGGATCAAGTCTTGGTAAATTCTGTTTGACCAAAAACTGGTCTCATCCGAGATCTGGGCAACACCAGTGGAAGAGTTGCAGACATGAGGAAGGTAAGATGTCCTCTGCACATTGATGGTGTTCAAACACTTGTCTATCAGTGCTTCTTTTGCCAACCTCTGGACATCGTCTCCGCAATCACATCTTGTAAACATAATAACTTAAGGAGTCACCTCCAGGACCTTAATGACATTTCACTGCTGCAGGCCTTTAAGATGACTCTATTTGTTCTAGGTTTCTGCACCAGAAAAGGAGGTGGAGGCCCTAAAATCCTGTGCTGAAAGACTGTAATATTGAAGGAAAATCAAAAGCTTTTAGATTTTTTTCTGACAATCCGTGACTCTTGAGTCTTGAAAATGACACTTAAAATGTACATTCGAAGTTTTTTATCTAGATATTTTTTCTGGAAAATACATCTGTATATTGGAGTTATTTTAGCTCATTTGGTTGAGTTGTTTTGCTAGATTAAGGCCTGCTTCACAGAGAACCACAAAGCAAAATGAAGTCATTGTTTGCTGATTTCATACCTATGCAGTCCTGCTTGCAAGTCCTGCCACCAACGATGTGTGCCATATGAACAAAATCTGGGATTAATTAAGTGAGAGTGAACTCCTAACCCATTTGAACTGTCATGCTGAAGGTCTGGCACAAAGGATCCGGGAGTATACAAAGACTAATCACCATTGCAGGGTCCTGTGGGCTACTCTTCACGCAAGTGCCCTTGTAGTAAAATGAGTCTTCAAAGTGATTGTTGCACACTGAGAACAACAAAGACAGCGACAAGGAGATGCTCATTGGACACTGACTTGCTTTTGTTCAAAGATAATTCTTTGCTCTCTTTAGAAAACAAGAAATTATCTCAGCCTTAAAGTCATCTATCTAATCATAGCCCCATATGCCCTGATGTCCAGCGAAAATATAAGGAAAAGGACAGGTTTACTTCGCTAAATCTTTGGTAAAAATTGGTTACTTTTCCCACGCAGCATATTCGTTGCATTCTGATTATGATAACATCAAAATTGACAAAAGTTTCTCAGTTAAATCAGCTGGAGATTGCAGCAGTAAAGACAGTTAAATATAAAAGCAAAAAAAAAAAAAAAATTCCTGTAATTCCCAAGATCAGGCAGCTGAATCAAGAATTTGAGCATAGACATCAAATAATGAAGCAGAGTCCACCCCGCAAGGTCACCTTGAGGTTACAGGGTCTTTTCATGGTCTGTTAGTGCTATCAGTGTTTTGGGCATCATTTTGGGCCGGGATCTAACAGTTCCAACCTTGTTGGTGCCCTGTCCATGTGACATATAACGTCAAACAATACAGGTTTTGGAGTTGTTTCGTTTGGTTTTGTGAGTTGGGCATTTGAAAAATCTTGGGTAGTTATGCAGGTCAAAATAAAATAAAGTAATATTGATAATAACATTACTGGGCTGGTAAAATCAAACAGTCCACTCTTAAAATTACAGTTAATCTTAAAATTACAGTTAATCAGTCTTCAAAATGGTGAGATAATTACAGAATCCTAGAAGGATTCAGTTGAAAAATTTCTGAATTTTTCTGCCACAGTTTGAAATCCCTGTAAGTTCTGAACAGAGCCATCCCACTTCAATCCCCTTCTTCTGCACAGGTTGTTCCTTTATTTGTTGGGTTGCTTTGAGACACAGTGAGTGTGGGCTTGATAGACCCTGGGTGCCTAGACCAGTGTTTATGTTCCTGTGTCCACACTGAAATTTTTTCAGCAGCCCAGCATATTGAAAAACTAATTAAAAGGATGGGAATGAAGTTTCAGTTCTGCAGAATTCAGACCAATTAAAAAAAGGCAAGCAAAAATAAAACTCCAATTGTTAAACCAGTTCATCCTGTTTTCAAAAACACAAGCAAACCCAAATGCCTAGAAGAGAGCAGAGCTGGAAAGATCAAAGAGAAAGCAGAAATAGTGGGGGGAAAAAAGCGGACTTTGCTTTAACATTCTACGCTTCGGTCTGAAAAATATGGCTGTGGCCAGACATGCTTGGCCAGCCCTGGCGGTGCCAGCTGAGGACACTGCCACTGCTAGCCCACTCCTGACATCTTGTTAGGCCTTGAGGGAGGCTGCTGCCTCCTCAGATCCTCTGAACAAGACAGACAACAGGCTAAAGCCAGACCTTTTTTTGTCAAAATAAGCTGTGTAAGAAAGGCCCTACTGTCTATAGACCTTAGATTTGTCTGGCTGTGTGACCACACTGGATGAGGAAAATGAGGAAACACCATGTTGAATTCTGGGACGAAGACACTGGAGGTATAATGACCACTGGTGGCAGGGAAGAAACAGAACACCAGCGGCCAGAGCAGGAAAAGGGGGTGGATCCCTCCACGCCACAGAGGTAGCAGGTGGTGCACTAGCAGCTTGTCAACTTTTCAGACAAACCTGGCCAAGGGAAGGTGAAGCAACTTAGGGGACACAAACAACCCCCATGCTCCGGGAAGAGCACAGCCCTCAGCAGGACAAGAGAAGAAGTCAGAGGAGGTGGCTTCCTCATCTGGCAAAGGTGTGTGAAGGATGGATGTATAGGCACAGCTTCAGGTTAACAACAATTTGCTAGGAGACAAAATTCACACTGGCTGTAAGGACATGCTTGCTGCCCCACATTTACACAATCTTCTGCTTTGCACTTTTAGTAAGCCATTAATTAATAATTGCCATTAATTTTGTGGTTTATCAGAAGAGATAAGGATTATGGGTTTTGGCTCTCTCCTGTCTTGTGTGGTGTGTGTGTTTACTTAAACACGCTATGCAAATTCATAGTTTTCTGGGACACTGAGGTTCAGAGAGTAAGTGCTGGAAACAGAAAAACCCTGCCCGAGGTGGTTGCGAAGCCCTGGGGTAAGGCAGCAAGGCTCTGTGCAGCGGCTGACAGCACTATTTATTTTCATTTGAGAAGCAGCGAGAGCCCGGCCTGCCCCAGACATCTCTCACTCCATTCAGAAAGTGATGTTTACAGACAGCTGCAGGGAGTTACTCACAAGAGGCTTAAGCAGGGAGGGGAAAGAAGGGCCATTCCTCGGGGCCCACCCAGCCACTGGGTTTTTCAGCTGAAGGGCAGGCTCAGATTCATCACAACCGGCTGGTGGAAACTAAGCCCAAACAACTGTCAGGATCACAAAAGCCTGGGAGACGGAAAAGTCTGGTGATAAATGTGGTGGCAAGTCATTCTCCTGGAGCCACCCGACGTGCCTCTTGTTTGGACACTGTCGTGGGGTTAACGGTGGTTTGTGGGATAACATGAGGGAACAAGAAAGGGTCATTCACAGACATCAGAAAGATGTTTGGAAAAATGTTTAAAGTGCTTATTAGTTCAGAGACCCTTTCAACACCAACAGCTCCACGTGTTTCTCCGGAGATGCAGCTGAGTTACACCAGTAATTCTACACTCAGCTGAAGCATCATAAATCCATTTTGGGCAGCATTTTGTAGCTCCCATGGTGTAATCTGTCTAAGTCACTGCCTATTCATCTCTCCAAGATGTTTTCCACTGTTACCCATTACCATGTCATACAAATACCTTCCACATAAAACTTTAGGCTGTGCCCTTATTGTTTATCACGGTGTCTGTAGCATTCCCCCTGTCTTGGTATGGGTGTAGGTATAAAAACTCCTCTTAGCAGAGGGATTTCTGCCTTTCAAGATTTAATGCCTTCCTGGTACACAGCTTTTGTATTTCTTAGAAGTATTTCAAAGATTTCACTGTTGTAGGTACGCTGGTAGGATCTGGAGAGGTTAAAAGAAAACGAGGGAGTTTCCTCATTGCCATGGCCAAAAGGGAGCCAAATCCCACTTATTTCTCATCTTTCTGCAGGCAAAAAGTGCCAACTCTCCTGGTACAGAAATGGGGGAACATCTCTTTCCTCTATTTCAGTTACTCTGGTCTCTGCTGGGATGATGACATGGAGTCAAGTATATTGAAGGAACTCTCTATCACTTGACATTTATCTAAGATTTTTAGCACAGATTCTGGTCTTTTGTGCCACCTATTTGAACAGTTATATGCTATAAATCTTCTGTGACTTAGGAAAACATGTGATATGTAGTACAAAGCAATTTCTTTTGCATTCTAGGCAAATCCAAATGTCTTGTCCATAAGTTACAAGAGCACGTAGTGACAGGACAAGGGGGGTTTCAAACTGAAAGAGTAGACTTAGTTTAGGTATTAGGAAAAAACTTTACTGTGAGGGTGGTAAGGCAGCGGATCAGGTTGCCCAGAGAAGCTGTGGCTGCCCCATCTCTGGAAGCGTTCAAGGCCAGGCTGGATGGGGTTTTGATCAATCTGGTCTTATGGAAAGTGTCCCTGCCCATGGCAGGGGGACTGGAATTAGATGATCTTTAAGGCCCGTTCCAACCCAGGTCATTCTATGATTCTAAGCACCTTGAAATTGAAACCCTTCACCTGGACTTCGGTTATGGCTTCATATTAAAGGCAGGTAGTCATCCACTTGACCAGAATTTTAGTTATGTTTTCAACTTGATCAAAGCTAGTAAACAATCTGGGAAATGTTTCATGTTTCACATTTAACTCTTTGAGAATTAAAATATATCTTTCAACTTTGGAAAATATTAGTGGTTTCTGCTCTTCCACGTGGGGTGTCCACATGCATACATATAATGTGATTTTCAAGTATACTTAGCAGTTGTCTGACTGAAATGTTTGCGTGTCAGTGTAAAAACAGCTACTATTACTTTGCCTCAGAATGAAAAAAATAGCGTTGGTAATTGCACATAACACATTTCACCACAGGAGTCTAGTCAAACATTAATAAGATTTAGAATGTTTATGAAAGCATTACTTTAGAGCTGTTTATCTGTTATCATAATTTCAGAACTCCAGTGAGTCTGTAGGTATTCTGTTCTACTGCTGCCAAAACACCGTTAGGTGCCAAAAGCAGAGAGAGGGTAAAAACAGGTGAAATATGTTCATAGCCATGCATTGGTGTGAAAGCAGCACATCAGACCCACCTTGCCACTGCTGGCCCAGTGCTGCACACTGCCAAGGAAGGTAACGAGTACTAAGGGTAATTGTGTTCTTACACCCATATTTGGTGATCACTTTGACCCAAGTCAAGGGAGAACACCCAACAATGAAACATCTCAGAAAGAACTCTCTGTAGTGTTTCTGCTACTGATTTACCCCAGCTGGTACTCTGTCTCCAGGGATGTCTCTGAGACCTCACAAGACTTGAAACACAAACAAGAAAAGCATTGCTGAGAACAGAGGATCACCATTTTCTTTTCTAGGAGCAAAAGGGAACAAAAATGACAGAAACAAACTCACAGGACCCAACATAGAAGAGGACTGAACCAAACAAAAAAGACTGCACATGATGTTTTTCTTACGGTAGCTTCTTTATCGAGCCATGTCAATGTCAACCTATGGGTAAGAATAAAGCACTGAAACTGTCGCTCTGCAGTCAAGCCTAGACAACAAAACGGAGTCAGGTTCTTGAATCTGTTAGCATTAAGCATGTCCATAAATGTTTTACCAAGGTAGCTCATAAAGAAATACATGGCAGCACCACTTTGGCATCACTCTACCCTTCTGTCAGAGGTGTCCCCACTTTTCAAGCCATTGCTTCAAGTGAAAAAAAAAAATCTTACAAAAGTGTGAAAAAAATAATCTTTGAGTAGATCCAAGAACAAATTCCTGAAGAAAGCCACAGCTCTCATCTCTCATATAAATCTTCCCCTGGCATTTAAGGTTGCACTTTTCTTACTTTAAAGACCTTATGTTTTCGCTGTGCTCTTAGATGACTTTTTAAGTAAGTCTGCTAGAGGTATGGCTGTTTTGGAGAAGAGTAGTGCCATGTTCTCTATCTGTCTAAAACAACATTTTTCAGTAATTATATGAGCCTTGCAGGGAGGTACAAACAAATTGCAAATGAGCTTTTCGCTGTGGATCTGCATGCTACAGCAAGTCCAAAGCTCTTGACCTGCTGAAATGAGAGTGGCTGCAAAAAGTGGGGTTGGATTCAGCTGCAAGATATACAGAACAGGGAAGACAGCTTACAGGTCTCCTTACTCACTGTCCTGTAAGTGAGTTTTTTGGGGTTTTAGGAAGGATTGCCTGGAAGGACAGACTTTGCCGCCTCATCTCTCCTCCTGTTTTGCCTATAGTTTCCTGTTTTGTCAGCCAAAGCAGTGGTGAGCATAGTGTGGATTGTCCCCATCTGCCTTCAGTACTCCTGGCTGAGTTATTGACACCCCTCTGGAAGCTGATGGACAGTCTCTGAGCACAGATTTGGCTCTAAACAGCCAGGTGTGCTTGGCCTCTGGATACTGTGTGCTCTGGACATGCTTCAGCTGCTGGACTTACCACTGACTCTACGTGGAAGGGCAGGCTGGCCTTGAGGCAGTGTGGACAAGCCCATTCCAATTGCCATGGTGCTGTTAAGGGTGAACCCTGGTAAACACAAGGTCCATGTAAAATGATGGACCTTGGCTACGTGCCTCCACCATCCTGTGAGCCCTGCAGGGAAATGACCTAAGTGTGTCCCAGCCCTCCACCCTTTTGGGTTGGTTTCACAAGGAGGAACGCAAGAGGTCAGGCAAGAAGGAGACAAGGGGACACTGGCCAAGGCCTTATTAAGATAGCCAGGGGCAAGAGGCTGGAGACAGCCTGGTGTCGGTAGAGGTAGAGCCAGCTCTTACCCATTTCTGATGTGGAGAAAGGCCCGTTTTTCCTTTCTTGTTGCCTGACGCAGAACATCAAACCAGTGAGTCAGGTCACTTTTAAAATATCCTTTTTCTTCACCAACAGCCATCTGCACCGTGAAGCAAGGCATGGCTACTTGTACCCAAGGCAGCTTTCATCCCACAGATTCAGGGAACTGAACCACTGGCAGCTGTAGGATTGGTGTGGGTTGCACAAACCCACATGGGACTGTGGGGACCTTTACAGCAGCTCCTTAAAAACAGACACATTGTTAGGCAGAACACTTTAAGGAATGGTCTGTGTCTCAGACCACACATCTGGTTTTACAACCTTTCTGATGCAACTAAAATTCTCATACTAAACTAACTCATCCTTAAGGTACACAAAGGTACTTTGCATTCGGGAGGTCCTCACTGTCAATTCCTACAGCTCGGACAGATCCAGGCACATCCTTTTTCCTGCTAACTTCACCAGGAACATGGACAGTTTAGCTCTAGCTCCAAGAAGGACTCAGCAGATTTCCAGCAATAATTCAAACTGTGTAAGTTTCTGCTTGTGTGAAACAAGGTAGGATATTAGCCTGATCTCCACGCAATGTGAGAAAACTGCTCAGCTGAACTGAGTAACTATGTCAATGATGCAGAGCACAGTGGAGAGGGAAAAGGGGGGAGCAGATGATCTCTTAGTCAGCACATGAGACTCTCAGGATATGGTAGAAAAACAGGGTCTTTTAATATCTGTGATTTTTATGTGTTTATTTTACATGTTCTGACTGAGATTTCCAAAGTTGTGCAAAGATGTTGGACCATTGTCCATGTTAAAGCTTAGGAACTTAATAACCAGATCTCCTCGGCAGATGTGAAAATTTCAGCCAAAGTATATCATCTGTAATTCAACTTGTTTTACTGCATTTTCCAATAAGTGGATGAAAACTCAAAATGAAGCTTCCTGTGCTATTTTTTTTTTTGCCTGCAGGGCAGAGCAAGGCAGCTGTTTGTCCTACCATTGCTGTGGGCTCACACGTGTTTTCCAGTTTAGATGTTGGCATACGCATTATGAGCAAAAAGGCAAATGCTTGCTCCGAACAGCCCACTGGTTTGACTGATCTCACAATGGCCTGTTTTCTTTCAAAATATACCCTTTGAGAATGTTATTATGCTTGTTATGAAGCAAATGAACTTTACTTCCTCAGCAGCACAGCCACTGGGCCGACAAGGACAGCAGGCCAACGTAATCAGCTGGGGCAATCAACAACAGACGGAAGCAAAACCAACTTTTTTTTCAATAGCCCTTTACTAGTGGCAGTGAGGAAAATTCAGCACCACAGATACTTATTTCTAGTTCAGTACAAGAGGAAGCATATCTGACATATAGCCAAGAAAATCTGCTGTGCTTGACACGCCATCTATAACTCGTGTTGTTGCAGAAAATGAAAAAGGAACCACAGTATTTTTCCAAGATAGACAATCACATCTTGATATTCCTAATGTTCATAGGAGACTAGAAGTTAAGAGGTTATGGGGAAGAAGATCAGGATAGATATTGATTGTCCACAACTTTTAAAAAAATAATTTTCCCTTTAATATATTTTTTGAAACCACATTCACAAAAATTGTGCACAGGAAAAAAGTTATAAACTGCTGAATATCCATAATTTCAGCAAATAAACTATTTTTTCAGCCTCTCAGGAAGTCAAGTCTCTTTCAAAATTTTGCAACTTACTGAAAAGTTTTGTAGCAGTCTAAAATCTTTGACCAAATTTGAGTAAGTCACTTCATATGTGACTGATGTGGGATGATAACAGTCCCTCGAATACCTTGCTGTGGAGTCTCATGGACGTATCGGGGTATTTCCCATGCTGTGGTCCTTCTTAAGTATCTTTGTCTGTGGTTGAATGTGGAGGCCAAAAATCTCTGTTATCTTTATCTGGCACACTTGCCTTTCTTTCATGGAGTAATTTCATTGAAGTGTCCCAGAACAGTAGATCTTGGAGTTTACAGATTTGATCAGATGTAGGATACACATGCCTTTTAAAGCAATTTTTATGCCTTTTATCTTTGATGGCTGGAAATATTCATTAAAACTTCAGAACACAATCAAAAGGCAGGGAGCTGATATCTCTTTTATAAATGGAATTACTGTTATAATTGGATTTACTGCATACAATATCACCTAGTAATCCCTTCTTCAGATCTGTAACTTGTGTTTGAGGTTAGGATGACTTCCAGCAAAGCCCAGACTCCTAGCTCTAGAGGTCCACAAACAGCAGAGAAGGTTTATTAGATCCAGGACACAATACAAAAGTGAAAGCCTGGAGCAGTCTCTGCCGTGGAAGTTATGTTCACAGGTAATGCTGGGAAGTCCAGTCCTAGAGGCTTGAATGTTGTGAGCCAGATGCAGGTAGGCAAATACCGTTGAACTCAATGAAAGTGTTGAAACATAAAAGAGCTAAAAATACAGCCTGAAACTTCTCTTCTGAGTTTTTTTCTCTTTATTTTTGACCAACTGCTCCCAAAGGCACAGTTCTGGAATATAACCAGCTAAGGCTGATTTAAAGGGTCAGAGGAAAAATCTCCAAGCTGGATTTTAGAGTTGCCTTAGAGCAAAAGACACAGTTGTTTGATTTACACACTGTGAAAAAAACATTAAATTAACATAATTAATTAATTAGGAGTGGAGTTTCAGCTGAATTAAAAATCCCAACACTGTATTTGTTTTCATTAACTCAAATCCCTTGGAAAAGTTTTGCCTTGCCTATCTACTGAAGATAATAAGTTGCATGTTTGAAGCAGAGGGCCCTCACTGACATAATATATGACATAATGAGCTTTCGTCATGTGTTGACCTGGCCAATGCATTTTATCCCTGAGGCAAAATGGTTGAGTTTTTCCCCAGTAAACTTTCAAAAACTAATGTGTTTTCTCAGACACACTGTAGTATGCTTCAAGACACTTTTTCATGCCAAATTACTTCTGGGGCATAATATCTTTGCCTTTTGTGAAGAAACACCTCCCAAATGAATTGGTCCTGTCTCTGAGTTTTAAAATCAGATTGTTTGTAATATTTTTACATTTTCATTAATGTCAGAACTCCAAGTGGTGCATCAGAACATCTGCAGTGTTTGGGAGTGCCCTGAATGCATCAAAAAAATGTCAACACCAGCCCTCTAAAGCTCCAGACTGAAGATTTCCACATGGACTGCAGAGAAATATGGACAACAATTTAATAGTTAAATCAAAGCTTGGGAGGTTACCAAATCGTCCAGATGTATCTGTCTTGCTGCTGGAATCCCTTGCTGCTTTGCATGAACACAGGGTTTCCTTCTAGAAGTGATTACAATTGTTTTTGTTCAGAAATGTCAGGAGAAAAAGGAAAATTATGATAGGAAAGCTCATGGCAGTCAGCCCCTCACTCCCACCTCCTAACACATGGTGTAAGGAAGGACTTCTTCATGACTGCATCGAGTGTCTTACATGACAGCAGCTGCACATAATTTCAGCACTAGCAATAGCTAGAAAATATATTCTCGCCTTCCTTTAGTTGCTTGTTTTGTGAACAACATAACTGTCCACAGATAACAAAGGTAAGTAAATAAATGGTTTCCACAGTGAACAAGGCAGCTGTTTGCTTTCTTCTCTGCCTTTTGATAGCTCTGTCCTATACTGTTCTTTCCTATACCCTCAGTGGAAGCATTATTCTGAATTAGTTTTAGAATTATTTTTTATTGGGACTGCAGAAGGGGATACAGCCATGAACCAGAATCCTAGTGGGCCGCATGATCAAAGAGAACAAAGTCCTTGCTGCAAAATGCTTGCACTCTGGGAGACAGAGATAAAGACACAGGCAAATGCAGAGAATCAGTGAGCCTAATATAACGGTATTTGCAGTGGTTAGTTATGGATGCCCAGGACCAGCTCGTGGCTCTTAGACCACCAGGCAGGCATTGGACTCAGGGGCTCCATATCAACTCCACCAAAAGGAAATGTCCTTGGCCTACACTAAAATCTAAGCACTGCCTGGGGATTATATGGGAGTTGAACCCAACCAACAGAGTGCCATGGACCACCCGAAGGGCCTGTGAGTAGAGACCACTGAGTTCCCATTTCTAGAGGTTGTTTGGTACTGCTTTATTGTCTGGCAGAGATGGAGTCACTGACCATCCTGATGGGGCTTGATCCAAGGAAACAAGCTGCCTTTCCAACGACGTAAAAAAAAGTCACTCTATATGATTCCTCCAGACCATTTTAGCAACATAATCTCAGCAAATAGGCTCATTATTAGGGTAAACCATATGAACAAAACTGATTTTTTTTTTCCATGAGAACCATTTGTAAAACAAACACATCCAAGACTTTTGGAAAGGTTAGAAACCCTCAGGCTTTTGTGCACAAAGCAGCCTCTAATGAATAGTGGGTTAGCAGGTGATTTTCTTCTAGGGCAAGTTATTTCTGTGAACAACTTCTTCTTCTCCCTCCAGAACAGATGGTAGTGTTCAATATTTAACATAGATTACTGAAAAACATGGCCAACTTATGTTTCATTTGTACATGCATTTTTTTTGGTTTTCTGTGTTAGACAAATCTGGCGATTGAAACATACGCACACATACACACACATTAAGCTTACAACACCCAGGGCTTGTGCACATGTGATGTATATAAAACAAAGCCACAAAAAGTCAAATACACCTTTAAACCATCTATTAGTGTACTGCAGTGCAAACCATTTATGCCTTTGTCTAAAGGAAAATGTTTTCCCAGTCCCACAAGTGGTATATTTCAAGGTAGTGCATCATAACACTGTCTGTCCTGCAGTGGTGGTGATGGATTTTACGACAAGGTTGCCACTGTAATCCTACAAACAGAAAGTGAGGAGAAAAAAAGGAGGTTTTTGAAAAACAAAAAGGATTTCTTCGCAGAAGGATGAGCATTAGGTTGAACTATCATACAAACTGAGAAAATATAGTCTGTTATGTGCCTTGATGTGGATCCCTTCAGATTGATAGCTGGGTCTGAATAATCCAAGTGGCTCATTAGCTGTACTAGCGCTGTCATACTGCCCTGGGAATGTCCAGGAAGATGTACTCGAGACACTCTTCTGTTTAGTTATTCATTGAACCTTCTCCCTCTCCTTCATGTCTCCACAGCTTTTTTTCTTATTCATAATTTTTGGAGGGGGGATGTTTGTTTTGTTTAATTCTTTAGAGAATGAAAAGATCCCTCTGGCTTTGCAGTAACAAGGTAAGAAACGGCGTTTCTAGTTTCATAGATACAGTAGTAGTAATATTTCTTAAGGAGTGATATTTGTGTTCTTTATGAGTTTTGATGGTGGTTATTTTACAGTGGCTCCAAAGCCTTGGACCTTGGATTATTTACTGTACATTTGTACCACTTCAGTTGGGTGCAATGATAGCACCTGATCATGTTCACAGAGAAGAATGTGCTGCCTGCAATACAAAAGGCTGGCAGATCATTTCTGGTCTTTGTGGACCATTTGGGTCCTTTATCTTCTCAAGACAAAATTATTTTATTGGGCCAGCCAGAAACACAGCAGCAATATTTGAACACTGAAAGAGTTTCTTGCAGCCAAAAGTTCTGTGATTTAGCATCAAACTAAGAAATTTGTATTTTAAGGAACTGATAAACTTCAGATTACTTCATTTACTTCAGATTACATCATTTACCCTGTTAGTGAAACAAGATTGAAGTGTTTTCCCTGCAGATCCGGTGACCAGAGGTGCTATGTGAAGGTGTGCTCACATTGTCCTGTCACTGGCAAAGCCACGTGCTGGCTCCCCAGGCACTGAATCCCGTCTTCTGTTGGAACAAAGCATGCAGTGGAAACCATTTCAGTTAAATTATTCAGACTTAATTTTAAAAAAAAGAAGCACAATAATTTTACCCAGAACATGTCATTAATTCAAAGCCCATCATGGGCCCAGAGGCAGTGGGACCAGTAGTCAGAAGGTGAGGGCTTCAAGGGACAGAGCAAAAAGGGAAGGGAGGGAAAACAAGGATCCAGCCATATGGGTGGCTTGAGGTGGCATCATCATCAGAAAATCTGACTCTCATATAGAAAATTAATCACCTTCTGTTATACTTTCTAAGCTTCTTATTTCTAGCTTACTGGAAACATTTGCCAAGAAATATTTTGGGATGTTACTTAGTAATTTCTGAATACCAACAAGTTTAGTCCTAACCTAGTCTTTCTGATATTTATGACATAAAAGAAGGAGCTTCAGGAGAATCAGAGCCAGCCTCGAATGAGAAGAAAATGTTGCTCCTGTTAAAATCATTGGAGGTGTACAATCCACTAACTAAGGCTTTTGTATATTCATTGATGAGACAATAAATAGTTTTAATGGCTTTGATATTATGATCATGTATGATTCTGACAGAACACATATAAGTATGGGGTTTTTTTCAGGTAATTTCTTATTTTTCCAAAGCCAACATGGTGGTGATGGGCAGAACTGCTTTAGTTATCCACCTGAAATTAAATCGGGTTCACCAAAGACTCATTAATTGCTCAGAAAAAAAAGCTAAATTTGCCAACTCCCCTGCCCTAGTGCCACACGCAATTTACAAGTGAAATCAAATCTCAAAACATGTTGGTGAGCTTTGTACAAAGTAAAGACCATACTTAGGTGCTGGAAAAATTAGGATGGCCTTTGGAAGTGATCCTAGACATGTGCAAGGACCTGCATGGGAGCAGAGCCAGGAAAAGTACAGGTACGAATGATGATAGCTGTCCTCCTTTGCAGCCAGGGCATCTAGGGAGACTCCCTGTGTGGTGTAGCCCTCCTCAAACAACTTAATTTAATCCTTTAGCTATGATACCCTTCTTATCATTCCCTTTTGCCACCACCTCAAATATCACAGAAGTGTTATTCATTCATTCATCATTAGAACTGGGCATTGAAAAGTGTGTTTTAATAGCATGTACTCCTGACAAAGGCTGCTTATTAAGTTAGTGTTTCTAGGCCTCTTTATAGTTAACCATGAAGTGTCCAAGACATACATTTTCATTTTCTCTCTGGATTTTTGATTGGATGAAAGCCCAGGAAGCTGGTATCCTGAAATGAGAGCGTGCTGGCACAACTCTGTGTGTGTTTGATATCATGTAATTTCTTTGCTACAAGAACAATAACCAATATGGCAACTTAGCTGATTTATTGACTTGGCCAAGTGAAAATGTACCTTTTCACTCCTTAGAGGAAAAAAATGTTCTAGTTAAAACACAACTGAAAAAAAAAAAAGGGTTTAATGCTGTTTGTCTAAGAGCTGAGATACACAATGTTAAAAATGTCTTGACATTTGACAGCATTTTAACTAGAAGGGCTTTTCTGGTCTGAGCTGCATGTTTTTGATCAATCTGAGAGAGTGAGACAAAGGGATAAGAGCCAAATTACCAAAAACCTTTTTTCAATATGACATTATGGCTGCACTTTGGGGTCTGATCAGGATTTCTTCAGTTGAAAGATTTCCTAGCAAAAAAGATGATTCACCCAGATCTGACTTTTCCCAGATATGGACCTGTTATGAACACATTTTCATGGAGAAAAAAGCTCTCCCAGTGGACTAGCCAGTAGAACAGTGGCCACATTGTCAGCAGCACTGGACACTGACCTGGATGTGGGATAATAGCTGTACTTCTCCTCCTTGTCTTGGTTAAGGAATTGTATTTTATGAAAGAAATGCAAAAAAAAAAATTAGAGACCTACTCCTTTTCAGATGTAATTTGGTGACAGTATAAATTATTAGTTCTGAAAACAATAGCAGAAAGCAGATGTTAGAGAGAAAGTAAAGAGTATGCAAAAATGGCAAATTATCAGTGGTTTAAAAAATTAACCCCATTTCTGCAAATTAGTCTTCCTAGAGATGCTAAAGCTGTGCAAAGTTCAGCTGAGATCACTGGTGCAGCACATGAACCCGGGCAGCCGTCTTGAGGGAGAGGGCTGTGGGCTGGGAGCCTGTGTCTGTTACATGAGTTTTCTTAACAAAGCAGTGCACAAAGCCTTTTAAAGCAGATGTTGCTCAGTTTCGTTTGTTAATGTAACATTATTTGAAATCACTTGGTGAAAAATGCTAAGTAAATGTCATGTTTAGGACTACTGCACAGCTTTCACAAGCAGCAATTCTCACCTATTAGCAATTCAGAGATACCTATTCAGGTCAGGATCCCTTCTTTCTAAACAGCTCCTATAGCTGTAAAAAGGGATAACATCCCAAACTAATAACATATAAATTATATGAAATATGTTCCTGAGAATTTCTCGATTAGCTTTTACGGGAAACATAGAATGAAGTAATAAATGAACCTTGTTGCCTTCCTTAATCTTTGAAACGCAGAAAATTTTTCACAAATTGTCAGTGAATACATTTCACAATGTTTCTGCAGAAATCTCTCAACAAGTGTTTCATCTGATTCTGATTAAACAGAGCAAAGCCACTGAGCATGACAAATTCCTTTTTACTTTGCACTGAAAAGCCTAATAAGAATTAAATGTTCTACCATTCTTTTTTTCCAATTAGCATTTTATTTGCATGCAAAATCCAGGAAAAAAGATGAGATAGGCAACATGAGCACGTTGGGGCTTTCTCTTCTTTTAAAGAAGTTCCTGAAACAAGCTCCATGCGTGTGACCCTTACAGAAAGAGCTGAATTGGAAGTTGTTTGGGATCTTTTGTTAGTCACTTCCCTTTGCCCCGTGATTTTACAAACTCACACAAGCTGACTTTCCAGTCCTTCATGTGAAGCCAGGGAGACATTAAGGAAGGGAAATGCACAAGGGAGCAGGTAAATGGTTACTGAAGAAACATTTGTGTCATAACCTACAGCCACCCAGAAGTAGCTGTCAAAGAGCCAGTGAGCCATAAATGGCAGGGGTCAGCTACCCACCCAGACTAGTTTTCCAAAGTGGATATAGTAATAAATCCAGCCCTACGCTCAGAAAGAATTTGAATTCCTTAGGTGCTGGATACAAATACTTTTTAGACTTCCATAAGATGATTTTCAAAGACTATTCTTGTAAAAGATGTAAAATTCTTGAAAAAAAATCTTGCAAAAACAAATATTCAGCAATATTTCCTCTCTTAACCTTGCTCTATCTGAGATACATTTATGTTCGTTGTCAGGAATTTAATACACCTGACAAATCTGGGATATGAGAGAGCTCTAGTGGACAGAGGGATATTAGTTTCCCTCACTTCCTTAAAATAATGAAGATTTGTTTTGGTTACCTTCCCTTGCCACAGTCTTTCTTTCCAATCTCTTTCTGGAGAAAATTAAAATGCTCAATGACATAATTTGGTGTTTGGGGTTTTATTAAAATTGGATAACACCACTGGTCTTGTTAATGATTTTCTATTTGTCTCTGTCACAGACTGTTTAAAATTCTTGTTCACTTTGCTTGAAAATCCCTTACCTATCATTTGCCCACAAAATTTTGTCCCTGTTTTTTTCTCAAATGGTCAAGTCAAGCCCAGAGGAGTTCTTATTAACCTGTTATTGAGTCGGGAAGACCACTGTTCTCATTTCAGATCTGAGAGCAATGAAAGCTTGTCTGCTATTTTGCAGCTATACCTATTGGTTTAATACCAGTCCCGTACATCTTACCCCTCTGACTGCAGCCATCTGATCCTCAAAGCAATCATCTCAACTTCTTCCTACCTCAGCCAAAAGTATTCGAGTTCCTCATAATGAAAAGTGAAAAAAAAGTTTGAGGTTGTTTCTTACAAGCTCTGAAAATGTTAAACTTTTACTTAGATTTTCTGATAAAAATTGTTATTTTCTATTAACTGAAGTTGGAAATATCCATATTATATCACATGCTTGCAAAGAGATCAGTCCATTCCACCAGTGGGCAAATGTACTTGAGCACTGTAGGAGGATATCAGTTTTGTTTATCTGGTTTGACTGTTTTGTTAGACGCACAGAAAAAGATTGTGATAATCTTATAGAGTGCGCAGGGGAAACTGAATTGAGCTGTGGCCAGGGAAAGGAAGAGCAGACCCTGACACCAGATGCTCGAGGGCTGAAAACATGAGTTATAAAGATGGAGGACACTGGAGGCACAGGAGTGAAGCTGGGGACAGAGGACAAGTGTGGGCAGACTGAGGACAGCAATGATTGTGAACAGCAACTGTGGGATTCTGATTAAATAAATGAAAAATTGTAGAAATTAACTGGGAGCTAAAGTGGGCGTGAATAGTTAGCGTTCCTGTTTCTCTGGATCTTTCCAAACCAACCTTCTCTAACTCATCCACCACACTGATATCTGTGCTTTCAGGGATTTTCATTATCTTCAACTGGATTGTTTATCATCTGTTGCTCACTGTAGGAAGACCCATTTCCAACTCTGAACAACCCACCTTTTATTTGTGACATTTCAAGTAGAACTTTCAGCATTTTCCCCCCAAGCTTCCTTCTGGTCTCCGGAGGAGCTCCTGTAAACTCCTGCAAGTCAAACTCATCAGTCTCTCTCCCACTATAAAAGCTGCTAGACTGCTAAAATCATGGATATTCTGCCTTTCTCTCTGATCAACCTTGTCTCACTCTTTCTTTCTGGTTGTTTATATCTATTTATTATCCTGGTCATACATTTAATTTGCAATTACTTGAGGGAGGATTCCTGCCTGGTCATTGCTCGTCCAAGGCTCAGATCAGTGGCCTCACTGATCAGTGGCCTCACTGATCAGTGGCTGAGACACTCAGGCATAAAATCAGTGCCAACAATAGACAAGGATGGCACTGGAAGGGATGGCCAGCTGATGCCGAGTATTTATCTGCATAAGAGCTGAAAATTACTTCAACATGCAGAAGGTAGTTCAGATTGATACAAGTTTTGAGAGCCAGCTGGAGCCTGTGGGACCTTGGGAAGCTCAGCTTTACACCAGCATGCGCAGGAGAAAGCTGGAAGAACTCTTTCCTATGCCTGCTGGGAATGGTAGATAGTACAAAAAGGAAAGGAAAGGATCAAACTCACACGTGATTAGGATGAGACAATCAGAGAATAGTTTGAATTGGAAGGTACCTCAGTAGGTCTTGTAGATCAACACAAACTTTTTGGAGAAAAATATCTATGAATTTTTAAATTTTTTTTTTTGTTTGTGTGTGGAGAGGAGAAGCTGATTTATGATACTTGAACTCTCTGGATTGGCAAGACCACAGTGGCAGGAGCACAGGCACAGGTTCTGACAGCCCATTTGGTCGCTGTACACATAATGGGAAGTTAATTGGATAAGCAGGCACAAATAGCCCATACAATGTCAAGATTTTCAAATTTATGCATTTGAATGCCTACTGGCTTTTGATCCAAGTTATAAATGCATCTCACTTTCTGAAAGCACTGAACATTTGGACCTTTGAAAATCAGGCACTGGAGAACTGATGCAAGTCATGTACCAAAAATGTATGTTTTCAGAACCACCAACTACTTTCTAAAATCTTCTTGTGACTTATATATTCCCTTTGTCCATAACCATTAAAATATGGTAATTGCTACCAGGGCTCTGCTAAATTTCCAAAGAAAACCGATACTTTAAAGTAACAGAAATGTTGCTTATTTTTTGTTTTAAAAGACATCCCTATCTAGTTATCCTTCTTAACGAAGCATGTCTTGCATCTCCAACTGCCAGGCAAACAGGGAGATAAACTGTCCAAATTGCTGCGCAGCCAGATACTTGCTCACTCCAGGAGAGCTGCCAGACCGCTTTCCTTTGGAAACAGCCTCCTTCAGCACGGAGGTGACTTTTGTTTCCTCTGGTTGTGGTGGAGGATTCAGCGTTGTGTACCTTTCAGTAGGGCTTTATGTGCGTGAGGCCGTCTCATGCTGAGGCAGACTGCCTGTTGCTCGCTCTCTCCCTATCATAATTCTGTTTTAATATTGGTGAAGATGTATTTTATAATTGACCCACAGTTCAGCAAAAAAAATGGATTTCTACATTCACATGAGATGCTTCCGAAATGGGTGTAACTATTTTGTGTTATTACTTTGTGTTATTACCTGGAAGCCACTACACCAATTGAGGTAGGGGGCTTCCCCCATGAAGGGGAAGGGAAAAAGTCTGCCTGATTGCAAGAAGGGGTATGGAAAAATAGTTTGAAAAGTACTCTGATTAGTAGATAAAGGCTTACAGGTCACAGCAACAAAGAAAATGTCATAGTGGTGGTTCATCTAGCTAGGCTTCCTACCTCTAGAGTCACAGTCAGCTTAGATATTTCATCTCAGACATCTCAGTCTGATCTCACAGACTTCCAGTTTGGTCATAGGTATGAGTTAGACAGTGACAGCTACTTGAGTGAAAGGACATCCTCTCCATTGCAGCCTTACTGTCTGCTATGACTCAGTTACAGAGCAGAGCTGCTCCCAGTAGTCTGACCTGCCCCCCAGGTGAGCATGTGCATATGGCTTGGCAAGGGCACTCTGAAGAAAAGTGATACTCCTTGAACGCATGGGAAAGTGCTACAGATTAACTAGAGAGGTATTATAGAAATGCAGGTGGGATGCATAAGGTAGGGGTGTGGGTCCTTTTAAAACAGGAAATAATATCTTTTTCAGGAAGAAAAGAAAAAAAGACCTTTTTAATTGCTACATAGCAGGGCATTTCTTCATGTTTACTTAGAAAGGATCTATAAAAAGGACATAATTATCATAATATGCATTTTCAATACTCAGTAAAGAATGACTAGAGTAGTTTGTGAAAAGCCTGTTCTTGCCTGAGTGCACACCATAGCTGCAACTATGTGTGTGCAGTTCATGCAGATGTGAAAAAACATCCCAATGCTTCAAACCCAGCAGTTGTTTCCTTTTGCTGACAGATGGTGGTGGACAGTTGGCAGCTCCGGGCTCCCACATCACACCTCTGTCACAGCCCAGGAGAGGGTCATCACATAGGCAGAGATTTTAACACCTGTCAATGTAGGCTGCAACCTAAAAAATAAATAACAATTAAAGTAACCTCTTAATTCTTCCAGAACAAAATCCTTTAGGGATACTATAACTTCCTTCTGTTTATCTTCATATTAAAAGGAAAATTAAACCAGCAGAACAGCAGCTCCTGTTATTAACCGTGTTGGTTTCCAGTAATCACCCACAGGTTTACTGGCTAGCTCAATGGATAAGGATCAGCAGACAATTGATCATTTTCTTTGTAACACTCTAGTCACCAAACATGTATTTATGAATTGTACTCTTGCTGCTAAACAAGAATAATCCAGAGTGCCCACTCACGTCATCAGCCCCAGTTGCCACGGAGATGAGTCACAACATCTCTCTCTCTCAGGATGCTTCCTGCTTGAGGAGCTCTTTGAGGGTTTTCCCTGCTGTCCTTACACAATAAAAAGCAGCTTTGTGAAGCAAAATTGATGATTTAGTTTTGCTATTTAGTTTTGCAGTCAGAGATATGATTTCTCCAGTGGTGTTAAAACTGCTATGAAATCAGCTTCTGTGGACATTCAAAATCTCCCAAACATATCTTTTCATGAAAACAATTTAGATTTTAATCCTAAACATCTTCGTCCTCTGAAAAGAGCCCCAATTTTAGAATGAACTTCCCACCTTTTTTCTGTGCACTATGCAAAGTGGCGGTGGTCTTGATGATCTCAAAGGACCTTTCCAACTTATTTGATCCTGTGATCCTGTGAAAGCTGGGCTTGGTAAGGTCTGTGGGGAGGCACCCACTTATGTGTCAGAGAGTTGCTAAAAACAAATTCCAAAGAAGAACGTAGTCAACAATTTACTGGCATTTGTTACTTCCCCACCATTAGCACAGGACCTGCACAGCACAGCACTCCCCAGCTCCATGACTCCAGATCAGTCTCAGCACGTGGGCACTTCCCTGATTTTCTGCTGAATTTCAGGCCAGGAGCAGGAGAACAGGTCAATGTTAGAATCATAGAATGGTTTGGGTTGGAAAAGTCCTTTAAATATCATCCAGTTCCAACCCTCCTGCCATGGTCACAGGGACACCTTCCACTAGATCAGGCTGCTCAGGGCTCCAGTCTGGCCTTAAACACTTTCAGGGATGGGGCATCCACGGCTTCTCTGGGCAACCTGTGCCAGTGCCTCACTATCCCCATAGTCAAGAATTTCTTTCTAATATCCACTCTGAAACTACCCTCTTTCAGTGCAAAGGCCTTACCCCTTCTTCTGTCACTACATGCTCTTATGACAAGTCTTTCTCCAGCTCTCTTGTAAGCACACATCAGGTACTGGAAGGTGCAATAAGGTCTCCTTCCCTTCTCCAGGCTGAACAATCGCAATTCTCCTAGCCTCTCCTCATAGGTGAGATGCTCCAGCCCTCTGATCATCTTTGTGGCCTCCTCTGGACTTGCTCAACTGGTCCATGTCCTTCCTGCGCTGAGGACACCAGAGATGGATGCAGTGCTCAGGGTGGGGTCTCATGAGAGTGGAGTAGAAAGGCAGAATCCCTTCCCTTGACCTGCTGCCCATGGGGCTTTTGATGCAGCGCAGGCTTTCTGGGCTGCAAGTGCACATTGCCAGCTCATGTCTGGTCATATCTTGACCAGGACATAATCAGAGCAATAAGGAGAAAATAAATCTGGACAATGTAACGTTGCTGCTAACGTTGTACTTTCAATGGCATAGTTTCCTCCTTTCTCAGCAGAGTTCAAGGCATGAATCCTCCAAGGAAGGTAACATCATCTAGTGGGGAAAGAAGCTATCCAAGGCTACTGCAGAGTGGAGAGGGACTTAAGAAATCCCCTTGTTCTCTGATGTTTCTAGTGGATTTATTTCCTCAAAGCACTGCTTTTGGCCAGCATTCTACTCCTTTGTTCACACTTGTTAGCTCCAGCCTCCTCGCTCAGGGCACAAACATCTCTCTCAGGCTTGTGGGTATATGGTCTGGGCCTGAAAATTCAGTGATGTAGTGCTGAGAGCTGCAAAGCACTAAATCCTGGAGATCAGCACTGATGGGGAAGGGATGCAGAGCAAATACTGCAGGCTGTGTGCTACAAATTCCTGTGTTGGTCAGATAATTACAGTCACAGGTGGACAATCACAGGTGGTTTTCCACAAGTGGAGCTTTAAAAAATAGACATTGCCCAAGCACTCTCCTCACACAGGCATTTGGTCATAATACACATTTTTTATCTCCGTAATAGAACTTTTTTGTCAATTCAGAGCAAAACCACCAAGTTTTAAAATTCTGTTTAAAAGAAATTGGATACAAATATTGTTGGATTGAATAAAGTATTTCATTTTGATTTGGGACATTTTCATAGAGGCATACAACATACGAATAGAAAAATGTCATAAACTCAAGGTTATTTTGAATGGAATACTCAAGAGACTCATCATAACAAATGTTGAGATGGGACAAAGACTCACCACAAAAAATGCTAAAGCGGGACAGAGATTTCAGCTGAGTCAGACCATTTATTCCTGGTTCACTTTCAAAAGGAGATTCAAACATAACTGCAATGATTTCACACATGGCATTTTGATTTTAAAAGGACTGCGTTTTCCAACTAAAAAAACCCAGACAAGTAACATCAAAGATTTTCTAATCAGCCTCAGTGAACGAGAAAGCTTCACCAGTTCAACACAACATGCAAAGCCTGGGAAGAAGAATTAAAAGTTCCTGAAATGTAAACACAGAGGGGTTTTTTTAATTTTAAGTTAAAAAGAAAAAAAAAAAAGAAAGAACTTTGACATCATGCAATGTAGGAGTGTGAGAGACCCCACCCTGCATCTGGTAGGTGGGGAGGTGACCAAAATCTGCCCCGGTCTCCTGCAGGCCACCTCCTCACAGGTGGAAAGCCTGGAGCAGCAGAGCAGGATTTCTGGGCAAAAGCAGCCTGGAACACCCTGGGGAGCACTGTGAAAATGACTCACTCACTAGGGGTGGGGGTGTTCTTTGGAAGGAGGTTAATGGGGAGCTGGCTGCTCAACCAGTCCTCGGGGACTGGGGCTGTGAAAAGACTGGGAATTTTTATAGCCTGAGCAGGCTGCTGCCTCTCTTTTAACGTAGGAAGGAACGGGTGGAGGATGGAGGAGGGATTTGTTTTGGTTTTTGTTTGGGTAACAAAATCAGGAGAGACCATTAGGTAGAGTTATCTAGGATGACTTTTCCTTTTCTTGCGTGTTTTGCTGACAAAAAGCTCCAGGCAGTTTGCCGTAAGCGAGGCTTATGCTGAGGGGTTTTTTCAAGTGCTTCATCCACCGACAGTTTAACAAAAGCCCACGTATTTCTGCTGGGAAAATGTGCTCTTACTGACAGCTAATTTCTCTCCATCTAAGCGAATGCTAGGGGAGGATTATCCTAAGAATGCTGCTAAAAGATGAGTGGACCTGGCAGTGTTAGGTTTACAGTTGGACTCAGCGATCTTAAAGGTCTTTTCCAACTTCAGCGATTCTATAATTCTGTGATTCTGCCACAGCTGTTCACATCAGAACACGTTCCTGATTTTAGCAGCCTTTCCACAGCCTGGGTTATTGTCTCAAGCCCTATATTTATCTGACTGTGATTCTTTTTTTTTGCCTTTTGCATTATGGATGTAAGCTGTTCATTAAGGATTTCTTACTGTGTTGGAAAAGTATTTCAGTACATTTTTCTTGAGAAATTAGGAGAAATCAAACACTTAACTCAAAATTCTATTTTTAATTTGATTATTTTTCTAGAGTTCACTTTAGGAATAGAATAGAACTGAAGCAAATATTAATTAAAGAGACAACATCCAGTCTGTGCTGAACTGTTTTCATTTTCTCAAACTCAAGCTCTTTCACCAACCCAAAGTGTACAGTTGATTTTTTTTTAAATATTCCAACTTCAGTTGAAAATTAGTTGTCTTCTGATTTCAGGCAAAGTGATATCAAATATCAATTTTACTTGAAGGAATGGAAATTAGTCCTCTCACTGTTCTGCTTTTGTTACTTTTGTTTTTCGTGACCGGACTTTTTTCCAAGGCAAAACTAAATGGTATTAGATCAGTAAAATTACAAAAGAGGTTTGTATGGATGCCCTAGGACTGGAACCAGTATCACATTTTACATAAACTTGAGTACAACACTTTGCTAAATTTTCTGCAAAGACATGGCAATTTTTACTTTATAGATTTTTTTTAACCTTTTTGAAGGAGTGACTTGACATCAAGAGAAGGAAAAAACCCAACAAAATACTAATAATTAAAAAAAATCAAATTACATCTCCTTTGTTGTATGCTTTGGACTTACTGCCCCACAGAGAATATACAAATATTTGACAGGTGAGAGGTAACAGGTTAAGATTCGAAAGAAGATGGAGCAAAGAAGCATCTTTCATTGTATATGTGTCCACATACTCCATTTGTTTATGTTGCAGAGTGATGTGGCCATTCTAACATTAGACTTGCCGATCCAGATGTTGACAGCTGTCTCTCCATAGTGGTTCAGAGCTGAGAATTCACTGCACTGCTCTGATGATTTTGTAACCAGCTCTACTTTCCATGGGTTTGAGGATGCTGACAGTACCTTTAAATTTAGCTTGAGTATGTCTCTACTGTACTGTGCTCACTGTCAGGGCACTGACTTATTTCTACTAGAAATGTCAAACCTCCAGAGGAAGCTTGGTAGTTGCTGATATCTGCAATTTCCTTCTTTTCTGTCCTTCTCCCAGTCCTGCTTTCCATCCCCACCCCCATTCACGCTTTGCTGTAGCCTACAGCAGTATGTGGAGGACATAACATAGAACACCAAACGTGAAATGAGCTGTGTGGCAAATTGTAATGACAGGGTCGATCGGGGGTGTGTGTGGAGGGACTGTTTGCAGCACACGACTCGGAGAAGCAGAGCTGGGTTAACATGGTGAACGCATTTAAACCATGGCATCTGAAGGATCCTAGCAAAATAGCTCACTGTCTTCTCCCCTAAATGAGTCCTTTTCAGTACTCAGCTCCATAAATGTGGAAAGCTGAGTTCAATATATGTGGGTGTTTGCTGTTTTGGAACTGGCTTAACTTTCTAATGACAAGGAAAACAATGTGTTACTCTTCTGGGTGTTTTATGCCCCTGTGCTCCCCAGCTGGTGTCCAGGAGCACTGCCAGGCACTCTGCCCCTGTTCCTGTCCTGAGGCCTATGGGTTTATTTCTGGCTGGACACGGGTTGGTGGCCGGCTATGAAAGATGACATTTGCGGTTGCGCAGGTCTAGGTCCTCCTACTTCACAATCTTGTGTCTGTGTCCCAGCACTTCTAGTTTTGTGACCCTTCCATCTACTTCCTACATTTCTAGCTGATTGTGGGGGTAGCTCAGGTCTCCTGTGAAGCAGCATGGCTTCTCTTCTGTTTTCCCTCGCTGTGTCACACGTGTTGAGTATCCCTGCCCTGCGCCGGCCGCTCTGAGCTGCTGAGTCCCAGGGTACCAGAGCAGCCATGGAACTGTGCAGGCAGCTGAATGTGTGATGTCCCAGGTACAGCATCCTACCTCAGCCTCCCTCCCTTGTCAGAGCCATGGCAGAAGCAGAGCGAGAACCACATCACCCCACATGTGGAGCCCTAAGCTTTGAGCAGTTGCAGCCTGAGGTTTCTCATTTCCAAACTGCTGTGCCTGGGGGAGCACAGAGCCCACAGATAAGATGATGCCAAGCTGAAAAATTACTTCCAGTTTTGGGTTTCCAGGGTTTGGGCTGAACTTTACTTACCTATTGGAACTTAATTCCTTCAGCCAACGCATGAACACCTGTAGACAAGACTGAACTTCAGGCACACACTTCCTACCTTACATTCACTTCAAGTGGCAGCATCAGAGAAATGCTCCTGAATGATGAACTCTGTGCCAAAGGCATTACTGGCAAGTAACTTCCTTGCTTTCCCAAGCTTCAAGAAATGCAGGAGATAAGCCTTTTTCTGTGTAGCTGGCATTTGCTGCAACAGGGTGAATAGATAGAGCTGTGTTACAGAAATCATGACTCAAAAGTTATCTTAACAGATGGAAATGAAAACGTGTTTTCAGTAAATGTCATCTGATTAGACTACTCAGATTTTTATGTGCCTTTTTATTGCTTCTAGGACCAGATTAAGATAGATAGCAATAAGAAAATACATTTCATACCTTTTATTTTCTGTTTTGCTCTACTAAATAAAATTTTTGAAATTACAAATGTACTCAGAAACTAAAGTATCTCTACTGCCATAGTTATAATGCCATGTACCTTCTACATATGGAAGTACATCCCATGCTTTCAGAGTGCTCCAATCTTTTCAGTGCCAGAAGGTGCCAGATTTTGTCACGCAGTCCTGGCCCAGCACGGTCATGTTTCACCAATGAGTGTATGGAACAGACATTTATGCTTGGGCTTGGTGTGCAGCAGCAGCACAGTTCCCTTCCCATCAAAGGACTGAGCAGGAGGTAACACCCTACAGGGTGCCTGTTGGATGGGAATAATGTGACGGCATCTTCTCTCAGAGGCAAGAGGCATTCATAGATGGATCTGCAAGAGACTAGAAAATGGTTTTAATTCACACAAGAGTGAATTCCCTCTGGCTTCTGGGAATATTTTCTCCCCTGTGATAGTTCATGAGCTTTCTCTTTCCATCTGACAGAATTAGTGTTCCAGTACAAAGTACTTTTTGGGATGTTCATGGCCATGGCTGGGCTCAATGACCTTAGAGGTCCTTTCAAACCAAAATGATTCTGTGATTCTATGTTTCACGTCCCTTACCTTCTTTGTAGAGTCTCTCAGAAGAAATAACTTGTGCCTCAGCAGGTCGGATTTGTTAGATGTTGTCTATGAGTTCTCGAACAGTGATGGTGCTCTTACTCGCTTGGAAAGCGAGTGAGAATCAGAGATCCCATTCCCAGGATGCACTCAGCTCCAGAAGGCTGCAGTGCTAGGCAAGCCTTGGCCTTGTTGTTGCTGACCACCTGGACATGTTTCACATCAGGGAGAAAGTGGGGGCAGTAATGATTATACAATACACGCAGGAGAGTCAATAATAGTGCCAAAAAGCAACAAACAAAGGAGTATTGAGACGGGGTTTGTTTTTGTAAGATTATACTCAATTCAGTCATTCTGTGACTGCATGTATTCTTCTGTTTATTTATGTAATAAGCTGCCCTTGTAAGGCTCTAGCAGATAAAAAAATGGAGTCTTTCCAGATGTGTGAAAAAGGCAGTTATTTGGAGAGGTTTTTATACACTGTCTTGCTACAAGAGATTTTAACTCACCAATCATCATCAAGAATATTTGGATTTTCCTTGGTAAACCACAAAAACCTTAATGGGGAAAATCATTAAACATATAAAGTTATAGAAGTATAAATATTTGACTAAAACCATTATTGAGAAGGCTCTTGGGAACCTGTGTTTCTGTAAACTTTAAGGCCTATAATGAATATACACATACCCTTCTTCCTCTCTGTTTTCTCTCCTCCCGTGAAAGGTCAAAATTGCTTCAAGTTACAGCTGTGAGTCTGAGTAGTTTTATGAAGTTTTACTTCATTGGCTTATCCTAGGAACACAAATTTATTCACAGTGCATGGCAGAGCAAAAGGTATGTTAACGTCTGAGGATCAAATGTAAATGTTTAAAAATGAACTGAGTAAGCTGTAGAATAGCAGAGCCAGGGAGGCCACCTTGTAGCGTTTGTGTTTTATGATCTGTGCTTTTAACAGCACGAGTATATTATAGTTCTTATTTGAAAGGAGAATAAAATTTTCTGCATGTCTTTCCTAAAATGTGCAATCACAGCAGACCTCTGAAAATTGACCTCTGTGAAGCCAATCATATGAAGGATGTCATTATAAAGAAAAGTTGTATGGCCTCCAGCATCACTGACCTTTTGTTTTGGAGCACATTTTTTTACTGTTGGCATCACGGGAATGTTCCAGTTGCTATATCGATTGTGGGTTTTTGACTTTTTTTCCTGGAGAAGGAGAAAGAACTCAGTATTAGAAACCTGTCTTTCCTCTAAATAGACAAGAAAGTTCACAAGGGAAGACCTTATGATGAATTCTATTTTTCATCATGTTATAAAAACATAAATAAGTTTAAAATAAGGACCTGAGCCTATGTTTCAGTGAGTACCCTCTGGGAATTAAAGCCCTGAAGTCTGAAGGAATAAGGCAAGAAGTAATGGTGGACTATTTCTTGTGTCCAGAATAACTCTCTGGCTCCTCCAGGGGTCAAAAGACTGGGAGACCCCTCTGGACTATCTTTGAGGAGTTTGTCTCTCATAGCTATCCCCCTTTCTGACCCTCCTTCAGCTTTGAAACAGACCATAATAAGCTCCAGAAATGAGCTTCACAGCTCTCTCAGCACTACTTTGCATTTATACAGTTAAACCAGAGTAGCTTTAAACATAGTGTATTCATGTACCAGGATATTGTGGATTTAGTGAAAACTTGCAATAAATCAAAGCAAAGTATGAAGCTGTATGTTTTATGTCTTTATTAACAAGCTTAATAAAATTTTAAATTTAATTACTTGTATAATCAAACAAAGACTCCATAGTCTCTCAGTATATTGTGCAGCTTTAGGGCCCTCAGATACTGCAGAAGGGACATACCTTTTCCATAAGCCTTTAAAGGACTGAGTTACAATCATGATCCAAAAGTAATGTCAAATGGAAATGTAACTGGAAGTCATCAAAAGAGTTTGCCTTAAGATCTAGTACCCGGCTCTGATGTGCTGGTGTGGTAATTATGAAGGATATATCTTTTTCACGTCCACCGCACAGTCTGTGTTGCCTTCCTTACAGGGTATCCTAAGAACAACACACCACAGAGTGCTGCTCCTGGCTGAGCACGGAATGGTATTACAGCATCCTTCCCCCAGAAACTGCTACTCAGTAGAGGCCACAGCCTGAAGATGTGCAACCCTTTTGCCGCTGTCTTTGCAGTCTCTGGTGTGTGCCGATACCGTCTTTACTAAGAACTTCTGTGATTTCTGCTGAAGATATCCTCCCATTAATAGTGCAGCCTGCAGCACATACGTGTTAGAAGCATAACTTGACCCCATTTGGGTTATGATGTATGGAACAGCTTTTCCCACTGCAACATAATAATTGTCTGCAGTTGCACCAAAACTTCTTTGTATGGGACTCATAAGTAGAAGAGAGCTAAAATATATTAAAAATAATGCCATTTCTAAGCAAAACTGTAGAGATGGGAAGCAGTATCAGTAATGACACTTTAGACTGGAGCTGGAAGGGTCTACCTAAGGTGTAACATTGGTCTACAAGAACAGCTGCATAACTTCTTTGCACAGTAGTCAGTAGGAATGTAAATGAAAGGCTTGGGACATCCTTGTCATGCAAAAGGAACAGGGTCTGATGTGCCACCCAGAAGCGAGTGCAACACAGTCCTCAGCCAAGGAAAACCGATCACCCCTGTCTGCAGTTTCAACCGCTGGCAGACATGTGTCCAACCCAACAGATAAGTTCCCTGAGAGATTTTGTATTTCTCCTGTCAGTGTGGCAGGTATGGAGGGATTTAGCAGGGCCAAGGCCATCGACCCAAGCAGTAACGACCTCCCATAGACTAAATGAGGTGTTCACAGAGCTGCTCTGTGCAAGTGGGAATGGGATTGGTCACATTAACTTAGCCCTCGCCTCCCCTGGCCCCCTGCTCCCCATCCCCAAGACCATATCTGGCTTACAATTGGAGCTGAACTGACAGAAAAAATCAGTTTCTGTGTAATAAAGAATTTTTCTCTGTACAAATGTTTTCACTTGCTCAGTTGGAAAAACAGTCTGGGAAGCAATATAGTGTATCAAGATGAAAAACTTCTTGACGTTGAATCAGAGAGCCATTTCAGAACATCTACATGTTTCCTGACCACAGGCTGAAACAGTAGAGTTGTTTTATATCCCTGAAATAAAGAGATCAGAAGAGAGTTAAAGTACTAAAAGTCCTTTCTCACGAGGCAAGAAACAAAGAAGTAAATCCAAGGATGCTCTTTGCAAGCACAAGTTCAAAAAAGATAAGCTGGAGGGTGGGGCCCTTATGTTGTAGACTTTATTGTTTTATAATTTTAGTTGCTTTTAGAAGCTTTGATTCTAAAATGTTCTTGTGGGGTTTTCCCTCAAGGCTTTGTTCACTGTTTCAGTCAGTGCTTACTGTGCTGGGATTAAGTCCAAGGCTTAGTCTAATTTACTAAGGAAATCACAACAAGGAAATGGAGACAACTGTCCCATCTGAGCTATGATGGCTGCAGAGCAGGGGAGGTGATCTTGGGGAGCCCACAGAACTTAGAGACCTGCAAGAGAACTTAGTATACCCTGCAAATGTGAAGGGCACAGGGTGACATTTTCTCTTGTTTTTTCAAGACAAAGGAGGCAGAAGCAGAGCACGTGCACTGTAAAGCAACTGTAATAACCAAACTTGTCTTTGGTTTTATGAAATCCATTACAAAAGACCAGTTTCTTTAGTCAGAGGTCAGTGCTGTTGCTGTCCATCCAAGACTTTCTGGCAAATCAAATGAGGAGGTGGTGGGAGCTGAGGGATGAAATTTCCCCAATGAAATTTCAGCTCACCAGCTCAGCCCATCAACAACACACTGCATTTAGAGGTACTCTGTGAACTTTTCAGACAAAGCTGGAGGCACAGCCAGCCAAAGAAGTCCTTCAGCTCAGGCTCCCTGGGTAACAGGCAGTTTGCATCACTGTCTTGAGCCAGAGCAGTTAAATGTTGCCTTAACTGGCTTTGGTTTCAAAGTAGGTGGTCTGAGCGGGAACGGCTGCTCCTGAGCAGAAATACAGGTGGCTGACGGCTGAGCCCGGTCTGCAGCCCCGCAAACAGCAACGGGGGCTTGCTGGGGGCCTCAGAAACTCTTTCTTCCCTCTGAGCACACATTTCCACGGCTCCCTGTCCCCCAGTATTCTGTGCAGCAGTAAATCCTGCCCCCAAGGTCTCTCACTCCACTCAACTGTTAACTTTCACACATGATTTTTTTTTTTTGTTGGACTTTGCAGTGATGAAATTTCATCAAGGCTGCACTAATTTCAAATTTTGGCCCATTTATCATCAGGACAACTGCCCAAGTCCATTTATTACAAACATATGTTATAAATTCAGTTAAAACAAAACAAACAGTCTGTTATTTTCTCCAGTCACAATAATCATACTCAGACTTACTTAAAGCAAACATCATTTAAAAGCAGTATTTTGTTATAGCAAATCGGTTCAAGTATTGAGTCGGAGATCAAATGGTAGGCAAAGCCATAATGTAGGCTAAACACAACAACAATACCTACCATAAAAGGTGAAATCTTAGTGTTTGCAAGATTGTTTCAGTCTCTTATCTTTACCCTCTCACTCCTTTTCTTAGTTTGTCTATTTAAGACAAAACAAAATGAAACAAAAGTAAGTAAAGGATAGCATAATTATGCAATGCCCAGAAGACAGGATGTGTCCCACAGCCAGCTTGGAGCTTTTCAGCATCCTTCTTAGGCTTGGTCCATGGGGATGGTGGCTGGAACTAGTGCCTTCATGCAAGCACAGTTAGCATTCACTAATCTGCCCTTGATTTGTTTCAGAAGTCATCCACAGCCTTAGAGTGGTCTGGAAACAAGGACAGGTGTTCTGAAGCAAATGCCTTGGGGTGAACGATGCCACACGTCTGGTTTATGAGTGCCACATCTGAGCACGATCCTTGCAGCGAGATTCTACCAGCACAACAGCTGAGCTTCTTGTGATGAGACAGAGAACTGCAATTCAATGTCACACTATTTGAGAGAGCCAAAGTTGAAACCTGGCTCACATTCATTTGGGGGTTTAGTTGGTGTAGCAGAAAGTTTTTATATCTCTTTCATCAGGTAGAGTAATAAACTTAATGAGCTTGGGCATTTGAGAGATGACTTGCCAAAATGAGCAAGAGAGGTTTTTGCAATGGTCCCAGCTCGGGTCAGCACAAGACAACACTGTCAGTAAGGTCTGGCACAGTTTTTAGGCTGTGGCCTTTGCCGACCTGGGCTTTTATTGATCAAAGCTCAGAAAAACCAAGCACCAGTCGTGCTCCCCTGCTGAATGGAGGAGCTCTCTTGGTGTCAGTGGGTAGGGAGGTTGTATGAAAGTGCCATTAAAACTTGTTTGGAGGCATAAATTAATTATTTATGAAATGCTTTCATGCAGTGTGAAGCCAGATGGACAGTTTCACAGGCACGCCTCAGAGAGCAGTGCCCTCACAGGCTGGGTGACTGACCAAGGAGAGAGCCCAGTTCAAGAAACACAACTTCATTCATCAGGAAAGGTGAAGCAGAAAGTTCAAACACTGTCCTTGATTGCTCTGCTGTTCTCTACTTTTTTTCTACAGATTTCTGTAAGAATCTCTATACGGTATCAAAGTTTCCTCACATCTTTCTTTTCCACAAGTCAGTTCCTCCTGTGGCCACCACCGTGACACAGGTGTGACTGTCTTTGAGCACAACACACCAAAACCTGTGTCCCAGGTACAGCAGAGCTGCAGACTTCAACCTCCAATCTTACATTTTGTCTGTAGAACTCATGGCGGGGAGCTCTCGCTGTTGGTGGAGGGGGAGAAGGAAGGATAAAACAGATCAGTTGGTGACGGCAATCCATGAGGTCATTGGCAAAGTATCTAACTGGCCTGGGCTCCCAATATTTTCCATAACTCAGTCAGCTCCTTTTGTGCATAATTCCTTCTTCCTTTTGTGATCTCACCTGAAATGTCAAAGACGGTCTCCCCGCGTGCCGAGATCTTGACAGCTTTGATCAGGATTTTCCTTTTCACGAGGCCCCAGCGCAAGGCCACAGCAGAGGAGTTATTGAACATTTCTGCACCTCCACAGCTCTTCTGTGCAGGGGGCAGGTTTCCACTGGGTGTTAATCAGTGTTGCTCACCAAAGCCTGTAGCAGGATTGTCATTCTGCTCGGGCTGTGCATCTAATCCCAATTTGGCATTACTGTAAACTGCTATGTGAAACATCAGACGAAAATGATGCTACTTAGTATTTTGAAAGGCATCTTCTACACAGATTGGAAGGCAGCTCCCTGTAATTCTCCACTTGACAGTTATTTAATACATTTCAGCTCTGGTTTCAGCGCTACATTTAGATTTACAAAAAAAGGATTCCTGACATTTTGTCAGTTTTTTCATCTATGCCTGTATTCCCACTTCATCTCACATTTCCTCAGTTCATTACAGCAACCCCTGCTATGACAGGATAAAGCCACACACAAAAAGTCCTTTCATGGCTATTTCACACTGATATCTATTTTTGAGAGAGAAGCTGAACTGAAGCAGCATGACTCTCTAATTCCCTTTTTCTCCTTGTCAGCAACTGGATTGACAGGGCTGGGGTACAGACAGACACACTGTCACCTCCAGTTTAAATGCCCCACTGGGACGTAAATTCAGAATGAAGGGAGTGAAAAAATTCCAGCCCAGCCAAAATCTAAAACATATTTAATGTATACACCAGATGAGGACGGCTATCATCTTCTGTGAAGAGACGCTTGATGCTTGCAAGACAGCCTCTGTACTGCAGAAAAGGGAGTTGTGGGATGCTTAGACCTGTAAAGGCTTGACTTGCAGTTGTTGCCAGATTTTCTTTGGGCTTTTACCTAGCAGGTATCTTTCTCCCAGCACAGATTGTTAGTGACCATTCTCATGTTTGTTCGCTATAACAGTTTAGAAGATGGTGACTTTCTTCTCCTGCTCCTCATTTACCCAAAGTGGGGCAGGTCAGAGGGCTTTTCTGTTTGCTTTGTTGATTCTTCTGTCTTGTAGCATAAGAAGGAGGAGACAGCAAAAGAAATTCAAAGATAGCAGGTCCAAAATGGAAGCAAGAAAATATTTCTTCACGTTTTGGCACCTATAGTGATGCGTGTCTTGACACAGCATCAAGAAAAGTAAGACTAAGGAAAGATTTAAAGCAGGATTAGAGTTGGCAATATATTTGGAAGCAGACGTGAATATGCAGATGTTGAAAGTTAATGCCAGGAATATTTTGGGAAGGACAGAAACCCTGTGCCTCAAGATTTTATCTAATCTCTCTTCAGGATTGGGTGAAAATTTTGTAGATTTTAGATACTTCATCTAAAACAAGGGATTGTTGATAACTTGTCAGATGTAACTGGTCTCGATCATTCTCAGAGAGAACTATGGACTAGCCAGGCTTTCAGGAACTTTATCTTGCTATTAAGTTCACCTCCTGTAAACCTTTCTGAAAGCGGTTTGTGTTAGCCTAGATTCCAGGCACACAAAAATTGGACTTGTCCTATTCCATTCTTCTGACAATTCCAGCAGTTGCCAGCACCGAGCCTGGAAACACCCCCTCACCCTGACGGATGCTGCTCGATGGATGGCTGCCTCCCTGGTTTTCCTGTTGTGTACAAGTTATCCCCCTTGGAACGCATTGCTGCCAATAGGACCAAAACCAGTGCTAAGAACTGCAAAACAACCTAAGCATTAACTCTGTTGGGTATTTAATTACTAGAATTATTTTATTCCTAATTAACTAATACTGTCTCAAACCATTGGACAGAAGTGAATTTTGCTCCTACTGAAGTCCGTGTAAACATAGCCACACCAAAGAGGGAGGCAGTCCCCTGCAATGGATCCATTCCTTTCTCCCTTGTGAACTCTGCATCACCAGAAAGAATCCCCATTAGTCTCCCAGGACATTCAAGTCATTGCACCTGATAAAGAGGGTAAATTCCTTCCTTACTTCAAGAAGGAATTATCACTTCCAGGAAAGTGTGAGAATGAGTACATAGGAAATCACAGAAACAGCCCAGGACCACGAGTTAATAGACAACCTTAACCCATTCATGCTAAGAAGCTTGATCAGCTTTCCGATGAACTGAGGGTGAACAGTGTGTCCTTGCACAATCCCACCTCAGACGTGCATCCGCCAGCGTCAGTTGCTCTGTACAGTAATATCAAACTTGTTCCACAGCCAGCGCCAAATTCCACATCCAGTTACTCCCATAAGGCTAGGATATAAATTTCAGACAACATATTTTTTGACAGCCCAGACTGGCACACCCACTGACCTCATGGGGAAGTTTGCACATACTTCAAGGGTAGAATATGACTTCTAAGTAGTAAATTGTTGTTTATCTGCTTAATGCCTTCTTACGGTCAGCGTTGCTGAGTAAGATGTGCTCCCCTTCCAGGTCTTTGTGCTTTCTCCCTCATCTCCTTCATCCCTGTTCTCTCCTCTCTTTCTTCCCCCCCATCTCTTCTTGTTTCTGTATTTCCTTTACTGCAATAGCTACCAGTTACCACCATGAACCAAAGAAATAGTTCATTTCTCCATCCTTGAGATAAGGGTTGTTATTATACTAAAGCTATTCATTCAAGATTAACCGGTAAATTGGATTTCAACTTGACATAGTTTCCACACATGCGCTCTCTGCTAACCCTTTGGTTTAACTAGGCTGGTATTTCACCATTCTAGTTTAAGTCCCACAAGTTTAGATGATGTTCTGGTGCTAAAAATGCTGTCTAATTAAGCTAAATTAATCCCAAACTAGCCTTTCAGACTGCTTTCAGGAAAGCAATCTTGCCTCAGTTACATTAACAAAAGGTTTTCCAAAAGCTCTCTTGCAGCTGACACAGTTGCAGAAAGTATACTGACGTTTAATTTCTGTGCATTTCCAAGCCTTCTGGTGATACATCTGTGTTTTCAGATTATTCTTTTCAGTGAAAATATTGCTCTAATTGCCTGTTTTTAAAGTAGCTGTGATTTATTTCTCTTGTTCAAAGTTGTTAAACAACAATAGTTCTTTTCTCTACTCTTTACTTTGTTGGGCAATGAGGAGGGTGGGAAGCCCCAGTTAAATCAAGGGCTTTGACCCTGGAGGAGTGTGGGAGAGGAAATGGAAGGAGACTAGTAGAGATATTTTTTGGCACAAAATGCCAAAAGAATCTGGGCATTCTAACAAAACAGAAAGCATAACAGGAACAGTAAGGTAAGGTTCTGTAATATTTTACCAGAAGAGGAACCAAATAGGAAAATAACACCGGCTTTGCCCCTTCCTCTACAGTCCCACCCATTGTAAAACAGAGCCTGAGGCAACATTGGATCAACCACACACAGTGCAAAAGTCCACTTCCAAATCAGGGGTGATTCAAGTGGAAGATTTGAAGTGAGAGTGAAGAGGGTGATAGCTAGCAAACACTCAGACCCTCTCTTTAGTTCATGTATCTGTGAAATTGGCTACCAGGGTTAGACCTCTTGATTCTGATTTTTCCACTGCATCATGCAGTAACCAGGTGGACCACCAGGAGAATTTCAGCTCGCTCCTTTCCTCCATGTGGCCCAACAAAAGCAATCCCAGGGCCTGACCCACCTCCATGGAGGACAATGCACTGGACATGGTAGATGGAAACTCCCTTTTGCCAGTCTGGGCAGCCTATCACTGAAAAAAAAAAAAAAGCAAGGCCAATATCTGTCCAGTCCAGGCAGCTGCCATGAGGTTGCTCCCTCAGAAGTGAGGTGGCAGGGTCAGGGCTCCCTGTGCCCCACATACTGGCCATAGGACTCGGTGAGAACAAAGGCTCACCTGCACCCATGGTTTCTGAAAAGGGCTCTTGCATATCACCCCAAATCCCCACCTTTGGGAACCCCAGAAGATCAGGCATATTCACCTCCCTAAGTTCACAGTATGCGCAGTTTCCCTTTATTAAGGAGCTGCTTAAAAAAGCACAGACAGTTCTAAATTAAGATGAGGAATCTCAATGCAGTGTAATTTATAAACACAGACAGAGGGATAACGGCGGTGGGGAGGCCTGGGATGGACTCTACATGCTCTTGGCAAGCTTTCGAAGATTTGTTAAAAACCAAAATATGAGCAGTGAGGAAGGTGACGTGTATCATCCTCCTGGCTGCTGGTGTGCCGTGAACTGACCCACAATCCACTCCACTGAGCTCAGAGAGCTGCCACAAGAGAACTAAATAGAGAATCTGGGCCTAATTTACCCAAGAAAACAATAACTTTAGGGAAAACAGACTTACTGATTCTTAGGTTGAATGTGTTTGTTTCCATAGCAGCAGGTGAATAATGTCAGAGCAGGAACTTTAATCCCAACCAGAGCAAGTACACTACTGTGGCTTTAATTGAGGAATAATTAATTTGCAACTAGCATCTTCTCAGGTTGCTCATTATATGGCTTTTGTATGTAATCACTCACATACACACAGCACATCCTGGGACACATTAAGCATTTTATTTTCCTGTGTTTAAAAAGGAGCTTCTTGCTGCTAAATTGCTCACAGCCCTTCCAGAATCCACCAGTATTTATATAACTCTTGCCAATATTTACATTAACAGCAGAGGTGCTAACAGATCAGTAAGATGATTTTCCCTCAGGTCTGCACAGGAATCTTCTGTATATTCCCAAAAGAACCTAGGAGATAATCCACAATATTTAACAAAAATGGATTCATTGTCAAATAAGTTCCTTTTGTGCCAGTCCTGAGGCTTCTTAGGTTATGATTGTTATGGTGATTGTGTCTTTCTCTCTCATACACAAGGGTGTGCTCACACATGGACACACAGACGCAGCACATCCAGGCATTGTGATGACATAACTACTTTTTAGGACTGTAATTAGTCCATATTGTGCCAGCTCAATAAAGCTCCTGAAGCAAAAAGCCTTAAAGGCTTTTTCTCCTCTTTCTAACCTGCAGCTTGCCTGGATGAAGGCTTTAGGTGCTCTGCCACCAAGATTGCTTTCTTCCACGGGCAAATGCAAAACCTACCAGGCATCCTGCATGCATGACAGCCAGCAGACCTGGTGCTCTCCTTACAGAGCATGCTGCTCAAAGCCACCAGCTAGTCCATCTTGCAACTTCTAGGTAGTTGCCAAAAGTGCAAGAGGTGAGAAATGCCTGAATGACAGGCTGAAGGGACATTCAGGGCATGCTGTCTCCATCAGACACAGGTACAATACAGCCCGGACATCTCCACACAGCACTTCTCTGTTTAAGGAGTGTCTTCATTGCGACCCAAGAACATGACCTGCCATCTTGCCCAGGGTGTAACTCTCAGGATCGCTTTGGGGTTTTGCCACGAGAGTCACAAGAGCACAAACAGACAAGTAATGGGTACCAAAGCAAGTTTGCATCTCAAGCTACACCCAGGCTGAGCTGCAGTAAGAATTACACATATTGGCTAAAACTGAACAAGCAATAAACATATGACTATTGGATTCAGAAAACATAAGGGCACTCAGAAAAGTCATAAGAGTTTCTGAATGTTTGTCAGGGACACGCAGGACTGACAGTGTAATTACACCAATTTAAGAACCAAGGGAATGTTTTTAAGAACATCTGTCAAGCTAATGGATGCAGAGATTCTGAATATTGAATTTTTATGACTTCCAAATCACTGTTCAGCAGCAATTGTTCTTTCATCAGATGGGTAAAATTTGCACTTCTGTATGTTTTCTTCAGGATTCATTGTCTTAAAGAAAAACCTAAACAGACATGCTATTAGCCTGTACTAACTTAAATTACTGAATAAAAATTTCAGCCGTTGTGATTATGGATACAGCATAAGAGTTCATTGTATTACACTTACTAATCACAATTTTTTCATACTCTTACAAGAAGAGAAGTTTCTTGGAATTTGAGTTATTAGCAAGGGTTGCTGCCAAAATTTGCTTATATCCATTAATTATTTGGTCTCTGAGGCAGCATTTCAGATTTCGGGAAAAGCAAAAAACGCAGTCTGGAGTCCAGACAGGATTTGTAGGTGCTTTAGAGTCTTTCATCTAGCTTTACAAAAGCTATTTACTTCAGTGGCTCTATATGTACTTTCAAAGATACAGAGATTAATACATTAAATCAGTGTGCTGAAGGACACATGGTTAAGCAAATCACTTGAAAGATGACCTTCTTTACCTGGATCTCATGGCCAGCCATTTTCAGGTTCGATGTAGTTCTCAGCAGGTGGCATAGAAGATATGATCGCTTTGTAATTTCATTGATTTTTTTTAAAAGCCAAACATTCATATAAGGACGTCCGGTCAAAGGTAAACATTGAAAATGGAGAATGTTTGATATCATAATACTTTTCGATACCTGAAAACACAAAGTTTCACATACCAACTTGACTAATTTTTTCCTTTTACATCTTTTCGATTTTGATAATCCCCAACCCATTCACAGTCCTAATTAACATGCTTTGCTGTCATCTCAGAATCTCTAATTACTTCTATCCACCAGATTCATCTTCTCATCTCTCCTCGTGAGCAGCATGCTTGGTATTTTTGAGGAACAGACTTGTTTCCTGGCAGGAAATGTGTTTCATATTAAAAACCTCCAGTTTGGTTGTCTTGATTGTATATCTCCAAATGTACTTCTGGTTTGCTCTCTCTCCTTTTTCTTGTTTTTCTTAAAATGTGCCCTTTATATGTGCAACAATCTCACCTATTGTAGCTTCACTGTTTACTTTGAAATGCATGTACTCCCTCTAGTCATCCCCTCAAAAATGTTGGCTGCCTTCACTTCTGTGATTATTTCCTCTCCTGTACTTAAGAGGAAATACCATGCATGATTTGTACTTTTGATGCCTCCTCCTGCAGAAAGCTACCTGAAAATTCCAGCTCGCAAACGGACTGATGAGATTGTGAGGGCGTTTGTGAACACACAGATTATTGCAGTGAAATTCCTCAGTCATGGGCCTGAAACAGAGAGCTGCTTTGTCTACCTACCAGGGTGCTGTTCTTAACATGTCTGTGCTAGTGGTCTTCTTATTCCCAGCCTTGTCTTTCCACTCTTGCTGCTGGCATCCTCCTGCCAGTTGAGGAATCTCTTTGCCAACTGCCTTTGGTCTTCATTGAAAATGAAAGACAACGCCAACATTCAGTGGATGTATTTTACTTCTGGGAAAAAACTAAGCAATGCGAACTCTCTAAGCAGGTTAAGCAGTCTCAGGACCTAAGACAAAAGCATGCAAAGTGTCCAATCTAACTTGCACATGGCCTTAAACAACCCATGTCTTCCAGCCCTTTGTTCATAGAAATTTCCCATGTAGCAATTTTGGGGCAGGGAAAAGCTGTCCAATATTTTGTATACATAGAAGCTGTGAAGCTCTCTGTTCAGACAGAAACATTTGAGGAACAAGTGACCCTTGTAACAGGATATGTGTGATCCCAAAAGGCAGTGCATCTACTTAACCAGATGACATTGCAGTCCTGCATATATTATCATAAAGATTGGTACAGGAAAGGATTTAACTGAGAATACAAGTTATCCTGCAGAACAAAGGTGAGCTGAAGGTAATGGCGCTCGAGCTATCGCTCCAGCATTCTAATGACAGGACATCAAAGTGAACCCTGGAGTCTGATGAACACAGGAGAAGCCTGGACTGGATTTGAAGTTCAGCTGCTACATTTCATACATTGGGCATGCTAAATTTGCTGCTGAAACAGGTCAGCAGAGAGACAGCAGAACAGTTTTAACCATTTAAGTCAGAGATAAATTTTTCCTCTCTGAAGCCTTAAGTGCCTTAATTCTACACATTAGATAGTGCTGAATGAACAATGTTCATCCTGTTAAAATAAATCCCAAATAATTGCAAATATTAGAAGGCATTTCTATCAAAGGTAAACAACTGTTTGTAGCTGTATTCTGAGTCGTTCTAGTGTTCTTGTCTTGGTGAGAGGAGAAACGCAAATCTCTCAAAAAAATGAAATGGTTGTTGTGATCACCGCTAGGAGACTGGATAAGGACAATTCTCCCTCCATCTGTTGCGCTTTGAGCAAAGGGAGAAGAAAAGGTTTCCCTTTCTACCTTGGGTTTGATACACAATGTCAGCATCCTCAGAAATGTCTGGTACCTGCCCTCGGCTACACCCAGCTCAGGCTGAGAAGTAACACAGCAGAGTGTGGGTAACTTCAATGTAGTTGCTTTTATATATGTTGGCAGATGAAGTTAACATGGTTACACACTGATGCTTCCTGCTGCTCTTCATCAGATACCTTCAGACTCTGACACCTGTTCTGATGAGATTTTCAAATGCAGTTTGAAGAGATGTCTGTAACTCATTGAAACAGCCCAAGGTGGGAGTGGGTAGAGCACAGGCCTTCTGCAAATTGGGCATTTACAAGGTATTTCAGTTCAGAGTACTGGAAATCAGCAGCTGCATGTGAAGATCTTGACCACTCCTTTTCTGTTAAAACAAAGGTACCCATTTTATAGTAGTTTATTTTTGTCTCATGCAACAGAATAAAAACAGCCCATAACCAGATTAATTCCCCAGGGATAATTGAGGCAAAAAATGCCAGTATGTTCATTGTGATTGCTGTCTCTATATACATTGCAAATGGACAAAAAAGGAAAGTTTCTCCTTTAGCTTATAAAGAGTCTTACCAGATGTCAAAAATAAAAGATGTTTTGATGTTAGGGCTCAGTGCTGCACTGACAAATGTGAATGTCGGTTCCATGGTGACGGGACAGAATAAAAACTACAGAGCAAAAGACCCTTTACAGATTGTACCCATTTCATTCATTTATCTATCCAGAGCTCAGAACAAAGAGAAAACAAAACCATTCTTGTTCCACTAATAAAGCACATCACTGATTTTCCTAATGCTGGTCAGAGATCATGCTAATCAGGAGGTCTTGCTATTCCTATTATCTTTGTACTTATATGAAAGGAGCATTTTCTTCAGCAAGGTGAACTTCCTAAAAGCTATTTCTCTACTCAGCCATAAAAATTCTCAAATGAATTAATTATTTGCTTCAGAGTGGGGGAAAATATTTTATTCTAAGAAATTTGCAACTTCCTCAGCTGCTTTGGTAATGTCAGATGCCTTGTCACCCTCAGCAACATATGTAGACTCTGATTCATGTGAGTTCATGAGAGCCATGTGGTCCCAGGGATGAACTAGCCAGCAGACATGCCTTATGACATTTAGTTTCTGGGAACTCCAAAAAAACTCCCACCCATATCTTGGTTCAGTAGCACTGTGATTTAAACTCTGCCTGTTTAACACAGATGTAATCATGCTCACAAGGACATTTTAACTATTTTCCAATTGTATTTTTAATGAGAAATTACTGGTTACGTGGACTCAGACTGCAGGCGTAACCGTGCTGTTTCTGTTTAAAGATAAAAAGAAAGCACACGCATTTCTATTCCTGGTGAGTTCATTGCTCCTTGGGCTTCCTTGTACAGGAAACAGATGTAAACCAAGACATTCCAGCTATCAGAGAAGCACGACAGGCTGCCTTTCTTAGTTCTCCCCTTTTGAAAGACTTAAGTTTTCAGATTCTCTCTAGAAAGCCCAAATTTGGAGAGAAGGGTGAGAACGGGGTGAG
>VZTA01010998.1:65680-91219 GCA_013398855.1 Mohoua ochrocephala | reverse complement strand
AGGAAGGAAGGAGCTTTTCCTTCCCTTGAACTAGGTTTTTCAGTGATTCACTGTTTAGATTGTTAATGAAAAAAAGCAGAAGGAAATGTTCACAAAATTCATTCTTAAGACCTTTGCTTTCAGAATGCACCTTTTCTTCATTTGGACTTAACACCTTTAATGAAGCATTTTTCTGGGTGGAAGAGGAAGGTTTTTGCACAGGACCAGCTCAAGGAAAAGGCAAAGAGCCAGTGAGGGATTAGTCAAATTGCTTTTTCATCCATACACAAGGTGTTGGGTTCAGAAGATCTTCTTGCATTCCTACTTTGGCCATGATCCTGTGGACAGCTGCCCTGGTGTTTGGCATTGTCCAGGGAAGATGGTCTGCTGAGAGCAGTGGGCAGGCTCAGGAGTGCAAAGTGAAGCTGGTGGGGGTTTACAAGCTTGAAGATTCAGTCTGAAAGAACAAACTCCAGGAAAACTCAGAAATAACTAACGAATCAGTCAGGGTAATTATAGCCAGGGTGCAGCATAGTGCATCACATCAGTGTTCAGTTCATGTTTTCTGTTTATGCTTCAGTATTGCCTAAAGGTCCTGGTTTGGACTGCGTGTCCAAAAGAGTACCAGATGCACTTGGGTGTGCGTCCTACACAGCTGGGCCTCCCTGCTCTTCTACTGACATGAGAACTTACTGCCATGCCTCCTGCCCAAGTTACCACAGCTACCAAAACCCAAGCTGTGAGGAGAGATAACGTGTCATAACCCCACACAGTTGGACCCCAGAGGCAAAATACTTCTGGCCCCCATGTTAGATGTAGACAGAGTGACTAGCATGTATGAGCACAGAGACTAGAAAGTTTAGAGCCCAAGCAGCTTCTGGTCAAAAAGACAAATGGAATAACTACATATAACCACAAAAGCCACTTTTTGAAAGCTGAATTTGATACAGGATCTGTTCATGTTTTCCCAGTTTCCTAATCCTAAATAATTCATTTTCCTTAACATCACCCACAGCATCTGTTTGCCAGTGAAAAGCCTTCATAATCCCCACACTGTTGATTACCCTGTTTCCCTCCTGTCACATCAATCACAGGGCAGCTGTGGCCACTTTTTGAAGGCATACCATGACTTGTGTAATATTGGGTGAGTTTGCCTTAACAGTATGCCAGAAAAATGAGTGAAATGTCCTTTTCCTGGAAGCTTCCCACAGGCTGAAGTCTCAGCACTCAGAAGATGCAAACCTCCAAAGTGGGGTCAGAGACATGACTGAAAGGATCTTCATCTTGACATGGACTAAGCATAATTAAAGGCTGATGATTGCCCATCTCCTTCGTGCTGGACGCTGGGGCATGTCACTTCCTTTGTGATAGATCTGCTGCACAGCTCTCAAGGAAAACTGGAGCAATGCTCATCTTGCTTCCTCTGTGCTCTACTGCTAAGGGTTCTCTATCGTACTGAAACGGAGACATGAGGCCATATAGCAGCCATATTTGCTGCTGTAACTCCTGCAGCTGACGGGACCTGTGCTGTATTGCCCCAGCACTGGAGAGGCTCTGAGCAAATTCCCAAGCAGCTGTTTGAAATCCTGACAGCTCTCCTTACGCACAATAATTTGGAAAGATACATTTGGGCCTTCAGAGGAGTCCTACGATTTCCATCCAGAACAATTATAGCAGTTGACTCTAGGATAAATATTTTATCCTCCCATATGCAAGAATGGATTTGCCAGTACTGAGACACATTTTGCAAACTACAAATGTGGGGAAGCAACTCCAACTGTGATTGCCTGAATACGAGCCAATGAGATTTGGCACCAGCTAGCTGGCTTGGTGAAAAGGTCTTGTTATCAGCTTCTGCAAGCTTCAGTTCACACAGTTTCTGAATGATTGTCTTTCCTGCCTTGTACCTTAATGATAAAAATCATGCCATACCAGGTCTCTATTCAAAATGTCAAAGTCTGACAAAAAGTCTTTCTTAAAATATTAGATTGAGACTCTTGAGGGAGCTTGAAAATGTTTGTTTGTTCATTTGAATTTTCAGAGGACCGGCAGGAAAACTGGTACAAATTGTTAAAGTGTGACTTGAATAACCATTGAAACATGAATCCACTGGTCACAATGGTTTTCTTGAATTGCAGCATGTTCTTTAGAGATGTGAGATAATTTTTTTAATGGGGGGGGGGGGTTTGGGGCAGTTCCTGGATAACTGCACTTCTAAGTCTTCTTAGCCCCTTTAACTGTACTTCTTCTCAAATCCAAATATAAGACCTTCACTGTGAGGGTGATGGAGCACTGGAGCGTGTTGCGCAGAGAAGTTGTGGGGTTTCCATCCTTGGAGATACTAGAAGCTATATGGACATGAAGCTGGATAACTGATTCTGGGTGGATCTTCTGGAGCAAGGGTGCTGGACCAGAAGATTTTCAGAGGTCCCTTCCAACCTCAGCCATTCTGTGACTTCGTGATTCTAGCTACTGACAACCTTTCAGACTACAAAATTCCTCCATATTTGCCACAGTCATGAAAGAAAGCTATTTTATTCCTGTGTTAACCAGAAGTCCCTTAATACCTTCCCTGTATCTCCGAAAGAGAGAATAGTTAACCAGAAAGAAAGAGTAGGGAAAAAATTTACTCTAGGAATATTTTAAATATTCATTTCTGGAGTGAACTGCCCCTTTTTGCTTTTATTATTTGAACAATTTTGCTCTTCTATCACTCTGTGATGATGAATTTTTAACCTTTACTGGCTTACAGCAATTTTTGTAATTTCCCAAAACCTTCAAAATCACCTTGAAGATCTATAATGAGTGTCCTTGGGTTGAGTCGCGACTCAAGACACAGACGAGACATACATGAGATGCATTACTGAAGTTTGTTGACACAGTGACACGTCTCTGAGTCAGATTTCCTTCTTTTTTTATGAGTCTTGTGGGTGGGATACAAATTATTTCTAGCCTATACTATGTCAGACGTTACAGTAGGGTGGATCAAGAGATGTCTCTCTCTACTCCTTAACTCTGTCCAAGAGGAATAAGCAAGGTTACTATTCTTATTTCTTCTTTAATATTTAATTCTGGTAACCTGTGGGAAACAGTCTAAGTCATTGTGACTCAGCTGTAACAATCCTTCCAGCCTTGGTGTCTGTTTACAGCTCATCTGCATTCAGAATTATGCCTCCTTTATCTATCTGGCCCTGATTTAGGGTAGTAGTTGAATACATGAAACACAAATCACTTCAAATAATTTGGCAACTCTATGAGTCTGAAACTTGTTTTGTATTAAATGTGACATTTCCTGTGCGGGGGATCATATCTTCCCTTAACACTACTGAGACCAACAACTTGCTGTTGCTTTCCCATTTGGTACTTTAACAGCCATTTAATGCCAAAGAGGGTAGGGGAAGGTAATACCTCATGCTAAATATTTGGAGTATTTAAATCACTTCATTGATAAGGAGACTTGGTGTTCTCTATCAATAAATGGGGTTTAAACAAAGAGCTTCATTGAGCTGGATGCCAGACTCTCATCCATGATCAAGCACTGACTAGCTCCATCTCAGGAAGTGCCTGAACATATGGAGAGAGTTAGCTTCCCAGCGACGGGAGAGTCACGATCTGAAAGCAAGGCTGCCGCTAAAATCAAACTGCTGCAAACCCAGGAGATGTGAAAACTGCTGAATCTCTGAATAGGAACATTCACAAGGACTCCGCTATATCCCAGTCTTGTCGCGCTTATTTTCTCTGGTGCATGTGTGACATTTGCATATCACAAAGGTCAGGAGAAAAAAAATGGGTATAGAAATAAGAAGGAGCAATGATCACATGCCAAAGAAATACCCTGCACACATAGTTTGCACCTACTCTAATGCTCTCAAAACAAGGGGACAAAATACACCCTGACATTTGTAAGGTAAATTGAAAGGTTCACGAAGAAGTCAAAGTTATCCAATTTGAAGTATTATCCCAGATTACTGAGCCTCAAAAGAACATTTGACATCTCTAGATCATCCCCAAGCTGAAAGACAGGACAGAATGTACCAGCCACAGGTAAAACCAAAATACATATTGCAGCTTTTTCAGTAGGTAAATAAAGCATTTCTATAAGGATTGCAAGATATTTAGAGGGAGGTCAGAAAAGTTCAGGGGCAGGTTTTGTTTCAAGATTAATTGCTCCCCAAAGTTCAGCTGTACATTTTCCCTGTTTCTGAAATTGGTACCAGCTGCAGTTTTATTTCATGATTTTTCTTGCTTTCCTTATAATTTTCTTCATTTGGATATTCTAATCAAAACCAATAGAGCGCCTTCTGAGCATGCAGGAATAAGAAAACAGGCACTCACCTAGCATTTTTGTACTGATAATATGGAGTGAAAACTGATTCCCTTCTCTATGGCAAGATTTAATGATTTTGACACCTTTGTAGCAAGTGCTTGAGAAATTAGCAGAATAAAGCCACTCTTCTTGTTTCTTAACCAAAATCTGTAGTGCATAAGACAAAGCTGATACAGTAACGTGATCTAAAAATCTCAACATTCACCCATTCATACTGGTTTTCTCAAAAACCAAAAGCAGTCGTTGTCTAGTAAGAACTTTACCCTGTACCTGCTTTTACACAGATGCCTGACCTTTATATACATGTGCGATTCAGTCTTATGGTGGAGCTGATCCTGTGCCCGAAGTCAAAAATAAAGGTCCAGCTCCTCAGACTTGTGTAGAACGGTATACCAAGTACATCATGTTTAATTATGCTGATCTCAATGCTAAGTAAGCTTCTAGGCAGGAATTAGAAATGGGAACCATGTTGCTCAATTTTGGGTGTCTACTCGTGAACTAGTTGTCATGACTCACTTTCCAGACAATGTAGGTCCACCCAGTAAGATCACAGAGTCACAGAAGCATGGAAGCATTTAGGTTGGAAAAGGCCTCCAAGACCGAGGCCAACATCTGACCAATCACCAACTTGTCAACTAGATCAGAGCACTAGATGCCACATCCAGTCATTTCTTGAACACCTCCAGGGATGGTGACTCCATCACCTCCCTGGACAGTCTATTCCAGTGCTTGATAATCCTTTCAGTGAAGAAATTCTTCCTGATGTCCAAACTGAACCTCCTGTGGCACAACCTGAGGCCATTTCCTCTTGTCATGTCACTGCTAGCCTGAGAGAACTGATCTCCGCTTAGCTACAGCCTCCTTTCAGAGAGTTGTGATAAGGTCTGCCCTGAGCCTCCTTTTCTCCAGGCTAAACACCCCCAGATCCCTCAGGTGCTCCTCATTGGACTTGTGCTCCAGACCCTTTCCCAGCTGCATTGCCCTTCCCTACACTCCAGCCCCTCGGTGTCTTTCTTCAAATTGAGGGGCCCAGAACCAGATGCAGCACTACAGGTATGGCCTCACCAGTGCTGAGTACAGGGAGACAATCCCTGCCCTGGTCCTTCTGGCCACACTGTTTTTCATACAGGCCAGGATGCCATTGGCCTTCTTGGCCACCTGGGCACACACTGGCTCATGTTCAGCTGCTGTTGACTCAACAGGAAAGGGACCCCCAGGTCCTTTTACAGTGGGCAACTTTTCCCCAGCCAGTAGCTCTGAAGGGGATTGTTGTGACTCCAGTGCAGGACCTGACACTTGGCCTTGTTGAACCTGATAATATTGGCTGTGGCCCATCAATCCTACCTGAAGTAGTTTGCAAAGGCCGATTGTCCTTTCAGCACCAGATGAATCTACTGAGCACAACTTATGGTGACTGTATTAACTATCTCCATTGCATACAAAGGGAATCTGATGTGACTAAACCAGAAATAATGACCTTCACTAAAGGAATCCAAAATTTCAATGAATTCCCCCTCTTATTTCTCCTCAGAAAACAAGGTCCTCTGGAAGGAACTGGCCAATAGTTGGAAATCTCACTGCTTTTCATGGAAACATGGTTGATGTTTGTTGCAAACAAATGCATTTCTATAAGTTATGGACCAAGATATTGTAAATACTTCCATACCTGAGTGGTATATAACACATGGGAAAAGCTACAAAACTACAGAAGAGTGGTGCCCAGTTAATGGCAAGAGCACTGGTTTTGTTTGACCCAGTAGCCCAATAATACAAAGTCAAAGAAGTGTAGTTTTGATGAGATATTTTAAAACCGGATAGGTCAGATACCAGTAGGAAAGAGCTGCTGGTTATCATCTGCACAGGTCTCAGCTAAATCCCCCACTGAAAATTGTTTCTGATATTTTTTGCAGTGTGCCTGCGTGTCTGAGCTCACTGAGATGCTTGCGTGGAAGACTGAGTAGTATTGAAATGCCACTCACTCTGTAAATGTGATAACAAAAAGTGTAAACCACTTCACTGGGCAGATTTTCTTGTATCAGCAGAAATCCACTTCTCTTCCTACTCCAGGAGATCAAGGAGATGGATTGTGAGCTAGAGAGCACCATCGACCACTCTGTTTCACGGCGGAAAACCTCTCCATCTCCCGTTACCCTGAGCATCCTCCTCAAATTGGTTGCAGGAGGTTGAAAAAACAGGAGTGACGAAAGTCTGCTGGTGAGGGAGGCACCGAGCGAATGAGACAGACGCAGGCAGTGGTTTGTGCAGGGCAGCGCTCCCGCCCTCCGCCCGCTGCCGTGGAGCATCCCGGGAACACCCCACCATCCCAAGGGGGTGCCAGAGGAAGCGGAGTCATGGCCTGTTCACCCACCAGCTGCCCAGCGCTGGCTGACAGAGTGGCCGCAGGCACAGTAGGAAGTGATTATGAATACAAAAAGCCCCCAAGACGACCTCAGAGGGACCCCAGCTATGTCCCTCACACACTTGCTTTCAAGCATTTTGCAGAATTCGCTGATTTCTTTGTTTTGTTTTCTACAAAACAAAAGTTTAAAAAGTTGTCAGGTATCCAAGATGCTTGTGGTGTTAGCACAATAATGGGCAGGTTAAAACGATGCCTCTGCATGATATACAGCTTAGATAAACAGAGGTTTCAACCCCACTTCGTGGATTTTAAAAAAGGCTTAGGACCATTTTTGTTCAGATTGCAAAAATTAAATGCCTTCCTGAAGAGGGGAGATAAGATGTATAAATAATTATACATATTAAAATGCCGCCACATCTTCTTTTAATTAAGCATTACTAGGCTGCCCTGATGCAGTCCTTTCTGTGTCCTGTAAGCCAGCCGCAGCATAAGGATTTGTTAGATTTCTACTTCCTTTGCAGTGGCAAGGAGTTAACAGAGTCCAGTAAGATAGGAAACACCCCAAACTTTCAAACAAATTTTACACCTGTTCAGTGCCCTGGAACAGCTTTTTGTTCAATCTGTATCATTCCAGCTTGGATAGAAACTGACAGACCCCTGGACCTCCAGTGAAATCATTGTCTTTCTCTCTGTTGTACATTTTCCAGTAGGAATTCAAAGGGTCAGCTACAGAAACTTTGTCATTTGTTGCTGACTGAGTTGCTGACTGGCAGGGAGATGAACTTTCAGCTTTAGATATGAAAAACCATTTCGAGGTGGCTGAAAGTTTATATCTTCCCCCAAAATAGGTAGAGAGTCATCTCTTCTTTAGGGACTGTTGTTATTGAGAGAACCAACAATGTAATACTTAATAACAGAAGGAAATAGAAATTAAAACTAGTATAATAGAAGAAACATGTGTGCAATGTAACCATGTTATTCAATATAAAATTCCTGTTCAATAGCTCCCCTAAAATATTGCTTTTTATCTGCTTGTGGGTGGTCTAATGGCACTTTGGATTATATTACAAACATAAATGGATTGGTTCAAAATGTCCTGCAGGACCCTCTCCTTCTCTATTTGCCGTCACCTACTATCATTTGGGAGCTGACCCAAAAATATAAGATTTGGCCCTTCTGTTAAAAGGAAACGAATGTGATTAGTTAGGTAAGTAAGTAATGGGTTTTTTAGAGAAGAAAGAAATTTGGTTTTGGACAAACCAAAACTAAATTTGTCCAAGATTTTTAAGGAAATGAACAAAGTGAAAAAATATGTTTTGGCTCAAGCTTTAATGTTTCTTGTAATCTGGGATGAAAAGTTTTCTCTCATTGTCAGATTGTTTAACTCTTTTGCTTAATTCTGGTTGAGGGTTTTTGTTTGTTTGTTTTTGTGGGGTTTTTTTAAGATTAGTTTAATGTTGCTTAGATGAAATATCAAATTGGGTCAGTTTTGCTGAAATGAAGTGTCAAATGCAAAAATTCAACACTCCTGACACAAAGGGGTTTTGCTATTGCTTGGTCCTTTCCCTTTTGATTCTCCTCTTTCTTTTCAAGTGAGACCCATTTGACAACTTAAGGCTGATTTTTTCAGAGAAATGACTCTTCTAAAACGATGTGTTGCAATGAGTTTGCTACTGGTAAATACTTCAGCTGTGGGAAATTGCAGCAATTCCTCGCGTGAGTGAGAGGTTCAATCCTATGCTGAAGTCAGAGCTCCCCCATTTTCCTTATCAAAGGGCCTGTTATTCTAGTCCATAGCAGAATAACGCCAAACTCAGGTCCCCCCCCCAAAATATTACTGTGATAACTGTGTCCATTTCACTTTTCTCCATTCCTATTGCTATTTCAGTGCTTTTATTCAATGAAGGATGCCAGCGACTCCTTCAGTTGGAGCTGGCACCTTAATAGTACACCAGGGATGTTTGGGCTAAGAAGCAGAGGAAAATTAAGTAGGTTATGATACTTCACACTGTCGTTAAGGATTTAACTCTAATGGAATTGAAAGAAGAAATAGACACAGACAACTTAGTTTGCCATCTTAAAGACAGGGAAAGGCACCCATAGCAAATAGCTGGAGAGCCACTGTCAAATTCACCTCCCCTTTCCCTAGAGAGGGGAATATTACTCTAATTTGCCCTAAAGAATATATCTGACAGTACTGATGGTGCCAGCTTTCTGCATGTGCTCCAGCAATGGCTATGTTTTCTGATGTTTCCCAATCTTTGACCAACACAATGCCCTGAAGAAGATAGTTCCCACCTACTAGAAATATAGAAACACTGTCAAAAACTTGCATCAATTAGCATGTTCAGTGTGTGGTTATCAGCTTATTTTGGAGGTTGATGTCTGTTTTATTTGCTCTCGAGTTTAGTTTCATGGAGTTCTGTTGCAGCCACAACGGGGACATATGCTGCATTTTCAGGGCTTTCTCTGGTGTGTACTCAAGATGTGATGCACAGTCACTAGTACTCCGAGCACGGTGTCCACTCACTGTCAGAAAGCAAAACTCTTTGACAGTGTGCCAGGCAGGACTGCAAAAAATCCTGTCTGCTTTTCAAGAACAAGCCCATGCCTCTGTGTTTGAAGGAGAAAGTTGCCTGTTTCCTTGTTAATCAGGTGCTATAAATGGAAAACTTTATTCTTTATTACAGTTTTCTTTGAAACGTATCTTAATCGCTGCAGGGAAGCAGTGAAATTAAATGAAAGGAGGATGTTAGGAACCACAGGGGAAAAAAATTCCCTCAGTTTTGAGGTGTAGAGTTTGCTGTACAATGATGTTCAGATGTTCAAACAAGCCACAGATGTGAAAAACATGACCACAGGTGAAGACATGACGGGTAATAGTGCGTTGAGGTCTCTGCACACAGAAAGCACCCACCTTCAGCATCTACTCCACCCAAAAGCATTTGCCATTTTGTTTGGTCACCCCCTGCAAGATCTCAGCTGGCCACCTTTTGTACCTCACTAATCCCAGCAGGAAGGGATTTCCAGGCAGTTGGGACTTGTACATCATCACTGCAGGTGGGGACATGATAAGAGCAAGGCTGTGACCTGAGCAGTTCTGGTTCCCTGTCCTTAGAGGTTCTCACTGAATCAGATTTTGTGTGCAATAACCCACAATATCTTTGCCTAAGCGAGATCTTCAGCATCATACCAACTACCTCAGGATGTTTGATCCTGGACACAAAAGCTACGGTTCACGCCTAAGTTGAAAGCCAGATGTCCAGATATGAGCATGACTGTGACTGTGAGGGTACCCAGAACATTTCCTTGGAAGCTGTCCACTCTGACGCGGCATTTCCAGGAACTTTGGGACTAGCAGCCAGAGGCTGGGTAAGAGGAACAAGACCCTCTAAAATACCACCAGAAAACTACCACTGAGCACTGGATTTGCTGACCTAGTGTCTATGTCTTGTGTTGCAACTCAGCACGTTGAAAAGTAGGGGAGGGTGAGACCAGTCAAACTTCTCTACTGAGTCTTTTCTTGCCTTAATGGGGGAAAAGCGATCTTTCCCACTCCAGTCCTTTTCTCCTTCCTCATTTCCTTGTCCTACTGCGGTGTAGCTGATTTCATGTCTGTTTACTGAAATGTTTTATCACCAGGCACAATTGTATGACTTTCTGCTGAAAAAAAATCTTTTGATACACAGATTTTCACATGGAAGGGAGAGGAGAATGGATTTCATCACCTGTCTCTGCCCCTGATACATGCCAGGGATGTCTACCTTACATGTAGGTGACAGTCAGTACCATGTGCTCTAGATGTCCTGTCTGATGTTGTCCTCCAGAATTCAAAATTAGTAATCCATGGGAAACTGATTTTCCCCTTTGATGTCCAGCAATGTTTCACTTTGGGTAATATAAGCCACTTCAAATACCACAGAACCATTATCTCCTGGCAGCCACCATGGGCTGACATGGGGTGGAGGTGACCAAGAAGCCACACAATGTTGGATGGATCATCTGACCAGGAGTCAGTGTGTGGTACCCAGGGAAGCTGCTGAAGATAGAGCACAGCCTCCAGGTAAATTCAGTGAAATACCTCCTTACCCTTCTTGTTTGAAGGTGTAGTATGGTTAGGGTTTTTGTGCCAAGCAAAGGCACAAAGTTTTTTATATGGCTGTACCCCTTGCTAAGACCCATCTCTTTTTTTTTCTTACCCCAATGATTCATTTCCTTTATGACTAAATGCCTCTGCTAGCAATTTTCTTTCCAGAAACTCAATCACCCCTTATGCTCGCCTGGTGTTTGGAAGTTACAGCCCTGCACAGAAGCTGCAGCTGAACTACGGGGTGAAGGTTGTAGCTGTGTTCACACACCCCATTACCAGGTGTTCAGCTACAGCTGTGGGAAAGGTAATTGCTTCATCTGGTCTTGTTCATCTGTCAACACAAAATTTAGGCTTTTACTTTCATGATTAAAAGGAATTTTTCTTTTTTAATTTTTGCATTTGGGTGGTCACATGTTAAGAGATCCACCTGTTTTCATGATCATTCCCAATGGACTATTTCAGCAGGCAGCATTTTCCAAAGTATTTTCATCCCTCGCAATTCATTAACTTAAATTCTACATTAAATTACAAGGCAGACATATATGTACATAGCCACTCAAGGATGGTCCTTTTTCACCGCACTTCTTAACTTTTTTTTCCTCTAAATGTAACCTACCAGCGTGAGATGATACACAGAGACAAAGAATACACAAAATGTGTTAGCATGTTCCATAGCTCGGTCAGGAACACAAACTGCCACTGTTTCACATCAGTGGGAAGGTCCTTTTTGGTGAGTGCTGCTGTTCCTGCAGGCTGCCAGCAGAGAGCAAAAGGGGCCCAGACCAAAACCCTTAGGCAGCTCTCCTCGTGCCCTGGATACACACAGCTCAAGCAGAAGGGAAAAGTGGTTCCTTATGCTCTATAGGGAGCACAGGATTTTCTCACATATCCCAGAGAGCAGGTATAGTTCAGCTACTTTGCTGCAAATAATAGGGTTCATTTAACCCTTTCAAAAAGCTTCTGCAAAGGAACTGGCACGTGAGCTGTGACACCATGGGGTAGCAACTGCTGTGATTTATCTAGTTGAAGCTCCTGACAGCACTTGGATTTCATCCATCCTGGGGCACAGCCTCTGTATGAAAGGTGACTATATGATCCCACCACCAGATCAGCCTTCAGTCTCTCAGTGAGTTCATTAGGAGGGTCTGGCAGCTGGGATCTCTGTTTGCATTAGTCTGCAGGCTGGAGCCTTAACTATTGACCCAGTCTTACAAATGCATGACATTGCAGATACAGTTGATAGCCTGTCACTGTTGGACGTGGCCGGACAGGTCCAAGAAGGGGGTTTGCATTTCTCTTTCTGCAGCAATGGCACTGTTCATCCTGTCCTGCTCAGAAACACTTCCACTTGCTCCCATGTGAAACTTTATGGCACTTCATGTCAGTAAAGGACATAGAAGAAAGGATTTGGGCTGACAATTGCAAGCAGTATTCAAATAGCAGTCAATGTGTGATGAGGATGTTGCCAATGCCTCAGATCTCCATTGCCAACAGTCCAAAGCTGACAAATAACACAGGTGGGACATGTCAGAGTGGGACCATAGAGCGAGGGCAATGACTGAAAAGGGTTGGTTTTTTCCCTATTTCTCTTTTATAACAATGAGTAAGAGCAGGTCTGGTATAGATTAGTGTTTATGAACCAGACGGTAGTGAGCCTTTAGAAAAGGGATTTGGCCAGGCTCTTACAAAGTGGCTCGTTAGTCTAAACTCTTCTCACATAAAGTCAGAAAACAAAGCAAGGTCTCTGCAGAGGTTTAGGGGCTGAGCTGCCAACACCTGCTCTCCATAGCAGGCAGGCAGAGAGGCCACCAGGCTTGCCTTGCAGAGCTGTGTGGATGGGTGAGGCATGGACTCCAGCAAAAGATTTCCAATGAACTGACCCTAAGCAGGAGCACAGAGAAAGGGTAGTGGGAGGAAACCTCCACAGTGTGGACCAGGAGTCAGAAAGTGAAGGCTTCCTCTCCAGCAGCACTTCAAAACCACGAGATTATTTTAACTGGGTTCATTATGTGAATTATTTTACAGTTCTTCTGACAACCCTGATATCCAAAAGGACAGAAGAATGAATTGTTTCCAAGAATAGTTACTTCAAAGACAAATTAAAATATGTAAAATGTGAGTTAATAGGGAAAGGAACAGCCATCTTCAGTTTTGCTGCCTTTGACAGTGAAATGTAAATTACTGTAGGCAGAATCATTCAACCTTGGGGCCAGAACCAAGGGAAAAGTGTTTTTAAAGTGATTCACAACATTCAGTACATGTAAACTTACATAGATGAAAATTTAAGATAGAGATCTTGTTCTTAAGTGTTTTTAAGGAGATATTTAGTTCTTATTTTCCGTCTGAAATTATTTCTAGCATCTCAAACTGGTATAAAAACAGCAACTCAATTAATTGAGAATCGGAGAATGAATGGGAAAAAGACTGTGGGGATTACATTCTGACCAAATTGAACTGAGTTGATCTCTCATGAGTTTTGTAATGCTTTCTGTATCTCTGAAAATAATGTCATTTAAAGACCTACATGTGGAATAAAATAGAAACTTCATGTGTCGACTTTCTCTTTAAAAAAAAAGAAAACCAACTTTTATTTGTTTCATTCCTTTTACTTGCAGTGTTGGTCTAAAATATTGTTGTGTGTACTATAACATAGTGAGGAAATTCCATAAAACTTTGGAAATATTTCTCTTTTTGAAAGTGATTTCATTTTGCTCATTTCATTCTTATTTTTGAAGTCAATATGGGACTTGAAAGTACTGATCAAATAGTTGAAAGCTTTTCCTTTCATTTATGGGATACTATTTTTGCATGCTGTGCAATTGTTCACAGGGGAATCATGGTTTCTACTCCTCAACTTGAAGTTCTCCACTATGAATTTCTATTACAATCACTCACAGTAAAATTCAAGAAGAGTTTATACCTATGAATGCCTCCACAGTGTCAATGACAGTCAGATGGTTTGAGTATCAAACAGACCTGTAAATAGTGGTAAATTTCTAACCTATTTACAAATCCTTTCTTAAGCCATTTGGGCAGCTTCAGTAGGGAAGAAATAAACATTTTAAAATTAGGCAGGCGGCTTTTGCTGGGGCTTCTGATAATGTTCAAAAGTCTGAGAAATGGTGAGAAATGTAACTGAAGTGTCTTGGTTCAATGGTCAGAAATGCATCATCTCTCCGATGCCCTGCTTGTCTCGTGCACATTGTGCACAGCTGCTTTCTGGCATCGCCTCCTTTACTTTTCATTACCTTTTGAGCTGAACTCTAAGGTTCATCTGAACTCTTCAAGGCAGCTGTAACAGCACCACAAACTGAGGCCAGTGGGAGCACAGTTACACATGATTGGAAGTGGCACAGGGTATCGGGGCTCTGCATTCCTATTAAAGGGTGCTCGAGCCCTTTCTCCACAGTTCTGACTTTACACCTCCCTCTTGCCACTGCTTGGCATTTCTGACTCTTTCGCTGAGTTTTCTCGTGAGATTTTGAGTGAGGTCCTGAAATCACAAAAGTTTCAGCTAGGAGCTAAGACTGTTGTAAATACCCATTTTATCCCAGCTATTTCAGAAGCCCATTCTGTAATAAAAATGTTAAGGGAAGCAGTGCCTCAGACCTGTAAAGTACATCTGATCAGCAAATCTCTCTAGTGACGAGTCCCTCATATCTGGATAAGGCATGGTGAAGGAAAATATTTAGATCATTGATAGTGGACTTTAAGCTGCAATCCAGGAAAATGTTTTCCAACAGGAAGACAATCAGCATCACGTAACTCAAGAGAACCCCAGAAAACTCCAGATAACTCTGGAAATTTCTGGATATCTGGTTTGCTTGGTGGTGTCGCAGGTGTTGGAGTCTAAGCAGAGCTATGAATTTTAAGTTATGAAGCCTGTAACTGTCAACAGTTATGGTTATGAAATTAGTTTTATGATGAAACAGGAAGCTGCCTGGAGCATCTTGTAGACTGGATACACAAATACATTTATATTCATATGTATATGTTCCTGCCTCAGCATGTTCTGACAGCTCTCCTACACTCATCCATCATTACCAAGGGGCTTACTAGGGGGCCTATTGCCTTGTTCCGACTTCTTTTTTGTCACAAATAGCAGGAGAAGACTCCCTGTGCTACTGCTGGAACACTCCTCACTGTGAGGCTGTGTGAACTTCTACAGTGAAGTCTGACTTCAGAGGAGTCATACAGGGATGTCTGGTTTGGGAAAAAATGGAAAAGGGATAATAAAAAATAGGGAAATAATATACAGAAAGGCAGAATGTTGTGGAGACAGGAGTCTGCAATTTCCATTTACATGTTTTCAAGTTATTTCTTCAGTTATACTGTTAGAAAGAGGTATTGGGCATCAGGAAAAAGCTTTATAGGAAGCCTCAAAGATCCATTTAAGTACAAACCTGGTACCTGTGCACAGCAAGAAGTGGGTGTCCATCTGCAGAAGAACAGGTCACGTAGGAGATCACTTACGCCTTTGTCCTGTGATCCAGGGAAGGTAAAATAGCTGGCACAGGCTGAAGTGCATGGGAACGAATGAAGATGAAGGGGATTACCTTCCCCTATAAAGTTTTCTTGGGCTTCTAGCCCCAATTGCAGGGCCTAATGGGCACCCTCATTTGTTTCCCATTAGCTGTAGAAATGGAGGTAAAAAACGCTGCCTTCACCTGAACCGCAAGATGAAAGAGCCCTCCAAGCACTGAAACAGTTACCAAATGCGTCCCATTTCTTGAGGTAAACAAAACAGGGACAAAAAATAAGCTAGGCCAACTTGTTTTTTCTAATTCTCTATTAATTTGAGCCAGCTACACCAGAGCAAGATTATTTTTTAACATTTTCCCATTAAATTGAGATTGGTAACCCTAATGCACACAAAGACAGAAACCTGATTAGCTGAGCCAAACACACACTGAAATATTGTTTGAAGACAAAGATTAATTCCACACTAGTCTGCACACAGGGCCTAGAGAATTCTCCTGAACTAATATTTGATGTTTGTCTGCTAAATAAACTACTCAGTTTTGATTAAGATCATCATTAAGAAAAACTACAGGCAAGGAATTACAATATATATTAACAACATGTATTATTACACTTCAGAGGGAACATTTACGAGCATAAGGAAATGATGGGGTTTTTATTATTATTTGCAGTGCTTTCTTGGTGCATGAAGCATATCTACTCTGCTCTCAGTGAATTGTAAAAAGGAGCAGGAATATGCTACTAAATATATGGTTTTTCTCTATTTCTTTTTTTAAGTCACAAGAGTTTTACCCTCTAAAGAGAGCTTACCTTTAATTTTTCAGTAATTTTTCAGTTTCACATTTTGTTTTTTCCTCCATATAATATGATAAGCTGAGACAGAGTGAATATTCAATGGCTATGTCTGCAGTCCAAATGAAACAGTATTGAAAAAACTTTGATTCAAGGGATGGTAATGTACAAGGCAGGGTGCATCTTGCAATGTTTTCTCATAAAGAAAAACAATCTCTTTAAAGAGAAACTTACTAATCTAGGAAGAGGTAGCTAATTGTCATTAAAGGGTATAGCGTACTGCCCTGCTTAATCACCTCTGACATTACTGATGATTTGAACATGCTTCTCCCCAAAAATGTTCCACAGTTAAGACAAAATAGCCATGGTATTATTTTTCTTATGAGATAAGCAGCTGAGAGAAATGGTGGAAGGAGATATGATACTGTTTGTTACAATAAATGATCAGTATTGATTAAAAAAAGCCGAGCAGTTTAATTAGATTTGTGGCTGTAGGCACTGCTCATTTATATTTCTTAGTGTCTGAAAGAATATTCCTGTGATCGACACATGGATGGCATCATATCTCAGTTAGACATAGTGCAAAACAGTGTGCCAGTCCCCATACACAAGACACAGATAACACTTCTTCCCTGATGTCACAGCTGTTAGAGAAACCACACCCATCAAAGGCATGAAATAATGTGATGCTCAGGTGAAGAGTCAGGGGAGCAGTAGGAATACAGAGCAGGAATTCACCCATGAGAGTATCGTATGCCATTGCCCTTGTCCACGAAGAACTGCAAACCAACTCTCCCTCCATGGACCGGACCAGCTGACAGGACTCCAGAAGAATCTCACTTGAGATTGGCCACGCATTTGTAAAATACGAAAGTGGTTTTCTGCTCAGATTTGTGGTTTCTTCAAGCCACCTTTGTGCCTAGAGCACAGAAAAGCTGAGACAATTGCTGATTTGTTCTCCTGACAGTGGCACAGTGTGTGTGCCACACTCAGAATGCCAGACTGCGATGTTAGCTAAATCTGGGGAACGGTTGGTTACAAGAGTGGAGTGGCTTTGTACATAGCCACATGGATGGCTCAGAGTGCTGGATTTTCTATTAACAGCTCATAGTAGCTCTCTTACTGCCAGAAAAATAATACAGAATCTTGCAACATCACTGTGATAATGTAATGTGTCTCCATAACATTTTCAAACATTATGGCACGCTGCCTGCTGGAAGCAGGCAATAGGCACGTATTGTAGCCTGTGGTAGTGCTACAGCCTTTAATCTACAGTTTTATTAAACACAAAGCCTTTAGATATTCAAGCTTGTTTCAAATTTCTGTGTAGATATGACTGATGAATGCCGGACAAATTGTCAGAACTGTTTAGAATAGCTTTGATTTTTACTTCCAGTTGGGCCCACTCCTTATCTGGGATATCAAGCAGTGGGATGCAATATAAAAAATGGCAAACCACAACTTCAAGGAACTTCTACTTCCTTTGAGTATGGACACAATACAGGAGACCCAAAACTAGACTTTATAGTCCTTCGGCATTTGTGTGAAGAATCCTTTCCTCTAATCAGTTTCACATGCTTTTACAGAAGAGCTGCGACTTAACATTTGCAGACAATTCAAAGAATTAGAAGAAATACTCATTTCCTCATGTTTTGATTTTTTTTCTCTTCTAATCATTTGAGGATTTTTAGCAGATGTGATTCAGAAAGCACACAGATCTCAGACTAATGACTTGACTCTTGGTTACTGTAGAGACAAAGACCAAGCAATGGAACATAGTAACAGCAATGCAGAATATTTGGGTCAATATTGTAGAAAGGACTTCTGCATCTAGATAAGTTCTTATACAGCTATTATTGAATAAAAGTAGTACTCTGCCACTCCCAGGGCTGGAGGAAATCTTGGAGAACGGAATCAATGTCTACATAAGAAGAGGTTGAAGGATCCATCAACCCTCTGGTATTTTTTGACTGCATCTGCTCTTCACAGCGCACCAGCACTGCAAGGATCCATGCTGTGGATCCCAAATCCCGTTACCAAAACAAAGGAGTGGGCCTCTTCACTTCCATTGTAACAAGACATTAAACACTTAGGAATTGACTGTACAGCTTATATATGTGACCAAAATCATCACATTATTGCCATCAGCTTACACACTTTTACGTTTACAAGTTTTCCAGCAGCTGGAAAACCCTGCAGTGCTTCTCCCAGATTGAAATACAGTGTTTAGAGGTTATTGCCCTGCATGACTCATGAGGGCTGTGGTCCATTTTACCAGTTAGGGAATTACAAGTCTGTACAGCAAGGCTTCAGTGGAACAAGGACATTTCTGGGGCACGGGATCGTGTCTGATCTGAAACACCACCTGGTCTCATTGAATAAATCTATTGTCTTTTTTATCAGTGTTTTAACAGTAACAAAGTGAATGCAGAGACTCAGTTAAACCAAAACAAACAGCTCAGGCTGTGTGTTGTGCCTGAGTACCCTGGAAACAAAGAATGAAAAAAAAAAGCATTGTTATAATGACTTAAAATATTGCCTCTGTGAATTTATCCAAAAAGAGACATGCATATAAAAAATGTGGGAACATGTTGTTTATATAAGCTTGGATAAGTATAAAACAAAGATCTAGCTACAGTCTTGTGGCAGTATTTTCTTTTCTTTTAGAATGAAAGAGATGGATACGTATTCAGGAGTCATTTCAACATTAATAAAGATTTTTTTCTTTAGCTCCATCATACTTTCGTCTCTTCTTTCCAACGATATGTTAGGGTGTATGTTGAGAGGTCCCATATTTATGGTTTGGATCCTGCAACAGGCCACTTTTTTCCCATCTCATTCACGACCTTTCCCAACCATCTGGTTAGTAACAGGTTTACAAGTAATTTCATGTTTTCTGAGACTGCCTCCAGCTAAATCAATGTAGAAATAATAGTAACCATTTGGGATAAACCATATAATGTCAAATTCACCCAATATGACTGATAAAAGACAAAATATGGAAAGCTGTTTCCTATAATTTTATGGCTTTTTTTTTTTTTAGTTTTTAAATAACTTATCCTTTCCCAGGTCCACTTTTCTAATTTATTTGGGATAAATTAATATTATTTCCTCATGCAAAATGAGGACAAAATGATTTATTATCTAAGTCATCATAGATATGCAAGACAGGTACAGAATATTCAATGGCACTGGTTTTGTCTGCAAACTATTATCAGAACATTCCTGTGGACTGACCATATCAACCATTTTCTTTCAATACAAAAGTATTTTCCCAGGTTGTGGCCACATCAATAGTGGTGAAGGGAATGTTTCTGTCTCTGTGTTTCATTCTTAAACTAAGAGATGTACTACAGCACCTTGATCCTTCTGAGTGCCTAATAAAGTGGTGCTGTAAGAACTGGAGCCTGGTACCAAACTGGCCTTTGCTGTGGCAGGCACACCTTCTAATGGAATTGTTGGTTTTGCAATCATTCTGTAACAGGGAGCACTCAGGTTCAGTATTTTCACTGTTTGTGATGTGTGAGGCAGACCTCCAAGGGTTGTGAGGGCATTCCTTACCCTCTTGTGGAGATGCTGGTGGCTAACCCTGCCTCACAGAAATTGTTCAGCTGTTGCCCTTTCTGTAGCTACGTATTCACAGCAGACACATTCAGATAGCATCAAACAGCAAAAGGTTGGGTAATAAATATGTACCTGATCTGTTTGCTGCATCAGTGTGGAAGGAATGAAACAATAGCCCTTCTTTCCTTAAAAGAAAGGGCAAAATCCTCTTCTAGTCTTGAAAGAAAAGGTATTTCTAGGAAAGAAATATCGAATGGCTAGAGAGGGAGGCATTTCTCCCTTCAGCTCATGAAAGAAAGACTTAAATGCTGTCCTCTCTTGTGCTGCTTCCTAATGAGAAGCTTAGGTTACTCAGTTTGGGGCAAACATCTTTAAACTTCCTTTTCATCAACCAACTCTTTCCATGAACTGGGTAGCCACAAACTCTGTCAGTCACAAATTGTCACATGTGGCATTGCAAGAGGAACCCTGTGACATTTGCATTCTTCCTGACAGTCTTTCCTCCTTCTAGGTTTTAGAGAGTCTCAGCATCTATTTAAAAATATAGCTGAAAACCCACTGGCCTTTTGTGTTCAGAACTCTAGCTACCACTTGGGAAGTGTGAAACTACTCTGTTGTATTATCTTGATTTCCTTCAGACTTGTGATTTTTTTATGTGTACCATTGGAAGGAGAAGAGTGAATTTTACAGCTGAGTTGAGGAAGGACTCTGCCCAGCAGAGAGTGTTTGTAGAAATGAGCAAAGAGCATAAGCAAAGGCAGAGAAAAAGGGGCTTTATTATGGAGGTGGTGGCTGTTCCTCACAGCAGCATACAAAGCCAAATAGAGACACTCCTGTGCAGTCCAAACTCTTGGACCTCGGCAAACAATGCATTGAATATTTTTAAGAAGAAAATCGTGTATGTAAAAAGGGGACTAGCGAGTTTTGACACTGGTATTTCTGTAGCATCACAGGGTTACTCACCTCCAGCGGGAAGGTAATTCAGAGCTTTCTGAGCAAGTTAATTTAAAGCTTCACCCAGCTCTGCAGCCATTTCCCTTCATGCTATGCAAATTTAAGGATATTAACCACTATTTTTTGTTGTAAGTGTTCCCTACTACCTTGCATGTCCTTCTGAAGGTGCTTCCCACTCTCGGACACGTGGTCAAAGAGTGTGTGCAGTTTCCATCAATCTGCATGGCAGGTACATTGCTTTTTGTGGTATGTCCCAAAGGAAACAGCTCCAAGTATCACTCTACAGGAAAGCGGCACAATATTAAAGGCCACACTGGGTTTCTGCTTGTACTCCTGGTGTGCCTGAGAGTCCCTAGACTAACACTGTCAAGTCTGTGAAATGTAACTATTGGTATAAACTGGTTTGTTGCTAGGCATACTTTCACTAGACTTGAGTAATCATCTTCACTGGAGAACACTTGGAAATTACTGAAAGTCCCAGACACAGGATAATGCCCTGGTCACTTCCCTTGGCAAGATAATTTCAATTGACCTCTGCAGGGCTGCAATCTTGAGTAGAATTAGGGGTTTTACTTTAAACTGAATACTTTAAGAGCTGAAATGTGCTTCTCCTGCTCTGTTCTGGAGGGAAAACAGGACCTCTGAGTGCTACCGTGTAGAAACTTACTCGGCACACCACTGCTCAGTCAAGCATCTCCAGGTATGTGGAGGCTGCATCACCTCTCCTCCTCACCCCAGACAAAGTCTGTCTCTGCTCCATCCTGGTGATCTGTACCTGGATGTTGCATTCATTGCTGGACAGCAGGTGATTCCTGACAAACAGAAGGCACTTTAGGAAAAGACATTTAAGAACAAATACAGTTTTAAAGCAAATTACTTTCTTTAACAACTGAGTTAAATATTTGCAGGTTGTCTAAAATCAAAAAGCTGGAACATGACAATGGTCTACAGATATTTGAAGAATGCAAATAGTCAAAGGGAAAATTATTACCTGGGTACAGAAATTGTGGATCTGAATATGAAATGAAAACTGTAGAGCTTAGAGCCAGGAAAATCCCCATCTGAATGGAGCAGACTCCCAAGGGAAAGTGTTAAAGACACCATTTGTGGAAATGAAATGTTTAAAAACATTGTCGGGCTGCTTCCTATTTCTGTACACAAGGGAACAATTTTTCAGAGATAAGGACATAGACAACATGACCTGATAGACCTTTTCTACCACTAGACTACAGGATTGAAATCCAAGACCTATATCCTGAACTATTGAAAACAGGACTAAGGACAACAGTGTTATGCTGATTTCTATCACTTGAAGATCTGGCCTTACCTCAATTTTTTAAAGAATAGGACTGGGAAACTAACTTCCTGCATCAATAAACCTGAGTGTGATAAGTGTTGCGTGCAAGGAAGTACCACATATACTGAACCTGTTCTGCAAAAACATTTTTCTGTTTGGAGGTACCACAACAGTGCCAAAGAAAATCAAGCCTAATCAGACTTGTTGGTGTTTCAAGATTTATAGTTCATTCTTAGCCAAAAGCTGTGGTAATTAGCACCACACCAGGGCCTGGACACAATCCAATTCTTTAAGGCATAACTAGTAAAGTGCCACATGGAGTGGTTTTGCTGAGGTCACATATGGGACATTGTTTTCTACTTGAAGAAAGCAAGTCTCTGTCATTCCTTCTGCCCTTTATGGAGACTATTTGATCTGTCACCAAATAAGAAATTGAGAGTGAAATAGCCAACAGCATAGAGACTGCACTGAGGGCAGCAGGGAACCCACCAGCCAAACCTCTCTGCCTCAAGGAACAACCAAGGCTGATGGAAGCTGCATAAGTGCATTTCATAAGTGCAAGAAAATTAATCCCAAAGCAGGCAAGAGAATGACTGACATGATTTATGTCATTTTATTAAAATAGACTTTTGCTCAGGCCTCAAGAAGTTGACTTGGCTGGAAACCAGGTTGGCCTGGCCTTGGTACAACCCCCAAATGATACTGCTGCAAAAGGTGAGGAACACATGATCTTCCATTGAAAGGCCCTGCAAGTTACAAATAAGAAGTTAAAAAGCATTAAAGGGAAGCTTAATATAGCCATACAATGAAATCCAGTAAGCCAAATGTTAGTTGAAATGATAGGTTTTGAGTTTGTGCCAAAAGCTCTCTCTACCCTCCTTCCTCTAAAGATATCCCTCACAGGTGGCTTGAATGTATTTTTGAGTCCATGGTGGGGCTGTAGATTCCACACATGCTTTATTGACTGAGTCAGTCTTTTGTGTAACTCACACATCCATAGGTCAGGTAGAAAGTGAGATGCATCACTGTGCTGCCTGCGGCCAGTGTGAAACATGAGTCAAGGCAGTTATTTATATCTGAAGTCCAGTACTTCGTGCTGGGATGTAATGTAAGACTGAAACACAAAAACAATAGTGACCATGTCACTGCAATTTCTGAAGCTGATTCCTCACTCCTGTAGTTCCTGTACAAAATGTGGGATGGGAAGCTCTGCTGTCCTGTGGTGGTGGGAGATACCCGATCGATACTCATCCCCTCCTTGTCTAGGAGAGAAAATACTGTGAGCTGGGGCACAAATGTACCCAGGACTGTGACGTGTGACAGCACATCACCTTTATCAGCAAACTGGCTGGCTGAGCAGGAACACACAAACTCCAAGGCTACATTTCCATCAGCTGTAGATCTTTCACTGGCTGGCATTTTTCATGATGCACAACAGATAATGTGCATAAAAAGCTTGATGTTCCAGTCTTCTGAAAATTATTGAGGGTTTTGCAACTCTGCCCATATTATCAACTTCTTTCTGTGTAGTACTTTGGCAGTGACTCTACTGTTACAATTCCTGTACTTTTCTTATAAAAGCAGGATTTACCGTATTAATTTTCCTTTATCTTGCCATATAGCTATAGGAGAACTTATTTTACACAAGGGGATGCCAAGTTATTTTCTAGGAAGAGATATTTGAAATTCTTTGAAAAACATGAAATAAAGGAAAAAATCTTTTTAAAAACAGATGGAAGAAAGCTTGATTTCTGGCTTCTTTTTCAGTTTAAATTAGGGGGAAAAAAGTGCGAGAGACAAGAAAAAGAACATTATCTCCAAGAACTTATCTACATAAGACAATTACGAGAAGTCTGTGCCACGTACATAGGATGTATCTCTTACAGTTATGTGGGGATTCTCTGAGGATCGGAAGCTGGGAGCCTCCCGATGTGCAATACAAAAGCAGTTCCGGTGGTTTGGAACAATTTCTACTTCACTGGGTCATTAAAGGATAGACACCATGATTGCATAAAAAAGTTTTGCATGACTCTGCTGCCTTTCTGTGGTTTCCTGGCAGCACTGAGTGGCTATGATCTGTAAGCAGAGAGGAAGGCTCCCACAGAATTCAGAGCAGCCTTCTAGGGAGGGAAGGGAAAATCCCCTCCTTGAATCATCACTCTCTTACGCCCAGTTTTTTTGTGACAGCAGCAAACGATGACTCCCACATGAGCCAGCATGACAAGAATTTAGTGTGTAAAAGGTTCATTTCATAGCTATGTGCTTTAGCCAGTGACTAGGTAGTCATTGACTAAATCCTATACAGTAGAGCTAACATTAAACTGTTCCCCCAACTACTGCTGTTTAAACCAGTCAACCCAAACGCATAAAATTCAGCCTGCTACATTTCACACATTAGTGAGTTGACAGCAGTTTGTTCATATTACTTATGGCTAGGGCTGGAGACTCATGAAGTTCCTTTAGCTCTTGAAACCTCTCTGTAATCGCACATTCCAAGGATAAACTGCTCAGCCTCTGTTTTCTCCCCACATTTGTGAAAGTGGCATCACTTACCTACTCCCTAAAAGCAGGTTTTGAAAGTGATTTAGTATCTACAAAATGCTTTGAAAATAAATAAAGCACTGAATTTGTGCAATTTTTTCCCCAGAAGGACAAGGATTTACCTCAACAGTTTCAGCAAACTAGAGACTGTTTAAACAAACAGAAGTAATTTCAAAATGTGACTGTTACTTTCTAATAAGAGTTGACAGGATCCTCTTGAAGCTGAGGAGTCCACAGAATTTGCAAATCTCATCCTGAAACCGTTCCATCTTGGAAAGACAGATTGGCCTGTTCAAGAGGGAGTCTGAACTGCAGTCCTCCTTCCTCCTTCACCAACCCATGTAGTTTGACACTGAGCTATGCTGTGCACAATGTAGTTACCAGACGTGGATTTTGGATAATGGAGGAATGACACAACTTTTGGGGCTGAAGAGGGATACTCCACTCTCAGCTGTTTGCAGCACTGTCTGGGAATGGGAGAGGGGAAAGCAGCTGCAGCTTGAGTGCCCTCTTTTCCTGGAGATTGCCAATTGCTGCTATAAAGCAAAGGTGCCTCACGCCTGCACAGACCAGGAAAATCCCATGTGTTTATTGCTGCTGCTGTCCCTGAAAATCACCCAGCCCCTCATGTGGCAGGAGAGTGTGGGCCTGCACAGGTTCTGTGGTGCTGGGTGAGACAGCTGCTGCGTGTTCCACAGAGCCCCTTCGCTGAGGGGTCCCGGGCGGGGCCAGACCCCTGCTAGCCAGCTGTTCCCCACCCGGGGCGATGAAAGCCATCCACCACCCTGCGCATGTTGGTTCTGAGGCGCCCCCAGAGGTTTAGGAGGTGGCTCCTGGGTGGACATTGTAGGTTTTATTGTGCAGGACCCCAGGGAAGAGAAAGTCCTGCATCGGAGTCCCAGGAACCAAGAGGCTGAACTTTGGCTGGGGATTATAAGGGGGTCCTGAAGGGGGTGGGGTAATACAAAACAGCCAATGGGGAGAGAGGGAGAAGGGGGCGGGTAATACAAAACATCCAATGGGGAGAGAGGGGAAAGGGGCAGGGTAATACAAAACAGCCAATGGGAAGAGAGGGGGAAAGGGGGGAGTAATACAAAACAACCAATAGGAAGAGAGGGAGAAGGGGGCGGGTAATACAAAACAGCCAATAGGAA
>VZTA01010998.1:0-65453 GCA_013398855.1 Mohoua ochrocephala | reverse complement strand
CCAACTGATGGGAACAGAGGGGCAGGAATGGGGGCTTTGGTTACATCTTGCAGGGGTACATGAATATTCATAAGAGTCGATGGGAGAGGCTTCTTACAACAAACCTGGAGGGGGCTTTCTTGGACCCAACCTTGGTCCTTTGCTCTTTTGGCCCTCCTGCTACCACTCATTGCAACAGGAGACAAGTGAAACAAGGAGTATTTTTTATTCTAAATAACAGATGAGCTCTTCAGGAGGTTGAAAACTTCAGAGTGTACTTCACACTTGACAGGAAGTCACAGCGGTGGAAGCCCACATGGGTTCAGTGGTGTTGCTCTCTGTCTGTGCAGTGTTTGACGCTGGCACAGGGTCTGGTGACTGCAGACCATGAGGTTAAAACTTCAATATACCCTTTTTTCAGAACAGAGCAGTAACTTGAGCTTCAGCCTGTTGAAACTAGCCCACTAAGAGGTTGCCCTGTCCACTCTGGTGCGGGAAACTGTGTCTCTGTCTCAGTGAAGTTAAGGGATGGCTCATACTGTATACAGCACATGATACAGTAGGCTTACCACAAAAACTTTTGAAAAATTTGGTTTCATTGTGTTTCATGAACCAGTCTGTTAAGACAGGCTGCTACATCAGTTTTCTTTGAAACAATATATATATGGGCCTGAACTCAGAGGGTATATTCCTGAGAAACTCCATCAGTGACATTTTCATATAACGCCAGGGTCGTCTGGGGAAGCAAAAAGCTCTGTGAACGAAATTCATTTCAAACTATCAAGACTCACTGTGGAAGCAAAAGAAAAAAATCTGCATGAAACATGCTCTTTGGGAGTGTAAAAAAGGAAAGATCTACTTATGGGCCATCTCTGATAAGGGAGCAAAATATACTTGGAGAGGAAGATCATACCTTCCACGCCTGTTATATTAATCTTTCTCTACTGCTTTTCTTTTTCATTTCTCAGTCCCTCTCATATCTAGACAGCCTTCTTACCATCATGGGTAGCATACCTTTTATGCCTCAGTGTCAGGTTCAAAGACAAGGGCTCTCTTCAACCTTGGTATCAAATCTTTTCTTGAAGCTAACACATAACATTGGAACTATTAAAAATGGCATTAATTTAACAAGTAACATTCTTCAGCTGCCCCATATGTCTGCCCACCTGTCCTAACAGCAAAGTAAATGTGTTAGCTTAAACCAGCACATTTTAGCTTATGTCTAGGTGAGCTAAGAACACATGTGCAGCCAGTTATGGTGGCTTGGCTGCTTTGCCAAACCAGCACATTAAATTGCAGCTGATTGCATCCCCATTCTATAAACCAAAAACTAATTTCTTAAATCAGAGTTGTTTCAGAAAAATTTCCTCTTTCTTTCAAATCACATAGAAATAATTGTTTAGTACCAGTGCTTTACACACAGAAACAGGTGCAGACTGAGTGGAAGTTTGAGACTCATACATGTATATCCAGCACAGTTTTAAACTTGTTCACTCATAAGAATGTATCTGATATTTATTTGCTGTCTAAAATTCTGTGACAAAATTTTGGTGAAACTATGGTACTTTATGTGGATGAGCATGGAATGAAATGGGTTACCCTAAACCAGCCAAAAGTCATTCCTATAGTCTTTTATTTTTGCTATGATAGTTTTATTGAGCTCTACCGGGAACACAGTATGGTGGAAATTTTGCCTGGATTTACAAAACAGACAGAAAAGATATATTCAATCTCAAGAAATAAGTCTGAATAGACATGAATCTGCAAATCTTGATATGCCATGAAATTTCTCACCAACAAAGAGAGGAGGATATTTCACACAAGGAAATATTTAAAGCAAATTCCATGCTAGATCACCCTGTGGAGCGACCTGAAGCTCTAAAGAAACTAACCCGGACTCCAGGAACTTTTTACCCAATAGTTTCATGCTGACTGTGCTATCCAGCTCTGTATTTGGTAATAGCTCAGGTAACACAGAACTGTGCAGCCTGCATGTGGCCTTTAAGAACACCACAGAATATCCATAGATCTTCATTTAAACTAAGACTTCATTGTAATCCAATCTCAAAAGACTCTTTTCTTATAAATCTCTCAAGAACCTCAGGACAAAAAATAACATTTCTGCAACAGGTAAATTCTCCTAATTTAACATTAGATACCAACCTTCATGAATATGGACCCACCTATTATCAGATAGTCTGAGATATCATTGCCATTAAAATATATTCTGATAAACAGTTTTGAACATAATCGAGTTGTAAATGACTGTTATAATGGCATGGGTAAATGAAAAATACTGCCTGTTATTTGAATAGAAGTCTCCATTTGTGAATGTAAATTTATGAGTGTCTTTGTTTACTTGAGTCAGCCTATATCTTAGTTTAGTAACTAAAACAGACTCAGCAAATATTTAAAAGGAATTTACCAATTCCTTCTTTACTGAAGTTAGTACAGTTTCAAACAACGCTCTCTCCCATTTCTCATGAAAGCTCCAGTGCTTCCACTTCATCAAAAAAAATGTTTCGAAGTGCTGCAATGCCACCCAAATCTGGTAGGATAAATTCCATTTATTCCTTTTGGCCATCTTTCCTGTTCACCTATTAACATGACTGAAAAGCGATAAACAAATTTCAGGTTAGGCAGATCAAAAACTAAACTGAAATTGATGGTTAAGCAAAACTGAGCAGCTTTCAGAGCTGCTGCTGGTGAATGACTAAGATTAGATTTGTTTAAATGACGGGAAGATATTTATGAATGATTTTTCATACCATTTTATAGTTTAGCTGAAAATTTTAATGAATAATTTTAATTAGGTTTAGATGTTTGCACACCACTTTTCTGGGCACTTCAGTTATCCCAGTTGACAAAAGAAATGGATCCAATAAATGGGGCATTCTGAAAGTAATGGGAAGTGGTACAGGACATAAATTTTAGCTCTACTGTTTGAAACACAAGTCATTCTGTTGTATAATTTTTTTTAATTACATCAATTTTCTGAAAAGAAAATTGCATCTTTTCCAGGCAAATACCAATAGTACTTGATTTATTATAATTTCCACAAAGTTATATGGAAGATCAAAATTTAGAACAGATGAAAGGGACAAGTTCTTTTTGACTGGTACTTTCATTGTAGTGCATCTTGGATTTGACCTCATTCTGTCACTCCAAAGAACATAAATATTACTGAAGAAAACAGACCAGCGATATTCTTCAAAACTGTATAAATATATTCCATATTACCTTATGTATATGCGACTCTTGATCTTCCTCTACTGCAGCACTGATGTTATTGTTACCATATGGTTGGCCATGTGCCTTCATTTACCGTGGTTCAGTGGTCCAACAAACATGGGAGAAAAAGATTGGAATCACATTCAGTGCATATAACTGATGAAATAAGGATATGTAACAGAAAAAGCAGTGAGCCAAAGAAGAAAAACTTTCTCCAAAGAACATTAGAACATGCCAAAAAATAAGGAATTTCACTTTTTACAATTCTAATTTGTGAGCAAAATCCAGTGGCTATAAGGACAATATGTACTTAGTGCCTTCTGTTTAGCCCTATGTTCCAGGTTTTTGGCTTTGCTTTGCAAGAATTGCTTAATGAGGCAACCCCTTAAAGTGATGAAATATAGAATATTCCAATGCTCATCCAGTGATATATAACAAAGCTTGCCTGCATTACATTATCCTTTGGTCTATGGATTAATCCTGGCAGTTGTTTTCTAGCAAATATCAGCCTTTGGTGGATCATGTTGAATCATTTACCTTGAAGTATGGGTTTCCTTGTCATTCAACCAAACAATAATTCTTTGTTTACTTAGCTGGATTCAGGCACTGTAAGTTACCCAGAGTATCTACAGAGTGAATTTTAGAGTATTATTTCTGTGAAACAATTCTGACAAATGCATGAAATGCACGTCTGTATTCCTTTAAGACTTGGGGTGAAATAAGCTCAGTTTACCACATCTAAACATTGTGTTGCAACTATACCCACTTCCTCTCATCATCTCCCTCCAGCTAGCCCTCAAGCCAACCAAATGTCCTCATCTGAAGTGAACAGAAGATTCTAATAAAAACCAAGAATGTGCCAATGCTATACTAGTGCAAGGCTTAGCCAGAGGATGTTCACGGTAACATCCTTTATTGCTTGGGTTTAAGAGTTTGGCTCTCTGTTACATGGTTATTCCCAATCCCATGCACAACAGAGCCCCTCTAACCACTGACTTATAATATGTACAGGACACACATTTCTGTTGCAGAACAAATGTCTGAGGAAATGCTTTTCTGGGGAGGGGTAAGGGCTGAACGTGGGCGATACGTATGTAGAAGATGCATAGAGACAACCAATGATGTGATTGCTAAACAGAAAACAAATGGAGAGGAGTCACTCCAAAATGAAACAGCTAGCGCAGGAAAATCGGCTTGCATAGCTCTGAAAATGTCCATGGCCAGCTTGGGGTACATATTTTCTGTGCAAAAGAGTGTATAAGAAGTAAAGAAACGTCAGGATGCCAAAATATAATGGCAGTCCGGTGTTTAACTATGTGGACAGCCTAGTACCTTATCCTTTTCTATTATTATTGTCACTGAAAAGGAATCAATTGCATTTGTCTGATCCTCATTGCACTCTACAAGTGGAGGGGAAGCAGAGGGGAAGGTGCTGAACTCTACTCCCTGGTATCACCACTGATAAGAAGCATTGACATGATTCAAAGCTGCACCTGAGGAGGCTCAGAGTGGATACTGGGAAGCATTTATTTACCAGGATGGTGGTCAAACATTGGAACCAGCTTCCTAGAGAGGCAGTTGGTGCCCCAAGCCTGTCAGTATTTAAGAGACATTTGGACAATGAACTTAATAAAGTGCTTTAACTTGGCCTGCCATGAATTGGTCAGGCAGTTGGACTAGATGATAGTTGTAGGTTCCTTCCAACTGAAACAGACTCGTTTATTCCATTTACTTGCCCCTACATAGCTCTGAGTCATGCCAAGACCATTCTGGCCTTGGAAAACAACTCAGAGGCATTATAGCTACAAGATTTTATTACAGTCAACATTTGTTGGGATGAAGACAAGGGGATATCATGGTGGAAATTCTCTGCAGTGCTTCCCTCCCTTTGCTGAGCAACGTCTGAAGAGCTAGAGGTGAATGCTCTTGTATGAGACTGTGCCAGGATAGCAGGGAGTTGCTGTGTGGGGCTGTACAAGCTAGAAATGAACCCACTGGCATGGAAGCAAGTTCAAGGAACATAAAAGGTGTAATGACAACTTTAGGCCTTGACTTCCTCACTGAATGTAATAATGTCTGCAATTAATTGACTGCAAAGGTATTTTTGTTGTCTAAATGTCATTTGTCCATGGGACCTCTGTGTCTTGTATGCATTCCACATGGACTGAGGATAAGTAAAGAAAAATCTGCTGTAATTTTTAGGTAGCTGACCAATATTGGTGAGTTTGAGTTAGACAACACTTTTTCTCCCTTGTTTTCTGTATGTCTATTGTTGCTGTTTACTAATTTTTGTTAGCCTTTTAGTCTCCAAGAGATTAAATGTAACCCAATACTTTCATGCAATGCTTATTCCATATGTATATTTAATTATTTTCTTTTACTTCACAAACAGATACTGCAATGGAGGACAATACCTGTTTCTAAAGATAATGAGAACTGATGAAGTATTAAAAGTGGAACAGTTGGGTATGACAGTTTGTGGATGCTAAGCAGGTAATGGCTAGGGCCATAAAACAGAGGTGCTCAAGTGTTAGACTGTGCAGATAAAGAACATGGAGGAACTGCTGGCCTTTGGCTAATGAAGAGCTCAGTTTCATTTTCTGAAGCTGGGCCGAACGTGCCAGAGTCCCTTATATTGCACTGCGAATACTGAGAAGCAGCAAAACACAAACTCATGAAAATGAGGCACCACAAGGAAAGGAAAACAAAAAAGAGTGCCACATAGGAGTTCCACAGTCCTGATGTTGTGCTCTATTTTACAGTGAAATGTAGCAAGTTCGGGTTTTGGGGTTCCTACTGAAAAATTAGGTTACTCCAGCTTGTGCTCTTAGCTGGCAATATAGAACAGTAAGTTATACTATCAGGATGCATGAGGATAAACAATATTTCCTTGCAGACAGGCACGGTGTCCCAAGACTGAAAACAAGCACTATAACCAGGGAAAAGAAGAAATGTTAAACAACTTGGAAGGACCTGGATAGCCAACAGCAGGGAATACTACTAAGTCTTGTCCTACCTTAATCACACCACCAGTTTGCCCCCTGTCACACTGTGTGCTGTTTCATTTCACCTTTTTCACCAAGATACCTCCAGAATGAGTGAAAGAAATCACCAAATAAAAAATGTAAACCACAGTAGGATCCTAAACCCTTCTTCTACCCACATCCTCACTTTAGCAGTGTCCTGGAGATAGTCGTACTTCCGCTCTTCATGGACATAAACCTGATACTCTTGGTTGCATATGTCCTGTCTGAAGTAGGAGGGAAATTGCCTCCTAATATTAATTATAGTCAGGGAAATAAAGGCACTTAATTGAAAAATGAGAGCCCTGGCTTTGAAACATCTTACTCTGAGAGATCACAAACCTCATTTAACCTACTGTCTCTAACTCCAAGGCAGAGGGCAGCCGCTCCCTCCTCACCTTGGGTCAAAGGTTTTTTTACAAACAGATACTGTGAGCTGCCATGCTGTGAACTTTAAGCACAGACTTTAAAAATGAAAAATGTAAAGTGCATTTGCATCTCCATTACACGGGATTGGTACTTGTAATGTTTCCTGATGCTTCCACCAGGTCACTGGTGAAAGCCTCAAACACTTTCTTTGCTTCCCTTGGAAAGTAATTGCATAATAAAACAGGCTTCATTTTTAGGCAGTCATTAATTTTACATAATATTTAGTGAAAAGTTACTTTAATTTCATATTTGAATCATGCTTCCAATGACATCTACTGCAAACATCTCTTATTAAATATACTTTTATTTCTATTATTGTTTCTGTTCCAGGGATGGGTGAAGCACTAGTTGTTCAGGTCTCCATTTTCCAAATTTGTTTCCTACGAAAAAACCTAGAAGGACTTTACTGGGAACTGAGGTGGAAATTCCGTGTCTGTAACTGGGTGTACTGGTGGGTGGATCCCGCCTTCAATTCCCTGCTTCCTCGACGCAGTTCACACCCCCGTTAGAACAACCTCACTCGTGCGAGTATGCGTAGTTCCCCTGCCAGGAACGCCGTGTGACCATGGAATGAGGAATGAGTCCTCTTTTCACGCTCGATTTAGTAATAAGCTACCAAGAAGCAGCATTTGCCACTGGAAAAAATGCCTTACAGTAACAAATCACTCAGATTCCTGAGGGACTATTAGGAAAATCTGCTATCGAAGAAGACAGTGTATCATATATTGTCATGCGAGCACTCACCCTTTCATTTTGCAATATTGCGTAAGCGTAGCAAACAAGTAGCCACTGTGCGATATTTCAGATATAATGTCATGCTTTGAAACCCAGTCAACATACTTTCTATTTGCTGGATTTCATTCTACAGTTTTAGTCTATTATTACTAGGAAAACATGCTGAAACTTATATGAAAAAAATTTAACTTTCTGTTCTTATTCTCTGCCAAATCCTTTACACATTTCTGGGTTGTACAAGTAGGTGTATGTTGAAGCCTCTATTAAATATTTTTAGTTCTTTGGGGAAAAGCATTCAACAGCATACATTATTCATCAGTCTTCCCAAAAAAATGAAGCTGAATAAATCCTGAGACATCCTGAACCACAGAAAGATTGACTGTCCTTGTCTAGTGAAAGGTCTGGAGAACCCAAATGGACATTGTCTCCCATGCACCTGATTATTTCTTAAAAAGGTTTTTCACCCATGATAAATAGAGAGATGTGGAATCAACCCTGACTACAAGTCACCAGCCATATCTGAACGTGCATCTTGCCAAACAGAATAACGGTATGTTCAGGGAGAGGAGCATCTTTACCAGTTTCTAGTCAGACACTGAGATTTAAACACCTTTTCAGCTTGTGATACAGATATGCTTCGTGCCTTGGAGGACCACAGAGCCTAAAATGAAAACACACAGAAGTTAAAAAAACCTGCTGTGGATCCTAAATGCTTAAGCTAAGTTATATTACGTTCACCAGTTGTTGAATCAGGACCTGCTTCTTCATTGGTTTTTGAGATGGACTCACCAACTGGTAGGAAGATAAAGGTGTCAGTCAAAATCTTTCAAGAATATCTGTACTCAGCTGATAATTACTTTAACAGCCAACATCTGGCCTGACACATAAAAGGACAGGCTAGTAAGACTGATTGTGCCAAGAGATGTTCTGAGTACAAATGATGCTTTGTGAGTATTGGGAAAAGACCGAGTTGATGTTTTGTTCAAAAATAGGAAGTAATTGTGTGTAAAGTGTAGTTTATAGTATTTCAACCAGACAGATTCTTGCCTTCTTTTTCCCAAAGGAATATGAGGATATCAACACTTCTGAAAACAGGCAGAACAGGGGAAACAACAGTAAACATATAGCCCTATTCTAATGTAGATTGTTAAATACTTACAAGGGTGTTGCTAACAAAGAGTAGCTTCCCTCACCAGATTTCATGCACAAAATTAAAAACAAGCTGATAAAATCATAACATTTGAATACGTGTCCATCTCTGTCTCTCAACGACCATTGCAGACCAGGCTAGCAGTCTTCAGGGAAAGGGTGCTCCATCGCAGGAAAACTAAGTTCATTGATGCGTTTCACTGGGAAAATATTTTCTCTCTTTTTTTTTTTTTTTTTAAAGAAATTTATAAATAGATTAAACCCACCTCTGAGGATAACAGTGATGAGTGAATTAATCTTGCTGGATGCGTACACTTTGGATAATGAGGGCTTCTCTGTTTAGGAGAACATTCACAGTGGTTGGGTCTGTTATTAAATTTGGCGCTGTTACTGGTTATAGCTTGTTTATGTAAATTCTTTATTCCTAAGAGGAAGATTGAAGGCAGAGATTTCAACAGTCCCTGCTGGTTATTATGTCTTGTGTTTCGTTCCAATTACTTTAGCAGATTTATTGTCAAGAAGATAGATACAGAAAAATAACGCATAAAACCTTTCTGCCTGTCAAGCTGTACTGCTATTTCCAGGCACAAAAATAAAAGACGTTAAGAGTTTCTTAGTCATTGAACATGAAGAGGAGTAGTTCAGTAGGGCTGTTCAGCAGGAAGGACCAAGGCCTGCATTTTCCCATGACTGTACTTCTTACTAGAAAATTGAACTAACAACATCAGTTGATGCCCACTTAACATGATGGGCCAAATGTAACTGATTTTTGCAACATTTTTAAAAATCTTTTTCATTATGTTGCTGTTACTTATCTGTATTTTTATTTTAAAATATTTATATTCATGTTGCATTCATAAATTCTGCACTCACCTGACTCTTGGAAATGAGTTGACAATCCTTTGTAAAGAAGAAGAGTTACAAAACCCATTGGCTGACCAGAACTGAGGGCTGTTATTCAAGGGGAAAGCATGCAAGGAAAATCCTACTGATCTGGAAAAGTGGAAATGTTTAACATTTATGAATGCACTGGACAGCCTTCTTTAGATACTCTTCCCTCATCACTTTTTATCTATCATACAGCCATAAGTCCCAGGTTTTACCTCTTCACGTGGCAGTGAGAGAACACCATGCACCAGATATTCTGTTATGACGTATCCTGAATGGCTGCAGAGCCTTTCAAGAAAGAAGGCTGGAGAAAGTGAGGAACTAGCACAGTTTGTCAGTCTTGCCACTTATTCTCTGAATACGTTGAGGAGTTTCCTGAAGAACTGCAACAACAATTGAGCCACAAGTTCATTTTGTTATTATGATGAGCTCCTGGGCTTCATGTTCCCCACTGTGTGGGGATAAGTGCTCCACAAATATATGATCATAGGAGATCATATATTTGTACTCAAAGGGGAAGATTTTAAAAAATGAATACACAAATAAATAAAATCCAAAGACAAAACAGAAGCACAGGAGATAGGTGACTTATCCAACATCACTTGGAAGATGCAAATAAATCCCAAGTTTCATTGTAAACTCTTTGTCCATCAGATCATACAGTGGTGGGTTGACCTTGGCTGGCTACCAGCCGTTCTCACTCCTCCCCCTCAGGAGGCCAGGGGAAGAAAATAAGATTAAAAACTCATGGCTTGAGATAAATGCAGTTTAAGAAACAAAAGCAAAGGCTGTGCACAGAAGAAAGACAAAGGAAAAAGTTTTATTTTATACTTCGCATCAGCAGGAGATGTCCATCCATTTCCTGGGAAGTAGATCTTCAGTAATTATAGTGATTGCCTTGGAAGATAATCACAAAAATAATGAATGTTCTATGCTCTTCCTTTCCCTTTGTTTTTTGTTTTTGTTTTTTTTTTTTTTTGCTGAGCTGAGCATGACATCATATGGCATGGAACATCCCTTTGGTCAGTTTGGATCAGCTGTCCTGGCTGTGTCCCCTTCCAGCCTTTTGCCTATCCCCAGCCTACTGGCCTGTGGGAGTGGGGTGGGGGTGGAGAGAGCTCGGATGTTTTGGGAGCAATGCTGAGCAGGAACTAAAACACTGGTGTGTTCTCAACACCGTTCTAGTTACAGCTACAGAGCAGAGCACTGTATGGGCTGCTGAAGGGAAATTTAACTCCATCCCTGCCAATCTTCTTACATATACTAAACAAAATGAACACCTTGAGGCCTACTGTCAGCCTTGAGGCCAACAAAATGTATTAACAAGGAGTCAAAGAAAAGAGCAGATAACTGGAGTGAGAGAAAGTGGAAAAATTTATTTGGTTTGCTTTTCAATTGTCGAGGAAATAATTGAAAAAGAAAAGAAAAGCTACAGGTTGCATATGATTTTCCACCTTTTTCTTTTTTCAATATGCTGAGACTTCCTGTGTTGTTAAATGCATCTGCACTAATTTGTAGGACACATTTCAAAATCTGTTTATAGACTGGCCACAACAGAATGACATCAAATTTAAGAATATAGAAGCAGTAAATCTAAGAATGATGTCATTGTCATGAAAGAGGACAAATACTCAGATACACAAAAGACTCTGCAAACACAGGGCCTCTGTAAAAAAGTTCTCATGTTCATTTTGCAGCTGTTAAGAACTGGAGTCTTTGTAATCTTATTTCTACCTTCTTATCTTAGCAGTTTAAAAGGACCGAGTCTTATTTCTTTCACAGCCTTTTGTGTACAAAAAGCCCAGCTCTGGGTCTATCTCTGTCTATTTGCTGTTGCTCTGACTATGCAAGACCATCTGTACCTCAACCCTTTCAGGGGTCCACAACTCAAGGTTAGTCCACAAACTAATTACCCTGAGATCAAATCATATCTAGGAACAAATACTTTGTGGTTGCCAGGCTTTTTTCTTCAGGGTTAATTTCATTTCTTAAACAGGGATGTTCAAAATACCTAGAACACTACCATTTTGACCAGTTCTCCTGAAATTGTTTTCATGAAAGGATAGTTGCCAGCATGCAACAATTACTCAAGCAGCTCAATAGTTTTGTCCTGTCTCAAGAAACTGGGTAAAAAATCTTCTCAAACACAAAAGGAGTGTGTCTGTATTGCTGTCACAACCTGGTAAATCCTGGAGGCAGAAGATTCCTGCTGGGACCGCAGTTGCACATTGATGACTTAGCCCATAGTCCTCTGTTCTTCTGGAGCTCAAGGCAGCCAGCCCAGAGCCAGACACAGCCCTGCACAGCACAGCCTTGGCCGGGGTCTCCCAGGGCTCCTGTCACCCCAGCCATCTCTGGTATAATGATTTAGCTCATTGTGTTTGTATGGGCAACATATAAGCTCATTGTTCTTGTATGTTTGTACAGTCCTTTCCCAAACTCATGAACTTCCTGTAATCAATTAATTAAATTTTTGTTTCACTTAATTTGTGTTTTTGTGCTGTGACTCTAAGAGGTTCAACACAGAGTTTAGAGCCTCAGAGGAGTTGAAACTAAAAACAACAGCGAGCTACATTTCTTCCTTCCCGGTCCTGGATTGTTCCATCATGTGGGGAGCCACCTGATATGGCTCAGTCCCAACGGCTGCAGTGCTGAGGAGTGCTCTAGATGGACTTGACAGGGATGAAGTTTTCCTCAAACACAGTTCCATTGGAGCCGAACTGGTAAGATCCTGCAATAGGCAAAATTATTCAAAATCCTTTACCATGCATAAGAGAGCAAACTTTACATCTTCTCACTTTTTAAAGCAGAGAATATGTAAAATAACCAAGTGAGAAGAAAGAAATACATTTCAGGTATTTATATATTTAGACGAGACAACAGTGAAGATTCTATGAAAGTAATGTCCTAAGATCGTTCCAAACAACATGTACCATTCACATATGGAAAAAGATCTCTGTCTAATGGTTAAATTGAGACTAAAGTTTCAGCATCTAGGATCAGACAAGTGTGCTTCTTTAGTGGTTGTATAGCAAGAGACTTGGAGTGTCTGAGGAGGTCAAATGCCTTGTCCCTCTGCAAGAGATAAAAGCGCCCAGAAATCTTAGTTTATTGTGTAGCTATAATGTCCAAAAATGTATAGCTTCTCAGGCAGAAAAGGAGCTGAGAAAATGAAATCCTTAAGGCCCATTTCAAAGTACTCGCAGGGCAATGCATCCTGCTGTCAGCCTGTTGCCTTTGCAGTTGTTCCAGGCTGCAAGGGCAGAACTGGGCAACTAAATCTGGGGCTCTGAACCGTGCAGGATCCAAAAATGTCACCCTGTTGCCTCATCTCATCACTGTGAAGGGAAACTTATTTTTCTGGAGATGATGAACACCTGCTGAAGCTGTTGTCTCCAATGAAAGCTCAGACTGAGAAAATATTTGATGTCTCAAGTTTGACATCCAAAATAATTCATTCAGGTTGAGAACCCTGAATTAATAGGGACTTCTCCAAACATTTGGCGTAAGGGTCACAATTTCTAGGTTTTCAAAATCCTAACCTATTTCAGCAAGTATGTTATAGCCCTTGGCTGAATAAAACTTTAAAAACAAATAGTGTATGTTTTTAAATAGGCAAGGGAGAAAAACAGTTTCACTCAAATATAAGACAGAGTAAATGTCAGGAAACACTTTAAGGAAGTATTTCATGTTTGTCCCAGGAAGACACATTAATTGAAGTACATAAGCTAGTAAACTCTGTGATAAAACAGGGGAACATATACTTTTCAATGAACTCATAGGAAACAAATCTGAGGGAGATTGATTTGTGTTATTCGGTCAGGCCACAAAACAGAAATAAATATACATCCTACAAGAATTGATAGAGCATCCCAGGTAACAGCCCACCTCTTTGTATGGCTGTCACTCAGAAATATGTACAGGACAAGCAATAGTTGCAGGATACACTAATGGCACACCCTGGCACAAATAAAACTGAGGAGGCATTGCCATGAATATATGGAGCAGAATAAAGAAACTCTTTTCATGCTTACTGCTTCAGAACAGATGGAAGTTATTGACTAACCTAAATTGCTTCTCCACTTGCACCGTGCGTTGCTCACAAGACTGTACTGCTATTTTTCTAGGAGAAGAATATGTTGCAATATGCAATAGCAGTCTAAGTGCATTGATCAGGTCATTTGCAATTCAGGTGTTAGCAGTTAACTGTTATGTTCTTTATGAAAGTTTCCAAGCAAATGAAAAAGGATAATTATTTTTCATGAGTTTTGATGGGCTTTTTCTAGTGAGGGCTCTTCAAGTCAAATTGATTTTTTTTAAAGGAGGATTTTTGCCATAAAGATTTATGGGGGTCAGTTCAGAACATTCCTAATTGTATTGAATTAATAAATGATCTGACAGATGCTGTGGGCCTTGCTTACAGAAGCGCTGTAGAAGGACGGGGGTGTTTCAGTGAGTCATGAGCACAGAAGTAGTTTTTCACATAATGGAACATAACAAAGAGCAAGAGAGTGAGGTTTGGAGAATGTCTGTATTTACAAATACAGTCTAGAAATTTTGGTGACCGTTACGTAGTTGCTGCTCCATGTGCATAATCGGACAAAGTGCAGTGAATATTATCTAAGCTGAATGTTTCTATTTATTGGAACACTTGAAATGGGAAGAATGAAAGGAGCTCTTTTTCTTATCCATCTGCAATTACAGGGTTTAGAGAAAGTGGAAATTGCTTAAGAGGGAGGAAAAGACTGAAGCAAGGAAAGAGACAGAACATACCAAGGGGCAGAAAGGCAATGCTAGGGGACCAGACTCCAACTAAAGAATGTTTCAGAGTGCTGAAAAAAACAAGCTCTGGGAAATGCGTGCCCCTCTGTTCTGTGTGATTTTATTAAATTTCTCAAGACAGAGATCTATGTGTGGTTTATATTTCAAATATGTGCTGCAATAAGGAAGACTGACATTTCAAGGGTAGAAATCACCTTATGGATGAATTTCAAAGGTGGAAGTTTAAATTGTGGGCAAATTTGGGGAATAAATCAGGTTTCAGGGCCAAGGACAGCAGTCTTACATTCAAGAAGGCAAAATTTACCTTGGGAGGTAAACCGAACTGAAGTCTTCTGAGATCCAGGAGCAACTTGGATATCCAGCATAGATATGTGGAGTGAAACCCAACGCAACAGAGTGGCAAGGGCACAGTCAGCACGACCTTAACACTAAGGGTGGACAGGAGACACCATCAGGTCTTTCTGCATCCATTTAACCATCTAAAGGCTTCTACTCCTCCATCTGTAGCCTTGTGAATAACTGTGTTAAACACTTCTGGGAAACCTGGCAGTGGTCCCAGCACTGCAGACTGGCTGCTGGCCACCATTGCAAGGGAAGCCAACCATGACTGATGCCGTGGCCATCATTTTGTCACGTTTGGGTCTGAACTTTACTTATATGTTCTACACTCTGACTCAGTTTTACAGGACTTTCTTAAGAGGAAACTTTATTATTGGTACCTTTCCCACGATTACTAGAACTAGCTGTGCTTCTGTTGAAGTTTTCAGATGCCTTGTATTTTTCAGTTTGTCCTGATTCGTTTACCTTCTCCTCCTCCCTTTTTCAGTGCTGCCAAGTACCTTTGCTTCTTGTTGGATAAGTAAGCAGAACCAGATGCCAAACGAGGCTCAAGGGGACCAGGAAAGCTCAGCCACCTCCTCCTAACCCTGAACAAGGCAGTTGATGCACACATCCCCTTTCAGAAGAGAAATGAGATTTTGTTACATTTTGGAAACCAATAGCAAAGTCTGTTCAGCTACAGCTTTACCCCAGGCCACCTCCAAACATTACACGACCATTGGAGTGATCAAAACAAAAGCAAAATAAATAAAGAAAAAGAATCATCTCTGCCCTATTGAGAATTTCTATTAAAAATTGGAAGCCCTTTCCTTTGCTGATGCTTCAGGCACGCCTTCAACAATAGAGTTGGAAGCACTTTCTGATCTAAACCCAAAGGCATAGCCGTCCTGCTGAAATCAAACAGTGGGGCACTTTCTGTTTGTTTTTAGTTAAAAAAAAATATTGTCTATATATATTGCAGTTAGTAATACCATATATTTTTCCTTAAGTGTGTTGTTTCTTACTTACATAACAAGGAGGCTTTTGAGAAAACCCTCATTTAGCTGAAAGAGAAAAGCAGGCTCATTTCCTTTTCAGCGAAAGGGGACTGATGAGTGTTTATGCTGAAAACACCAATAAATCTTCAGTTCTTTCTTTCCAGTTCCTTACGTTCTGTCCCCCGAAGGTTCTGGTTTTACAGTACAAGGGGAGTGCATGGGGTCCTTAAACAACTTTAAACGCTTTTACAGTTTGAAGCTGGGGGTAATGGTTTTTTGGCCTCCTTCCCACAATTTCTTTCAAACATTGCAAAAAGGTTGCATGCTGCTCCTTCCTTTAGCAAGACTGTTTACAGGGTCTGCTGTTAATTCAGTGGCAAAGTGTTTCCCTTTTTTTTCTTCCACAACTCTAAACTCAAGAGACCATTGAACATGCTGCAGAGAAGAGTGGTTTGATCCCCTCCAATTTGTGACACAGCTAAACTATCTCAGCTTGAGGAACCTTTTTGTATTTCTGCACCAAAGTCCCCTGAATGTGCTCCTATCAAAACCTTCCAAAAGTCAGGTGAAACATTGAAACATTTCTCATGGAGATATCTGGTTTCTGCTATGATGTGTAATCCAAAAGTGCTGTACTTGAAGAGCAGATGCTCAGAGGTCTATCAGCAGAGTGTATTAAACCAGGCCTTGGTTGGCAGATTTGAACAAAAAATATTCCCTTTGATAGACCAGGGATCTCTTCAAATTCCTACTTACTTTTGTCCTTCTAAGACAAGATCAGGCACTGGCTTGGAGCAGGCCTGAAAATGGTTGGTTAGTGCATGGGGATCATTTACGTGTCTTTGTGTCTGCTGAACACCTCGACCTGCCTTCTTGATCACTCTCCCTGGAAACGCATAGATGTATATGGGATTTATAACATGTAGGAGTTATTTAGGATTTCAGGAAGCTGAAGAGTCATTACATCTAGCCTTGCCCCGTTTGCATGCCCACTGAGGATAAAAGCATGCAATGCCAACCATGCAGTAGATGGAAATGGAGGGAGTTTCACTCCTGGCATGAGTTTTGCTACCTTTGTGTTGGTTCCTGCAGGTCAGCTCCTGCAGAAAGGCAGGGGCAGCTGTCGCCAGATGCAAGGTATGCCCCAGCTCATGACCTGGGCTCAGAAACCTGAACCACCAGATCCTTCCCCCAGCAATGCACACACCAAGCATCACCTGGTCTCTCACACTCCCTTGTAATTCAAGAGTACATTTGAAAGCGGGCAGGCTGACTCTGCCTTAAGGGATAGCACTTTATGGCTGCTTTTGTACTGAAATATTTAGTCACACAGCATGTTTTTGTTTGTAGTTGCAAAGTTTACAATTGAACCATATGGAGCAGATTTTATTTTACTTCAGTTTATCACCAGAAATCAGCTTCTCGGCACTGAGCCCAGCTGATTTCATATTCTGTTGGTTTAAGGGAAGCAGTGTAGGATTCGCTGTCTGTATATTCAAGCTCTTTAATTGACATAAACAAACAGAAAAGCATTGTCTAGCATGAGTGGATGTTTACTCAGCCTTGTAGAATGGAGAAGCATATCACTATAAAAACCACACTATAAAAATAATCTGAGTTGTGATTGTTCTGAGGAATCCTCCAGCACTTACACAGTATGAGATAGAGTTATCTTTATTTTACCAGCACTCAAAACATGACTGCCAAATTGACTGAAAAATATCAGATAAATTGGTATGGTAGCTGTCTAAATGCAAAACCCAGCGGAGTCAACAACAAGTTCAGAGCTCATAAACGGAGTTTTTCATTCCTGAGGCAAAACTAATTCCATCCAATTTCTTCCATCTCTGAGAGCTAAAATGGTACCCAGATTACCTGCAAATGACCATAATACTCCAGAAGTATTAACTAGCCACAACACCTTTTGGCCAGCTTCCCTTGAAATTCCAGCTTCCATAATGGTCAAGGCCAGGTATTTTGGATGAAGATGTCCAGCACAGAAGGATTTTTGTTTCATTCTCCAGGGCTCCATCACACAAAAAGACAATTTTCCTGTGTTTAGTAATGAAACAGCCTATAACAAGGAAATATTTAGCAACTTTAAAACACTTGCGTGTGCCAAGTATTTTACTATTGATTATATCCGATAACATTTTCTAGTACTTCAAAAGTGAATTGGGCCTTCCTGGCAAAATTCAGGGGAAGAATTACCTGGCAAGTGCAGTGCTAGAGTGCTGGTCTGAATAGCACCCTGTGGCTTGAGGGATGGGCAATCTTAAACTAGGAAATACGACTCCTCATAAAGTATTTGGAAAAAAGTAAACTGAGTACAGGATCCAGGAAAACGAAGAGGCTAACCTGGGATCAACCTGACCCACGTAGTAGGAAGTCCTGAGGAGGTGGCCAAGAGGAATGGCCACTTAATGGTGGCTGATAGGAAATAGCTCTGCCTATTCAGGAGCGGGGGTCAGAGTCCCTACCCTAAAGCAGAGCAGCCAATACTAGTTAGTCACAAAAACATAGAATCATTAAGGTTGAAAAAAACCTCTAAGACCATTAATCCAACCATTAACATGTTCACCCCTAAACCATATTCCCAAGTGCCACATGCACATGTTTTCTAAATACCTCCAGGGATGGTGGCTCCACCACTTCCCTGGGCAGCCTTTTCTAAAGCTTTCTTTCAGTGAAGAAATTATTCCTGCTGTCCAACCTAAACCTCCCCTAGCTCAATGTGGGGCCATTTCTTCCTGTTTTACCTCCTTTACCTGGGAGAAGAGACTGACTTCCACCTTGCTACAACACCTTGTCACACAGTCTTAGAGAGTGATAAGGTCTCCCTTCAGCCTTCTTTTCTCCGGGCTAAACACCCCCAGCTCCCTCAGCCTCTCCTCATAAGACTTGTAGTCTAGAGCCTTCAACTTGACAAGTCCTCTATCTCTTTTCTATGGAACATTTTAGCAATGTTTTTTCTGGATAAGGAAGTGCATTCAGATGCTCTGTGTTGCCAGACTTAAACGTCCTCTTCTTCGTTTTTAAATACCTGGATGGGCTCATGCATTCTGTGTTGCCTGGGATGGTGCTTACAGGGCATTGCTGCACCCAGTAGCTGGACCAGTTGATTTGTCCAGTTCAAGACAGGGTTTTTTCGCAAAAAACCCCAATTCTTTCAGTGCATACCGAAAGAAATCTTGCAAATTTAAAAGATAATCATAAGGTAGTGACAGATTGCTACAATGGCTTCAAAAGGTTGCAGCAAAAAAATGAGCTGTCTATTTTAAAGTTGTTTTTGAATAGCTGTCTTCTTTCCCTAGGCACTCTATTGATTAGATTTTCAAAGGTGCAAAGTTCTTAACTCCCTGATTATCTCATCAGTGTTAAAATACTTGTAATGAATAATAAATAGCACATAGTGATTTATTCCTTTTTATTATTCCTGAGTATGAGGGAAATACAAATCAGGCAAATCCCTGGGGAATTCTGAAGAACTACAGTCACTGGGGTAGGAAAAGTATTTTGCACTTTAAATCTCAGAGGGCCTTGAGAGGAGCTCTTTTCTAAAGAATACCTCCTCTTAAAGCCGTGGGAAAGACTGTGAAGTGGTAGAAGTTACCGTGTTTTTGCAGTCTATTACCATTCCAGTGTGTCCTCCCTGAAAGGAGACGTCCTTCTAGCAAGGAGCAGAAGGAGATGTACAGGTAGAAGTATTTTACAGTATATCCCAGTACATTGTGTAATTTCATTCCATATTCTGGGATGAACACTTCCTCACTTTTTCTGATAAACAAACTCAATTAAAAATAAATATCTATAATAAGGAACCCAAATTCAGCTCATGCAATCAACAGCATTTGATTGTGTCCATCTGTAAAGCTAACACTTAACTACCATCGAGATGTGTTATGGGTTTAAAACTTGGTTAGATGGGCAGGTTGTTAAACCAATGAGAAAAGCTGGTAACGCCTCTGCCATGCACATATTTGACGATACTCAAGCGCAGGAGTTTTTAGTTCTCACTTCCTGCTCTCCTGCAGGGAAAGAGGGGGAGCCCCGGGCTCTGTCTCGGAGCGGGCCCGGGCCCAGCCATCCCCTGGCATGGAGGCGCGGCCCCAGCAGATTCCAGCCGGGGACCAGGCTGCCGGGAAAAGGAAAAAAACCAGCCAAAGCCACGAGCAGCCGTGGAAGCTAAAAACCCCCCACACTGAGCTGGAGGGGGTGGCTGAGAGTCATCTAAAGCACAGAACCGGCAAGGCCTTCACCGCAGCCGGCCCAGTTCACGCCGAAAGGGAAAAAACACCACACAGCCGGCAAACGATGAGCATGGCAAGTATTTTCCTGATGCAGAACCTCGATAACATCATTTTCTCGACTACAACTTTGCAGATGCCAACTTCCTTCCAAGTTAGAGAAGAAAGAAAGTGAGATCATGTGAGGGAGCTAACATGGCGGCGACACCGAGGTCAGTGGGGGAAGGAAGGAGAGGAGGCGCTGTTTTCCCAGCACCAGATCTGAAATTCTTCATGTAAGCCGTGGCAAAGACTGTAACATACAAACTATTTTCTCTATAATTCATTAAAGTGCATGGAAGGATGTAGGAAGTTTCACGTGCAGCCCGTGAAAAGGTGTTCCAGTCTGAGAAGTCGCCCAAGACAAAGTGCCAGAGCTTACAGATGTTGTGAGAGGCTCCTAAAAGTTAAAGAAGAGAAATTTTTTGCTTTCAGGCTGGGAGAACTCATTCTTAAAAAAACTAAAACCCCATGACTGGTTTTGACCCATAAATGGCAGTATGGGAAAACTGCAAAAATTCATGGGACCGAGATTCTTCCACTGCAACAGATTCGGGCGGGGCTGTTGCTTGTGAAGGTTCAGAACCACACTGGAGAAGTTCACAGAAAACTACCTTCTGTGGGGAGAGTCCCACAGCACATCAGAAGAAACTCTTTTCCTTGAAGAAAGACTCTTAAGAAATGAATGCACTGACCAAACCTCATGTTTTGTTTCCCTTGTGCGGACTGGTGGGTTGGAAGGAGGGAGGTGCTGGGAATAAGGGATTGTTCTAGAAGCTTGTTTTAATTCCCCAATCATTTCTTTTTTTCACTTTTACTTCTGTTAGTAATAAATCCTCTTTATACTGCTAAGTCTGAGCCTGTTTTGCCTTGAAGTTCTTCTGGTTTTTTTCCTCAACAATCCTTATTTCACCTCACAAAAAGTGAATTTTTAGTTTCCTTTTCTCTGCCTACTCATAGCAGAGGTAAGTAAATGAATAGTGCATAACCGACATCAACCGGCTATAAGATGTCATGAGGAAGAATTAACATTTCAACTTTATTGCAGCTCTTCTAAAGGACAGGTCCAAAGGAAGACAGCAGTGTTAAAAATGTCCAATCAATATTAAAAGTTACGCCATATCATTTTCCTTTAACTCACATTCCTAATATGAATTGGCCAATGATTTTGGCTTTCTCACCAATTACGGTTTTTTCCTTCTGTGATTTTTAGAGGACATGAATGTTTTAAGAAGTGAAACAGAAGCCAGAAGAACTGTACAGGAATATCACTGTTGTAGCAATTCAGCATTTTCATGGTCAGCTGTTATACATAGATCTGCCATTTGAAGAAAAAGCATTCTGAGAAATCTTCATTTAACAAGAAATGTAGACAGGGACCTTCTCCACCCTGTTTTCCAGGGTAAGCAGCTGTACATCAAATTTTCCTAAACACAACATGAACAGCTTTGAAGAAAAATTAACACAATCTGCTTTTTTGGGACAAACCCCCCAATTTTTTATTTCTGAAAACCAGCTGTTTCAGGAGAGGAGGTGAATCACATTTTGTATGACAGGACCTCACAAACTTACATTTCTGTCAAACACTATAAAGCTGCTAGTGTGTCCTCAGTCCACTTTTAGTTCCCACCAGTGATTTCTGGCAAAAAACCCCCAATGATCTAACATCTGAATAACACATCAAGTCACGAAAATAAATTATGTATATGAACTTCACGTAGTTTCACCACAATACATTTCTCTCCATGTACAAGTCGTTATTTGTGAAGCAATACATCTGTGGTCAAGACGTTTGGTACTATGTACAGACTCATACTTCATACTAACTAAACAGAAATGCAATGAAAATATACAGTTTTCAACATGAAGTTTTATTTTCTCACTAATTTCTCCTTTGTCCAATCCCTTTTTTCTATTTTAAAAAACCAGGTTTGATCACAGTGATACGACATTACACACGCTACTTTATAGTACATTGGGTGAAATTCCACTTTTAAAGGTAGAATATGTCCCCTATTAGAGATATGCAATACAAAATTCATGTTAGCAAAGGCTCTTTCTAAGATTGGGGTAGTCATCAATAACTTAAAGGGCTCTTTCAGAGTTCCCTCTAAAACATAAGCCAAAGACTGACAATTATAAATAAAGCTGGGTTTATATGAAATAGTTTTGAAATTGCCTATTGATAGGAAAAAGTCTACTTAGATCAAATCAAATTTAATGTTTCTTGGTTGAAAAGAGCTCCATTTATATGTAATCCTACATTATTTGATCTACAATATTAATATTAGAATTAATATTTTCATCACATTTTGGATATACCATTTTACTTTTTAGAGGTTTTAAAAGCAAAAATCAGATTCAAAATTTTAAAAAAGAAGACCAAAAATGTTTTTCTGGAAAGTTTCATTGTATTTTTTTTTTCAGAATTTGTTTTCTTTGACCATTTCCTCTTCGACTAAGTTATCTGTTTGACTCAACAGGAACTGACAACTTGTCTCAACCAATCCAAATGTGCCTTATTTAGCCATTTAAAATATTTAAATGATTTCATCATATACAACATATAGTTCTACTTGGCCCAAGTAGAGTCCAGCAAGAAATCCCCTGGTAATTCTTTAAATGGCTTCAGAAGTGACCTTGGAAGTCCACTGAGTCATGGGATGTCACAGAAAGATTAGCACCCACATGAACCAACTCACTGTAAGCCACCTTAGCATCTCAAACAAATTAAATATCTTTGTATTTTAGAAATGAAACCAGCATTTTTATAAAGTGCACTCTGGCTGAGTTTAAACCAATAAACACTAATTCATCATATACAATAAACAGATCAAAGCAATTAAATGCCCAAGCCAAACCACTAAGGCTCAGAGGTAATTTTATATATAAACGACTAGTGAATACAACAGTAATCAGGGTGTGCTTTATGTAAACTAACATGGAATGTTTCCCAAAAATAAACTGTATAAGATGTCTGTGCAACACCAAGAGGATCATGAAAAGCAACTTAAAATCTATACAACACTAACAGAATTTCAAAGTGCCCTTGAAAACATAACAGAGGTGAAGATCAGCCTTTCCTTTCTATACCACTCTCTTGTCTAGAAAAATGTCAGTGCCTCGGCTAGCTATTTTTCTCTAAAAACAAAACCCTCCATATTTTTGCTATTCACACAAAGAAAAGCTAATTTTGAAGTCTACAATTTCCCTGCCAGTTGTGGTTTTCCTCCCTCTTCAACTTCAGGCAATTTCATTCTCAATTCATTACTAGAGAAGGAAGAAGCTGAATATTATTACACAAAACATTTTTAGGACACAAACACCCCAAAACTTGTTCACATTCTTTAAGGGTGCCAAAAACAAGAGCATGGACATTTTCAGGCATGTTTTCTTCTCGCAACTTAAATGAGCTTGTGCTACTGCTCATTTGTCATGGTAATGTGGCGGCTGCTGTAGACCTCTGCTCTCTGCTTGTCATGAAAATATTCTCCATTGTAATAATTTTCAAAAACCCAATCCACACAGCCCGGATTTTTTATGCCCAACAAACTTTAAAGTTGGGGTCTTAGATGATGAGATTTCAGTAATATGTTGAACTCCACCAAATAGTAATAATAATAGTAGTAATAATAATAATAATAGTAATAAAAGCCACTTGTTCTTTTCAGGATGCAGGACTGCTAGCTTTTGTGTCAGCATTGTTTTGTATGTTCAATGAAAGAGGGAGTGAAAATTGTGAGAAACAATTTTCAGGCATTACCAGCTTTGGTCTCAGCGTGTAACCTTAACAAAGCAGGAGAGCAGCCAGCTATTTAGCATACTTAAGCCATCATGGGCTGCTCTAGAATGCTTGAACTCTTATAGAGCAGGCAGAACTGCACCTGGTTGACAGCCATATATTGGACTATATGAAATTGATGGCACGTGGTAAATTACAGGCTTCTATAGGGCACACGTGTTAAATGTTAGCCCTGAGAGGCTTGTTAAGAGTGTTAAAACCCTAAAGAGCCCCTTAAAATAATAGGCTTCTATATTCATTGACTCTTGCAAGTACCACAGATTGCATCTTGACCTGTCCTGTCCTGGGGATATAAACATTAGAAGTAAGGAACTAAGAGGGGAAATTTTTCTGTTAAGCCAGACACACTTAAATATACATATTGTTCTATCTTTTATTTTCCCATAGGATAAAATGGGCTAATTATGAATTTAAGAGTGTTTATCATAATTACAAAAAAAAATGTTTGCAAAACTAAGGGTTATAGCTACATTCAGTAATATTGCATTCCTTTTGCCTCTGAAAGTCCAGCCATATTTACTTTTATTATAATAGATGTCAAATATTTAGCTAATGGAGTTTTGAAGAATGGAAGTTTTTTCCCTGCTACCTTTGTATATCTTTAGAGTGAAAACTGCTGGCAATTTACAGAGAAGCAGAAAAAATACAAAAGCTTCTTAGACTGCTCTGTGTTGATGGACTTAAACTCTAAAATTTGAAGGCATATGAAATCTTCCCCAGCATCCCAGGCATAGCAAGATCTTTTCAGTCCTAGTTGCCTTTTTTGGGTACTTCTTTTTACCAGGAGAACCTTCTCCAGCCTCTGTACAGTGAGAAATGCAGCCCAGTGCTCTCCAAGGGATGAATTGTTAAACATGACACAACACAAGCATTAGATTAGATATTTAGGTGACAAAATTTTCGCAAGTTCAGGGAAGAAGCTTAATGGAGACTGTAGAAATTGAGATATAGTGACTGGAGAAAGGATACAGGTCAAAAGCAGATGTCTGATAAGGGGGACAGAGCCTCTGAATTTTGGGCTGAGATTCATCTGAGATCTGAGGATAGAGGGAAAACATAATTTTTTATAATTTTTTTTTTAAATTACATCCTCTCCAGCAAATTGTATAGGAGGAGATCAAAATGAGCACGTCTATGTGAAGTTTATGTCTGCAGGTCATCAATAAGTCAGTGCAGTAGAGATATGACATGAGGTCTCCCTGAATCAAGGAGGCATGCATTCAGTGGGAATGCAGCACTGCTTTTAACAGCTGCCTTTCCAAACCTACCAGGTGACTTCATCAGAGACTGTCCACAAACTTTCCCAACACAGCCACAGCAGAGACCATCACAGTAATCTGCGTGACATCTAATATCACCAATTCTAGTGTATTAGTGTCCAGTCACTAGTCTATCAGGTGTGCAGTCTGAATACTTGTTATGAAATTGTTGCTTAATCAACATCCTTTATATCATGTTCAGGGTGAAAAAGACCAAATGTAGATTATGGTGTAATATGCGCATCAGAGGTTAAGTTTTGACCCCACTACAGTCAGTGGCAAAGAATGGTGTAATTTCTTTGATTTCGTTCTCAGTTTTTTGACATCTGCTTTTCCTGTTCAACCTGGAAATTACCTATTGTCAGGAGATTTAAGGTATAACTTGTATTAACTTTTTCCTATGCTGATGATTAACTTTTACATAAATTGAGTTAGACTAGATGGATCCCATGTCCAGATCATCCAGTGGTCAATGAACAGAGTAAGGCAGCTCTAGAGGTAAACTCAATGCTGTCCCGGAAAGAAGTCTTAGGTTGGGTTCAATTACGCTAGAACTTTGGTATGGTTTAAACAGTTCAGCCTTTAGGTAATTCATGTTAAGGGAGGCAAAGACAATCCATAATTAAGCCGTTCCGAAAAGTACTGTAGATCCACTTACCATGCACTTCAATACTGTGTACTAGTTCTACATATTTTACTTTCCTTATGGGAAAAAGCTATGCTTCTGTAACCTTTCTGGATACAGACTACATATCAGAGGTACAAGAGTTAAAGACTCAGCTATTAGTCTGGACAACTCAGACCCTGGAACTCTCAATCTCTACTCCAAGGAAAATGACAATAGGTATTTTAAGGAATCTACATGTTTCTTACAACAATGCCTCCACTAAAGAGATTTACCACTTTTTTGATATATGTACATAGTAACAGAATATTCAGATATAAACAAGTCTTGGGTAATCAGAGAAGAAGGGGGCCCAGAGATCCTTAACTGTTCCTCAGAATTCTGCTCCTTGTAGAGAACATTTGCCCATGTAATACAGCAGTCAGCATATTTGATATTGGCAACATTTTTTACATAGCTGGAATCCAGAAGCAAGCTGTAACACTGAAGTGATTGCCCACAAGAAGTGGGTAACATCTCTTCAAGGAATTGAAATAGAACATTTTCTTCCCCTGTAAATGAAGTGTGGATTCCTCAGCACTGCATAATAGTTGAACAAAGTTTTTCCTTATAATAAAACATGTATTTGGATTTCACAATATCTCATCACTTCAGCCACAGCTGGTGACCATGCCAGGAGCACTTCTCACGTATCATTTGCAATGTTTTCTTTCCAATTACTCCAGGGAGAGGAGGGGAGAGAAGCACGTGGGATGGAGCTACAGTTCCTAGTGAAGATTTTACAGTTAGTCTCTTTTTCAGTACTACGCCGTTGGAGTGCTGGTGAGAATTACACACTGAAGAACATTTTTGCCCTGTTATTAGTGGGTCTGCCAGTGTTTGGAGGACATGATGGTCTGTTATAACAGCACTTCTTGCAACACCAAACATTAATGTAAGTATAGTCCAACTGTGCCATACCAAAGGTCCTCTTAGATTTCTATCTTGTTCCCTACAGTGGCCAAAACAAAAGGGACTGTACAAGTTTAGAAATCGTAATTCTTTTGGAAGACTCTTTTAGCTCCTAGCAGTTAGTGGCTTTTGGACACCCTCAGCCAAACATTGCAATCAGGCTATTAATGTTAATGGCCTCAAGGACTGCTTTTAAACTCATTTCTCCTTTTGGCTCCAACACTGTCCTGTCCATGCTTCCGGATTTTATTTATACACTGACTAGAAAACAAAGAAAAAAAGAATGGCAGCCTTGTATATTTTTCTTTATGTAACTGTCAGATGCATTTTCACTCCATGATCTAAAAGTTTACCAACAAGATTGTTGAAATTTCTGCTCTAGTTCAGGGACTGCTACATGACTTCTAAGAGCCTTTTGCTGGCTTCATAGCATTCGTTGGGATGAACTACTCAGCAGAAGAATGAAAAACGGTATTTCATATCTGTTTGAAATATTAGTCATTATCTTGTCTCTGGCTAAGCAAAACACCCATCAGGCAACTTTTAGCGCATGTTTTGCCTTTTACAGGCATAGCCTCAAAAATGCAGATTTGTGCAACATTTTGACAAAGGAATGGTCCCAACTGCAAAGATTATTTCTGTGATGAGGAACTGCCAGTCAGTATCCTCATCACACAGCAAGGTATTTTACTTACTGGAGTTTTTTGCTTATCACAACAAAGACTAGGGATAGGCTACACTGACCATGTAATGGCAGAGTTAAGGATCCCAGAAAAAGGGAGCAAAGCAAGAAAAAAAGGACCATGACTCTGGAGAGAGGATTTTGACCCATTTGGGGACCTGCTTAGCAGAGTCTTATGGGAGATGGTCCAGGAGAGCTGTTTGATTTTCAGAGATCACCTCCTCTGAGCTCAACAAAAGTCTATCTGGTTGTACAGGAAGTCTGGCAAAGGTGGCAGACACCAGGATGGATGGAGAAGGAGCCGACGACAAAACTTGGACATTAAAAAGGAAGCCTACAGGAGGCAGAAGGAGAATCACGTCGCTAAGGAGGAATACAAGACACTGTCTGAGCATGCTGGGATGAGATAAGGAATGCCAGAGCCCACCTGAAGTTCAGTCTGGTGAAGAACATGTGAGGCAACAAGAAGAGCTTCTACAGGTACCTTAGCAGCAAAAGAAGCACAAGAGAAAATGTGAGCATGCTGCTAAACAGTGCTGAGCAAGCTGGCTAATGCCATTGCAAGGCCACTGTCCTTTACCTTTGCAAGGTCATGGCAGCTGAGGAGGTTCCTGAGGACTGGAAGAAGGTAAATATTTTTCCTACCATCACGGCAGACAAGAAGGGGTTGTTCTGTGCAGGTCCAGAAGTAGGGCTTGATGATCACTGTAGGTTGCTTCCAGCTCAGGATATTCTATGATTCCATGGTGATTCTAAGTCTCAAATAGCATTCAGACCCCATGTTCAAGCAATGCAAACACTAAAGTGTGTTGTTCTTAGCTGCCATGGATCACATCAAATACGCAGATGACTTGACACAATGAGAAAGCTATGAATTTCTCTTTGTCTTTTATTCACCTCTAACTGTGAAATCAGAGATAGGGTTGTTGTCCATTTTCTTCATACACACCATCCATAAACGAGTCATTAACATTCAGTTGTCGTCACAGTCACTGGTTCAGAATTTCTTAAGAATCTTGGATTTTAAACAACAGCACCAAGTCTGTTTAGTGTATAATATGACACCCTTCATTATTGTTAATAATAAGCAACATGTTTGTCTAAGATTTGCTATCTCTTCTTCACACAAGTGAAGCCAAGATGTCTGCTGGTTGTTTGTTTGGCTTTCCTTTCATTTCATCACAGGAGATCAAGATAGCCACTCAGCACTTATGTGATTTTAATGCAAGCAACCTCTCTGCTCAGATTTCTGTGACTTACTTTGAACATAATTACATACATAAAATAAAACTCAACCCTAAATAAACCATGAGAATCCGAAGTCAGCTGATTAGAGCACAACTTCTCTTGCTGCTAAACTCACCCTTCTGCTTCTCTGCATGCTAAGGTGAGTGGTTTCACGCTAATGTTGGCTGTAGTGGGACCTTGCAGGGAGGAGTCAGCATCTGAAATCCTTCACCAGGAGGAATAAGATGTTCATATAGAGAGTTTCCTCTTTCCATCTGCTTCTTTCTTAATTTTTAACTTTTTTAAACTTTTTTTTCATTCAAGTTAGTGTCCTTTATATAAGTTCTCTAACACACGTTTCTAGCCTTCTCTTTCTTTGCTGGTGCTTCTCCAGGTTACATCCACATTTCCTACATATAGTTCCATTTACACATATTAGATTCTATTTCCTGTCTGTGCCACCCCTGTAACCAGTTTTGTCAGGCTCCAGGCCTGCAATGTCTCCACTTCTCAAGGTGACTCCTTGTGTACCAAACTTGCACTTCTCTACACCATGTCCTTGTTTCAGGGTCCTAAATATCTCATTCTACTTAAAAAACCTTCTTACTACTGCTGCGTATATAGCTACTTACACAAAAACTATAGTTCTACCACACAAATGTAAATGAAAATTTTGAAAAGTTAGCTGCAGACAAGTGGCCAAGTAGGCAAATTGCTGTCACAGTTGGAGTCAAACAAAGCTATAGGCAGGTCAGGCACCCTTTAATCCCTTTTCCTAAAGGTTTATACTCCCAATACATTTAATACATGAGTCAAGCATGAGAGAGGGAGAGAGAGGAGATAGGGAGATGCTCAAATATTCTCAGAAAAAGGTATTCCAAATGAAAAAGTCAAACGGAGGAGCTGTTTTCCTAGGAACATTACTATTTTTATAGGAAATTTCATTTTCATCTACTGTTTTTAACATTCATGAAGTTGACAATGACCTGACTTTTAATTTATTAACTGAAAAGTCTTTCTTGCTAAGAACTTCAGAACTGGTTATTTTTTGTGAAAACCAGAGCCGTGTTAAGAAAAGTTAGAAATATTTTTTGGGTTTTAATCAGTTTATTTCAGAACAAAACCCAATCCTCCCAGCCGGCACTCAGGATGAGCAGAATCCCAAGTCAATCTATGGCACCTGGCACAACCTGCCACCTACTTTAATGATAGCAAAGGATTCAGCATAGTCATGTGCAGTAAGATTGGATTGCAAGACTCCTCAGAAAAGTGGCAGAGAAGACACCTTACATGTTACATCTATAGGCAAATCAAAGCTCTTCCATCAGGCACAACTGCAGGAGTAGGACTCCTCTGACACCCAGTAACAAAATCTCTTGAAACTGAAAACAGAGATGAAAACCTGTAATATAAAACCATGCTGTAAAACCAAACAGTAACTCAAAAATAATTTGGGAGCTGCAATGGAACATTACATTGGAAACCCAGCTGTTTACTGGCAGCTGTTGCAAAAAATATTTTTCCTCCTTTTCACACCTCCTCCCCTCCACACACAAAATTTTATGTTTTTTAAGACTCAGAGAAGCAAAGAGTTTTCACACTGCGCTGGCTTTGTTTATTTACTGCCCCGGAGACATCTTAAGTTGCTCGCAGGCAGCGAGTGGGAACTGAAAACAATATTATAGGGTAAATAATGAGATTGGAAGGACAACCATGCACTTTAGGAAACAGTTATATTCATGGGTAGGCTTCTTTTAATCCTGAGCGAGAAGCAAATACATGACAGCAATAGAAGAAAAAAATGAGAATGCTAAAAACCTGAAGCCAACAGACTAATTCCATTCTGATGTGGACGGTAAAATCTTTATAAGCAAATGTTTTCACTCCTGTATTTCCTAAATTGTTTGACACTGTCAACCATCTTCATGATCAGTCTGAAAATCATTGCCACAGGATCAAGGCATTCTGCCATTACATCAAGGCAAAAAGTTTGGCTAGGCCAAAGCAGAAGGGGACATTTATGTGGATTACGAGGGTAACCGGAATCATAGTATTAAAGAGTTTATTAATCTATTAAAAAAATTAGGGGGTTTGGAAAAGCCACCCATATTGCTTCAGTGCAGAAGATAATCTCCCTGGAGCACTATCTGGGATAACTTTATATGAGTAATAATGATCTATGAACCATTGTAGATACTATTCTTATAGCACCTCAAATTTTCTGTCAGCCATTACTGATGAAAAAGACCTCTTCAGTCTGGATACACCCATGCAGTTGAAGCAAACATTTTCGAAACACTCCTCTAGAAATGAAGCCACCTTACACAAAAGTTCTTTCTATTATTAGACCACTATCCTTCAAAATAGATCAGCTACACCTAGAATATCTGCTAGGATTGGTCCCTGGTTCTTGATAATTCCTGCCCACAAGAGCTGGGTGAGTGCTGACTAGCCCAGGCCAAATCTAATGAAGCCAAACCTGTCCTAGTGCCAGGGATCCTTCTAACAGCTGCTCACTGGGCTGGTTCCAGTGCCAGTGCTCCCACTTTGTCATCATTTAATTCATTAGCAGAAGAGATTAGTATAGTTACTACAATAATCCTGTCCAGTAGAAAGGACCCATCATACCAGCCACTCAATGGTGGTGTGGCACAGCACACCAGATGATGTACTCGAGCTCTGCAGCCATCCCCAAACCCTTTCGTTTAGGACCCTTTCCAACTCTCAGGATACATCTTGTCCCTATGTGTGTAAGCTCAAAGGAGGAATTACCCTCTCATTACAACCCCCAGTGGATGACAACGTTGCTCAACACTTCACAACTTAAACCTAATTCCAATGAGAGCTTTTAAAATGACAAATACAGCCACTAATTGTTAGAATCTCTCATAGCCAAACTGCATTATTTCAGCACTAGAAGATGGATATATCAGAACATGATTTGACATGTTTAATAGGCACCCTCCACTAAAGAAAAGTTATTTTCTTCTGTTCACCTTCCCCTATATTTGGTATGCTGCTTGCAGAAGATGTAAGTTCACCTTCATTAATTCACTGAAAACAGTCCCTACTCAGTTCATGTTTTTTCTTTCAAAAGCAATGTATTAATTTCAGTTGCATATACCTCATGCAGTAAAACAAAAATCCAACTACAGATTGTTAAATGCATAACTGAGCTATTTACCTTGTAACAGCTTAATTAAAATACTTCACATCTGTAGTCAACCATGCTCTGTGGCCACTGGCACTAACTTGCTGCTAACCACTACATTCTGAGGGACACAAGGGATTTAAAAATATGTACTCTAATACTTCATGGTTTTTGTTTACTGTAGCAAGTTTTTCCTTGAAGAGAACAATTTGCTAGGATGTGACAATTTCATCATCCCATTTCTACTTCGTGCATGTTGTCCTTTATTTGTTAAAAAAAATGTCCATATAGATTTCCTAAATTGGCTTCTGCCTTGAGTAAATACCTATCATCAGAATAGTAGAGCCATGGGCACAATGAAATTTTAAGCTCTATTCCTGTGGAAAAATGTGGAGATATAATAATTAAAAAATTATTATAAAGCAAAATGTTTAGCTGAAAACTAAGTGCCTGCTTTGCTTTCTGGATATCTAAAATGACCATTTTTCCTAAGTGAGGTAATTTCATAAAAGAAAACATCTTTTCATCATGAGAAGTTAGAATGTTCCATTTTGAAAATTGCAAAATATATCTTGATGTTTTCTCCCCTTTACCTTTTATTTCTTCTCAAAGCTATTTACAAATTGCCTCTGCATTTATGAATGTTTTTATTTCAAAATAGCATTTTCTGGTAATTCTCTTATTAACTAAAACTGGTTCAGGGAGAAGGGGCAGATATTCAAAGAGGTCTGTGTTACTTACACTGTGGGCAGCCTGCCAAAATAACGTGTCATCTTTTGAGTCAAATGTGAAAGCACAAAATTAGGATGTGGGTCAAAAGGAGAAACTTCTGACTGCAAATGTGAGATTAGAATTGACTTTTGTCTACACTGCCTCAACAGTTCAGCCCTGCTGATGCCAAGTATACTGCACAGCTCATGTAATATGATGCTATGTTGGTCTAAGTTTATGCTCAGACAATTGATTAGTGGTTGAGCATTGTGGGCTAAAAGGCAGCTTTTAGTGCGTATCAGCCAGTCCGTGAGGGATCACAGCCAGCAATAACAGGCAATGTGACCTATGCTAAAGGAAAACAGGAAACTATCAACTGCAAGGAGGAAACTGTGACCTTTCCTACTGCAACGAGATGGCCTGTAACTCTGCCATTAAAGGGCATCTCAGAATTTGGCCTTCAGTACCTTAAATTTGTCCTTTTTAGAACCAAATTAAGCGTCTATTTGAGTGTTTATTTCCCTCTAGCCAGACATCTTTTCTCACAAAATACAAGTGATAAAGATCTTTGACTTCTAACCACCTTTCAATGTGGATTGAAGTGGCCCAACAGGAACAAGTATTCTTCGAGAAATGACTAAGAGGTACACAAATAGACATCATGAAAGTATTCATTTCCTTGCCCAAGTGAACCAGGCTTTAAAAGCACTATATTCAAATCCTGTGCTAAGATGATGAGGTAGGAATAAGGAAGATATTGTCATTGTACAGGAAGGGATCTCAAGATGGTGAGAACTGTCTAGTCATCAGACCAACATTTTCAGATGTGTTTTTCACTCATGAGTGAGACCTCCAACTCATTAGCACGCAGGATGGTCTCAAGGTACAAGACATTTTGACAAATTATTTCAATCACTAATAAGGATTTAAAGTCACCATCTTTAACAGATAAAAAGTTTAGGCATGGAGAAATCACCGTATGTTACATACTCTGTGTGCAAAAGATTAGTTGACTATATCAAAGCCCTGAACATTCAGTGAACAGAGACTGTCTTTCATAAGACCATTCTTGTCTATGCCATCTCAGGATGGCTTTAATGAATGAGGAACACATGAGCACATTAATAGTATCTCTAGATCATGTGAAAACTAATTTCAGGTATACCTTCTTTACAGGAAAATACTATCAACCAATATTCTTTAAAATGGATATATTTGGCAGACTTTTGTTCCTTCTCCAAGACAATGTCTCTCTCAAAGGAACAGAGACATCTTCTGGTGCTGTAACAAGGTATAGAGTTGGCATCTCTTGTAAAAGTGTTGATTATACATTGTGTCTACCAACTTTAACTCTTGCCTTAGAATAAAATGCTTCATCTCCTGATAGTAGTTATCTCCTCCAGTAAGTATGATGAGATCCTGGATGAGCAGCTCAGACTGTTCGTCTGACTGAAGCAGTCTATATAGATGAGCAGACCCATCTCTTCTACCATGAAATGGTCTGTATGCACTTACTGTTTATGTCTTTGTTTCCTCCTAGTGGAAATATTAGTAAATGTTTCCTTGGTTTGTTTGACTGTCTATTCATCATTATAAAGAGATGAAGAAGATATTTCAAGCAAGATGTAAGAACTCCTGAAAATAATTGTCAAGAGTTCATTCTTATCAATGTTGTGCCCTGATAAATTTCAATCATCGCTCAAAAAACCCAGCATGTGCAGCTGTATCTAGGGTCCTCCTTTAGCAGATGCATGACCTCTAAATTTTGCAGCCACAGTTATAATGGATGGTGAATAATGAGTCCTTCAGGGGGACAGAGGTAGTCTGTATTCCCAGATCCAGGAGCTCATACAGAATTAGGCACCTTTAGTAAGAAGACCAGCACACATATTGCAGCTATCTCACCAACAGAGAGCATATTTGGACACTAATAGAGGATCACATGAATGAGGAGGAAGAAATCCACTTGCCATGAACGGGCACCTAGATCCAGCTATGTAATTAAAAATGGCTCTTCAACTCATTGAGTAAAGCGTGGGGTATTCACACTTTGTAACAGTGGTAATACACACACATATCATCAGAAAAACTAAGGCACAGAAGCAGTTTGGCTTCAAGTACTCAGACTACCGATGAAAATGGAGGATCCTTGTGAAATTGCTAAAACAACTGTTGACTATAAGGTTGCCTTAATAAACACAATTCCTTGTACATTTTACAGTAAGCTAACTGCAGAGGCCTCATGGGCCTCAGTTCCTAAAGAAATAGCAGAGGTCTTAGTAAATGCACATGCAAAGCAATCTCAGTAAAATCACACCCATTGTGTTAGATTATTTTGCTGCCCTGGATCTAGACAACTGCATGGCTCATAACACAATAGAAAAGCCACTTTTAACTGGGCCTCTTCAGAGTCTGCAAATTCTAGGAATATGCCAGCAGTTACTACATTGTCTTCTCTCTGTTCAGTTCCCATGCTTCTCCTAAGCTCTGTTTACTTTGGATATGTATGGGCTGTTAGTAGCAATTCAAGGTCACTGCCAAATCCCTGAGAACTATTGACTGGATAGAGATGTTAAAATGCTCTGGCTACCTGCTATAAGTTTCTCACTCTATTTCACTTTTTCTGTGAAATCTGTAAAACACTTATGCCTCTTTAGCCCTCTTATTTCCAATAAAACACTCTGAAAATTTTACTGAAAATCTAGGGATGTATGCTTCCAAATTGGACAATCTTTGTGGTGTTTTGAGGCCGATCCTCTCAAGGTCCAAAAGCACCTACATCATATTTCATTCCTGGCCTACTGGACACAGGAATTACACATATTTCCACAGGGTGCCCATGACTGGCGTAACAGCAATGCGCATGGATTCCACCTTCTGCTCGTGCACTGAGTCATGTCTCTGATGCTACTGTCACCCCCAGAACTACTGATTAGATCTATAGACAGTGGCAGATGCCTCTGACTGCTCAGTCTTTGTCTTTATTTTGAAGATTTTCCCTGCCAAGCAAAAAAGATAGATACTTTCAGAAAATAAATGACAAATAAGAATGAGAAGCAGAGAACAAAGTGCCTAAGTGCTGAAGTCACTTCAAGCTTCTTGTAGGGAAAGATTCTTGTCCTTAGGGGAGCACTGGTATTACCTGATGGTAGAAGAGGAGGACATATAACTAACCACAACCATGTCTATGATCCTTGAACTCTACGCATAATGGTTGTTTATTGGCATCAAAATGGAAAAATAAAGTATCCTCTCATGGGAGGCGTTTTTCACTCCACTACAGAAAAACCTCCTTTAACTTCTGTCAAATGTGTACTAATTCCACAGTATTGAAATCCGAACATCTTCTGGAGTGTCAATGGTAACTCCACATTAAGCTCCAGTGGAATGTAGGAAATTTCATAGGTTTCTTCCTCAAATGAATTTGTGTTTCTTCATTATTTATGAAGTCAAATAGGAGTATCTTGCTCCTTTATAGTATTTTTTTGTGCTTGTTTTTACAATTCCCTTCCCATTTCATTAATCTTTATTTACTCTCTAATGGGATACTGAAGTTATGATGGGAAAAGTTATCATGAAATGAGTAAGAAAGAGCTTAATGAAATGAGTAAGAAAGTCCATCTAGTATTACAACAGAGATTTATTTTGTTTATTCTACCTAAAGTATGAAATAAAAAATAAAAAAAGAAAACAAAAAAATGATTCATTCTGTCACACCCTGTAGCTGAAAATACTGTGGGGACTTTGCATACTCCTCTAAAATGGAGAATGATTGTCCATCTCTCCTCCAAGCCACCACAGACTTTCACAACAACAGCAGATGCTTTCCTTGGGGCTAGGAAAAAAGTGTTGGATGTTTCTGATAAAGTAAAAGCACATGTACACCCTAGGATATATTTCAAAGCACATTTCCATAACTTGCTATTAGGAAAAAAAAAATCAGCTCCATGTTTCGATGCTGAGATAGATATCTTCCTTCGGTGAATCTTTGCAAGGGGAAACCAGCACAGATCTGAAAGTCCATGTATGGTTTCTGGAACATCACTGAGCAGCAGTACTCCAGATTGCTCTTATTTTTTTCCATGAAATACCTAAAGATTTCCTGAGTGACATATTCCTATGAATTACTTTCTTTAGGGTTATCTCTTTTCAGTACCACATTTCCAGAAATATCCTCTGCTGAAAATCACAGGCACTGACTTCTTGTTCTTCCCTTCAGAGACAAGGGAAGCAAATGATCACAGTTCATTTTACAGAAGTCTTATACATATTGCAAAACTGTTACAAATCCTCCTTCCATCTCCTCTATTCCAAACCAAACTAGCTCAGATCTGCCCATTTTTCTTCTCAAAAGCTTTATTTCTTAAAGCTCTGCTTTATTCTTGCTTCTCCCTGTGCCTTTCATGCCTGGTGTTGGCAGAGTTTGCCAGCCAAGGCTCGCTGTCGCCAGAGGAGCAGAATCACCTCATGTGTTTTGGTAAAAAACCAACACTTTACAGAGATGTAATAATGGTTGGATTATCTGCAGTCATGCAGAGGGGGGAAAAGGAAAACTCTTAGAGGTATTTGGGTACTTCAAGCTGGCTAGGTGAGAGCCATGGCTACCTGAGATGCATTCTCCTCCATGGAATAATTTATAAGATCAAATCTAGAGGACTGTGTTCAATTTTGGGGTCTCCTGTACAGGACAGATAATGACATACTAGAGCAAGGTCATTGCAGAGTCATCAGTGGAAACAGAATGTATGAGATGTGACTGACAGAACCAGGTGCATTCAGTCTTAAGAAGATAAGCCTGGTCTTCTCCTTTGCAAACAGGCCTTCACCCAGGCACTATTGTCCCGAGCCATTTTTGTCATTCCTCAGCCTAGCCCACAGCCTCTCTTTCAGAAGGTAACCAAGAGATCAGCAACCCATTGGTTTCATGTAATGAGATCAGCTGGTTTAATGTAAGGTCTTGGCACCACTGGCAGAGTGAAAGCAGGACTTAGAGCACTGAAGGATACACAGAGTCCCTGGTAATCAAGCAAAAAAAGCCAGGTTTTATCCTGCCAATATCAAAACTAGATGTTTTTGAACTTTTTGGGTTATCTTTTATGTCAGAGGAAATTATAGTAAACCAATATTTTTCATGGAAACAAAATTACTCAGTCTTAAAAAAATGCAAAATGCTTCTGAAGAGCATGAAAGAAACATTTCTATCCCTACTCACACTCAAGTCTTTGGATATGCAAGGAGAGAGCAGGCTGAGGCACAGCTCAGGTGAGATGGTTTGGATTGTTCACTGCTCCTAATGCCATAATCACCTGCAATTACTTCAAACGGTTAAGTAATTCCAGTTAGAGTAACAGCTGCTGTACACTCCTAGAAGCTACTGAATGATAAACTCAGGCTCCTTCTCTTTTTATCAAGTGCAGTGGGCCCAAATCATTAGTTAGGGTCCTTGATATTTCCAACTGTAGTGACTCCTTTGTTTAAAGACAGCAGCATGCACATCCACCACATTTCCCAGGTAAATGTTGTGAACTCATACCCTAGAGCTGAGAAGGTCAGTTTTCATAATAATGGTCCAGAACTAGCCCTTCACTACCAAACTATATTCTGTTCACTGATAAAATAATGTATATATACATGAAACGTTGTTTTACTGATCTACATTCCAGATAGATTGAACAGGAAAAAGCCACCACTATATCAAAGTATAATGCAGGAAACCATTCAAATGCTATAGAAGTTTACATTGATCTTTGTCAAAAGTATACTCAAAGCCTTCTTCAACAGCCCTTTATTTTTCAAAGAGAATAGTTAATTCCAAATATTTTAACCCTGATTTAGAATATGCACTCTCAACACTGCCATAAACAGCTACATAGACAGACTAGTGCTTACAAATCAATCAAAACATATAAAACACAAGTGTCACAGCTGGTGTTTTAAATATGTATAATCATGTACAGCTTCTTTGAAATGGAGAGAAGAAACACTTCTGAATGCTATCACAGGCAAATACAGGCATTCTTTGACAAGGCAAGTTCATTACTGCACTAAAGCGTACATTGCTCACTGATTTTTCCTTCTGCAGGCTCCTTTAGGTGTCTTCTTTCATGCTACTTTTATGCATCTTCCTTTCTGCAAAAATAACAGCAAAGAAATCATGGGAGGCAAAAAGAGGATGTCTTGAGCTGAGTAACAGTCTGTCCTCCTCTTTTCTTGTCCTCAGCCTGTCTAGGCAGGCCTGCTGTTCAGCTTCCTTATTATGGTCATTTTTTTGTCCATGGTTCCACAAAATCCCAAAATGCTGACTCTAGTCTCTTAGGAATTCTCTCAGGGAGGTTCTCCAAAAACAGCTATGTAAAAAAGTCATTTTTCCTGCTGTTTCACCGATGTGACAGACAGAAAACATGAGAATATTGACTAAAAATTAAAGCTGGTGCTTTATTGTCCCTGGCAGATTTATTTTATCTCAGGGAGATGAAAGAACTAAATATCTTTCCAAACCCCTGCCAAGGTCTTTATAGCCATGGCTATGCCTTCCAAAATGGTTTGGGTTTCTTACAAATCACTAAAGAATGATTAAAGAGGCAAGATTCATAAATTAGCTTTTTATTGCTCATTCTTAGGGAAGGCAACATGGCGCGTCTCCTCCAGCACCTTCTCCTACCACAAGTTCAGCAGGCAAGGAGTGCTTCCTGCTCAGCACAGAAATAGCTCTGATTTAGAAAGATGAGCAGTGTTAATACCCACCAGCCCTCTCTGAGGCCCATTCAAGTGTTATGTTCTTCAGAGCTGAGGCATCAGCTCAAACTGGCTCTTGAGCAGGTGGCCAGCAATTGCCATTCCTTGTGGCATGATGACTGATTATTGCGAAGCATAAATCCTGTGAAATTCCACATGCAAAGAGAATGGAATCTGCAGTTCTCAACCTCCTCCCTTGCGTCTCCTCTCAAGGCCACGTTCACTCCTCCCTTACCTATTGACCTGACACTACTACATGATCAAGGTCTTCAGCTAACTTAGATTACATTTACAGCTACCCTCCTATATCATTGTTCCTTCAGTGCAGAAAGGAAGTCTCTCTCAGTATGAAAAAAATAGAAAGAAAAACATAGTCCAATAGAAGCGATTTTTATTGCAGCTAAAACTAGCCAAAGTATTAAACAAAGACTCCAAGTGAATGACATTTAATGACGGGCATTTTTCTGTTCTTCTCAGGGGGAAAATGTTGTTCTCATGACAGATGATTCTTTATAGATGCTCTGGGAGGGACAGAGTATTTTCATACATGCTTTTCTACTTTGCACACAGAGTAGACTAACTGGCTTTTTATATTATTTACAGATTTAAAGGCTCTGTTTCTCTTTAGAAAAATAATTTAATTAACTCAGTTTTCAAGACCTAAACCAGTCACTTTGGACAAAATAGAAGAGAAAATTTAACCTGTGCATTCCTGAAGAGAAAAGACTATCGTTATGAATTAAGGATCAACAAGATGACACCTACTGTGCGTTTTTGTTTACAAAAATACTATCGCTTATGTCAGAATTCACTCATTATTAGGCAATTTCAGCTGAATCAGATATTAGATTAGAAAAACTTCTTATTGCATTCAGCATTCATTTGGCTGCAGGGGGAATTGCTTGAAGACCGTACTGCCATTTCCATGGAGGAAGCTTGAACTTCTCTGTTTTACCGTAACGCTGCCAGCAGCTTCCACCCCAGTGACTAAAACAAGTAGTGAGAATTAATGAAATAGTTCTGAAGAAATCAAAAAAGCTGCAACAGTTTATCAGCACAGTCCTCCTCTTTAACATAAATCTCGTGTGGAGGGTTTACTTGTGAGATGCTCCAGAGAGTGCGTGAGTCATACAGGGAGTGCCATTTGTCTGACATTTGCCATCTGCCGGCAGTGGGTTACAGCCCCCCAATGCCAAAACTGAAGCACAAATTAGAGACATGGGGATTCCTACTCCTAAGATGAAATTGGACTCAGAGCATAATTCCTCGTGAACTGAATAAAAAAAAATGCTTATTATGATCTTTGAAGGGGTAAGGGGATAACATTTGATTCTGAGTATAGCCAGACATCTGCACCCCTCCCTGTCTTCAGTGGGGATGTGGACCCTCAGCACCTGCTAGGATGAGAACCTTTAGCCATTATACAAAGGGAGTGAAGAATATGAAGATGATGAACAGTGACATGTGTAATCTCTGCAGGGTAAAATAGCTCATGATCACAGCTGGTTAAGATACAGAATGACCAAAGGATTAATCAGCAGAAATGTGGGCTGTGTTGTTACTGCACCAAAGCATGCAAGGCCAAACAAGCTCTCAGCTGGAATACAGATGCCAAAAACGAGCTGACAGCCAGAAGCCATGTGTTTTTGGAACCTATCCCTAGAGAGTGGGAAGGAGAAGAGATTTTCCCATGCTGATTTGTCTCTCATTGCCTCTCTGGACTTGATCCAGTGCTGATGAAGTCCAAAGTTGCAATTGGAACCTAGTGTGGAAATCCAACATTTTTATGGCTTATAAAGGATAACACAAGGAAAAAAACCCAACAAAAAAACCCCACCTCTCCACCTTTTATATTATGCAGAAGAAGCCAAGAGGAGATTGAAGAAGGATTTTTCAAACTGACCAATGCTTTTTTGGAAGGTTTGGGATTTTGGGGAGGCAAGCTTTTAACATCTGAGAGAATCCAAATTTTTCAGTAAGCTGAAAATCAGGACTGATCATTATTTTTCCATAAAAGTAGCCTTAAATTACTCATCACTTGAAAATCTCAGTCACATTAACTACCCCAGCATCGCACAAGCAGTCTGAATTAGAAGTAAGAGTGTCTTGTACGACAGGGTTATGAAAGTCTCTTATCTCTCTTTTGTCCAAAGATTTCCAAAGATTGACTAGGAACATAAAATTAAACAAACCCAAAAATGTTTCTTTTGTATAGAACCCAATGACACCTACCCAATAGTAAGACAACAGCCTGGGGAATCCTTCAAAGACTCCACCTCCAACACAGTTTACATGTACAGATAATAATGGAAGGCCCTTCCTTCAAGTGGGGCCAGCTCAGCTCTTCAGAGAAACACAAAAATCACAGAATGGATGAGCTTCAAAGGAAACCATGGGTATCATATGGCACCATCGTCTGCTCAGAGCAAGACTGGGTTTTGAGCACACGGTTCAGAGCCATGTCTAGTTCAGCCTGAGGATATGTGAGGATGGGGATTCCACAGCTTCTCTGGACACCTGCTTCAGTGTTTGTTGCCCTCGTTGTGAAGAAAGAAGAATGTTTTTCTTGCATGCACTCAAAACATTCTTCACTAGGGAGTTGCAGACAGCAGTAAGGTCCACCTGAGCTGTGTCTCCTCAGTTCTTTCAGCCTTCCCTTATACATCCTGTATTCTGGCTTCATGACCCTCTTGGTGGTCCTCCATGGGACCCAACCCAGGCCATTACTGTAATTCTTGTAATGAAGAGCCCAAAACTGGATGCAGTACTAGAGATGCAATCTCACATGTGCCAAGCAAGGGAATATTAACCTGACTTGCTGACTGCATTCTTTCTTGTACAGTCCAGTATGTGGTTGCTCTTCCCTGCAGCAGGGGCACACTGCTGCTTCAATTTCACAGAATCACAGAACAGGTTAGATTGAAAGGGACCACACTGGGCCATCCGATCCAACCTCCCTGCTCAGGCACAGTCATCTCAGAGCACATTGCACAGGATTGTGCCCAGACAGTTCTTGAATATCCCCAGTAACAGAGATTCCACAGCCTCTCTGTGGAATGGTCAATCTGGTCAATCTGGTCAATCTGTTCTAGTGCATGGTCACTCACACAGTAAAGTCCTTCCTTGTGTAAAAGCTGAACTTTCTGTGCATCGGTTTCTGCCTGTTGCCTCTTGTCCTATTGCTTGCAACCACTGAGGGGAGTCTGGTCCATGCTCTTGATATCCTCCCTTCTGATACTGACAGACATTGACGTAATCCCCTCTCAGCTGTCTCTTCTTGAGGCTGAACGGGCCCAGCTCCCTCAGTCTTTCCTCATAAGAGATGTCCTCCAGTCCTTTAATCATTTTTGTTGCCCTCTACTGGACCTGCTCCATTTTTTCCACGTCTCTCTTTTACTGAGGAGCCCAGAACTGGACACAGCACTCCAGATGTGCCTCACTAGGGCAGAGTAGAGGGGCAGGACCACCTCCCTTGACCTGCTGGCAATGCTTTTCCTACTGCACTCCAGGATACCATTGGCCTTCTTGGCCTTGCTGAGCATATAGCTAGCTCATGGACAGCTTGTTGTCCCCAGGTCCTCCAGGTCCTTCTCCACAGAGCTGCTTTCTGGCTGGTTTGCCCCACCGTCTTTGGTGCACAGGGTCATTCTTCCTCACGTGCAAGACCACAAGACCCTGCATATGCCTTTTTGAATTTCAGGCAGTTCTTCTCTGGCCATCTTTCCAACCTGTCAAGGTCCTTCTGGAGGGCTTCACAGCACTCTGGAGTATTGGCCACTCCTCCCAGCTTTGACTCCTCTGGAATCTTGCTGAGGGGGCATCTGCCCCTTTATCTCAGTCACTGATGAATAATTTAAACAGTATCAGGCCTAGTATTGAACCTTCAGGGACATCACTAGTGACAGGCCTCCAACTAGAACCTGTGCCACTAATTACAACTCTCTGGGATCTGCCATTCAGTTCTCAATCCATTCCACTCTCCACTTATCCAGTTCAAGTCGTTGGCCACCAGGATCCACAGATCTTTTCTTGCAAAGCTCCTGCCCTAGACTGCTTCATCACGTGGCTTTATTCCCTACAATTTGCAGGTTTTCTTTCATGTCTTTGATGAATTTAATGAGTTTTCCATCAGCCCATTTCTCCAGCCTCCCTAGATCCATCTGAAGAGCAGATCTGTCCTTCACCATATCAGCTGCCTCCCTCTGACTGGTGTCATCTGAAACATACTGAGGGGCTTTGACAGGATCTGGTGTCTAAGCAACTAGGATTTGCAATTTCTAAATATTTCAACCACATCATTCTGTTGAAAGTATTGCGATATTCTTTATTTGTTATTGGAATTGTTGGACCTTGTGAAGCTTGCATTGCACAGTCTAGACATTTGTTTCAATGCTTTGAAGAGATTCTGGCAGTTCTTAGGTACTCGCTGCTTTGTCTGTGTCTTTATAAGCTTGTCCTCCAGTTATATACAAGGCCAGACTGGATTAGTAGAATGGTGCCATACTTGCATTGACAGTTTCAGCAATGTTTTGGTTAAAGATCGTGAAACATAGGTTTGTAGGTTATTACATATTGTCCACACACTCCCTGATACGGCTTTTGTGCTCAAGGATCTTCCACACTATTTTTATGCCACTTCTGCAGTTTACTCCTTCTGTATGAGATTATTGCAGTGGAGAATGAATGAAACACACTGATATGACAGCATTTCCTGATAATCTTTGGGATATAACACATTGTCTGTAATAGCAAAAGTCTCGTTACTGAAGAGGAGCAAGTCTTTGCTTCCACAGGGAGTAGATTTCAGGCATGGAAAAGCCAGATTTATAAGTATAAACCAAACTGCACTTCATTATCTTCCCTAGCTTTTTCGTTTGATACAGTAGGTGCTGAGATGAATATAAGTTTTGAATATGTGAAATCTTATATGTCTTTCAGAGAAATAGAAAAGATAAGACAGAAAAAATCCTCTTGGGAATGTGCAATTGATCTTCTGATTTCAGAGTTCATCTGGGATGGTAACTGATTCCAGCTCTAACTGAGCAGCTAAGAAACAGATTTATAGACACTGTAACAGGCCTTCAAAGAATGGTAATTGACTGAAAGACCTTTCCTTGATCTACTGAAATGGTTTAAGAGTTGATCTAACCAAGAGCAATAAACTATGATGATCCTTTTCAGAGCAGACACTACCAGATTTTTCACATGCTAGAAGCAATTTTCAGTTTGTAGTAACTCCTGTTGGAAGCCAGATAGCCTGGCAATGGTCAAAAACTGGTGTTTTGCTTCTGTAAAGGGCCTTGGGAGACTCTTAAGGCAACAACTAACATAAAATCTCTTATTCACATGTTCATTATAGATGTACTTTTCCATCTGCTTTTGCCACCACAATATTTAGTTCCAGTGATAAACCTTGAACCTGTACTCGAATTTACACACCTGTGAATTCCAAAAATATTCTACCAAAGCCAGTAAGTCTCTGAAGCTGCCCTGTTTTAATGCCTGTTTTACTGCCTGGGGACTAAGATGCCCTAGGAGCATTCGCCTTCAGTAAGTTCACAGACACCACCAAGCTGGGTGGGAGCGTTGATTTGCTGGAGGGGAGGAAGGCTCTGTAGAGGAACCTGGACAGGCTGGATCAATGGGCTGAGGACAATTGTATGAGGTTCAACTAGGCCAAGTTCCAGGTCCTGAACTTGGGTCACAATAATCCCATGCAGTATTACAGGCTTGGGAAACAGTGGCTGGAAAGCTGCCCTTGGAAAAGAACCTTGGAAGAGCCAGAGTGTGCCCAGGTAGCCAAGAAGGCCAATGGCATCCTGGCCTGTAACGGAGTGTGGCCAGCAGGACCAGGGCAGTGACCATCCCCCTGTACTCGGCACTGCTGAGGCCACGCCTTGAGTGCTTTGTCCAGTTCTGGGCCCCTCACTACAGGAAAGACACTGAGGGGCCGGAGCGTGTCCAGAGAAGGGCAACGGAGCTGGTGAAGGGTCTGGAGCACAAGTCTGATGAGGAGCAGGTGAGGGAGCTGGGAGCTGTTTAGCCTGGAGAAAAGGAGGCTCAGGGGAGACCTTATCACTCTCTACAACTCTCTGAAAGGAGGCTGTAGCCAGGTGGAGGTCAGTCTCTTTTCCCAGTGAAATGGCCCTAGGTTGCACCAGGAGGTTTGATTGGACATCAGGAATAATTTCTTCACTGAAAGGATTATTAAACATTGAAACAGACTTCTCAGACAAGTGGTGGAGTCACCCTCCCTGGAGGTATTTAGCAGATGTGACCCTTGGGGACATGGCATAGTGCTGGACTTGGCAGTGCTGAGTTAACAGCTGGATCTTAAAGGTATTTTCCAACCTTAAAGATTCTATGATCCTAGGTCTTGAATGGGGACAGACCTAGCTAGTTCATGTGGTAATGTTATAATTTTGATATTTACCCCTGCTATACCCCAAGTATGTGTAACACACCTTTTGGCCCTGTTCTGCACATTAAAAGGTTTGGGCAAAGCAAAAAAGGAACCATGGATGGAAATATTTCTCCTCTGCAGTGGGAATACTCGTCTTCACTGCTCTTTCAAGAACTAATGTTTCTTACACGCACACAACCCTACCACCATGCAACTTGTTTAAATCTAATTTTTCTTTTTCCTCACACCTCTGTGGTTCAAGGCACCACTCAGCTTGCCAGTATTTGTCAACCATCTAATACTGTCACTTTACTGCCTTAAGGCCCACAACTATATTTAAGATTCACATGAAAAATGTGTTAACACATTCAATTTAATCAAAATGAAATGGTGAAAAAGAGAAGAATGATCAGGTCAAAGACAGTTCTACAGCCTGAATACCTACACATCTAGCTGTTGTAAGCACTTGCAACAGAGGTAGGACACAGTAGTATGCTTTTAAGACAAATTTTCTGAAATCTGTCATTTTCATGACATGGTTTTCTGAAATCATATACAGTTTTGCCACTCTAGCAATGGGACAACATGTTCAGCTTTAATTTAGATTAAGCCATTTCTTCTTATTGAATTGCTGATGGAGGAGGGAGTAGTACCTGTGACAGTGAAATGACTTAGATTAATAATTCACCCGCTCTTTCAAATCAAGTTTTATATGATATTTAATATAAAATGGTGGGGTAGACACTTGAAGCATAAAGGCTAGGCAAGTGTGTGAAAATATAGCCCAAAGCCTCTGACACCAAGAACTTGAAAAAATGACATTGCAAGATAACTGATGTGATGGAATTGTTCCTGAAATGACAATTGTGCGGCTGCAAGGCTTTCAAAGAGGTTAAGTGGTTTTAAGATTTTAACAGTATCTTACTTACTATCTTCAAATATTATAACAGCAAAATAGCTTTAAAGGTATGCTTTAGGAATTCATTGAGATCAATTTATTATAATCTAATAAGAAAATTTCTCTCTAGGAAAAGAACCAAGGATAATGGTTTTTCATGAAACACAAATTACTGAGTTTTGAAAGAGAACAAGCAAACAGCACTGTCTGATGTTTCAGATAAGGCTGTGAGGGTGTTAGAGAGGAGTCTTCTTCAACACTATTAACATGCAAGTGGTGAATGTACAGACCAGAAAAAGCAAACAAACCAAGTGAAATCTGAGGACTTGTAAAGCAAGCCGCCCCACTGTGGAGAATCCTCCCCACAAAGCCATTAGTTGGATGTCTGCTGGTTTTAATCTATATAAATGACCGAGACAGATGGAAAACAGTATGCAAGCTGCGTTCACTGATTATATCAAGTGGATGAGCAGAAAAAGGAACTGGGTTTCCTCTGAAACCAGGCTGCTATGCAGTAAATAAAACTCAGCACTGACAAACATAATTGAGGACATGTAATACGCAGCAGCAAAGAGCCCAGAACATGAAATGAAGCAAAACAAGAAAAAGCCAAAGAACCTGGAGGGGACCTCAGGAAGACACAGGATTTGTCTCAAAAACACATTTTGTGATGGATGCAGAGAACTTTTCCTTTGAAACTTTGTGTATCCTGCCAGTAAGGAACCAATCTGGAAAGCTGGAATGCTATATTTCTCTCCATGCCACTCCCTTTATTTGTCAACAGTGCACCATAAAAACCATAAAATCTTCCAGGTGCTATCTCATATCATTTAATATATTCGGGACATCAATTGACCCTGCACTGCCAAGTCCTGTAGCTGTTCCAAAGAAACCAACAACAGATCTCAGCCAAAACAAACAAGAAAAGAAAAATTAGCTTGTAATTTTATACAACTTAATCAAGCTACCAGCTTAAATCATCACAAAAGCGAAGTAGCATCTTTATAACTATCCCCATGAAAGGCCAGATGTATAGTGCTTTCATAAATAAGAGATTATGAAACAATTCTGGAATCATTTGGAAGATTCCGTGTTATTCCCTAAGGGCAGACAGATTTTGAATGCGCATGTTCTGAAATAAAACGACTTGACTACTTAACCTGCCTCATTGACTGTGTAAAAGAAGAAAGGCTACTCACTTCTTGAGAGCATGGTCTAAGTTGCTAAAGCTCATGAGAACAGAGGCATAAACAGGCTAACTTAAGAGCCCATAACAGCTCCCATCACTGGACAAGGTGTGAGTTAGTGAGGAGAAATGGTCACCCCTCCCTGTTTCATGGACATGCCCCTTGAGTGACCTTGGGAAGGCTGAACCCAAAAGACATGTCTGAAAGGTTAGACAGACTCACAGGCTAGAGTGAAGAGTCAAGATTTCTGCAGGTGTGACCACGGTCTCATGGTGATAACCTGGATTCATGAGGCTGTGGGTAATCTCATGAAATAGACACACACAATGTGTGTAAATCTTCCTCCCCTATTTTACCCACCATTACTTCTCTCTTGTAGCAAGACTGAGTGATAAAGGTACTTCTCCTTTCCACTCAAACCTGTACCTTTGCTTTTATGCCCACTGATATAAACCCAGAATTAAGTCTATAGTGTTAGAAGGTCCTGCTCAAGCTGGTAGAAGCTGTTGTCATGATGTGCTGTGTGTTCCCGTTTACCTACCACTCACTTCCAAATGCCAGCATGGGAGTTCGTGTCACCACTTATTGACCCAGATCTTTTGTAAAACCTTCCTCCAACCCCTTCTTCCTGTCCCAAAAACCCCTCAAAATCAGATTTGTGATGTGACCATTCAAACCCACTAGCTCAGGGCAGAGGGTGGCCAGGGCTGGACGTCACACTGCTGGGAGAGGGCAGGCGATGGTGTCAGTCACTTAACTGGTATTGTTGAAGAAATGTCACTCAGCAGATGCCCAAAGCCTCCTTGGGGAACAGTCAGGCCATTCTCTTAGATGGCTTACCAGATGAAATCTGAAAGGGCTGAAAGAGATCATGGCCAACATTAAAGCTCCTTTACTGCAAAGGACATTTGGGTCACTTACACTTCTTGCAAAACCATTTAATGCTTTTAGAAGCTCAGTAACTGATGCTGTAGATGCTCATTATTGCTGGCTGAAAAAAATGACACGGAAAGAGCCTGTGGTTTGCCAGTGCTTTTGCACTCTCTGGCACTAGGTGTAAGAGGAGAATGAATCCCCAGGGCAGTTTAGAAGAGAAGGAGCCTTTTTCCTCAAAACGCTCTCATTATAATCTCTTACAAACTTAAACTGGAATGCATAATTCAGGGGATGTAAAGCCTGATGTAAAAGCCTGGATGTAAAGTCTCAGGAGGGGAATGGGAGGGAAGGCAATTTCACAGTGCCCTTCTCTGTCCCTTTGTACTTGACTACCGTGCAGGACAGAAGAACCACAGAAAAAGAGGAAGCTGAGGACAGGCAGGGTTGTAGGACTAGCAGAGCTCATGCCACCTTGTGCAAAGCAGCACAGATGAGCAATCTGGGGAGGGGGTGATGGAAACTAGAGGAAATTAAAGGAAAACAAATGCAGAACAGATGTCAGAAAGTGCACTTTCCTTTGGAGAATAATAAAGGCATGTGGTGGCCTTCCAGACAAGGTTACTAGGGCAGGAATAACAAGGCCATTTCATAAACAATTAGCTGCTCTTCAGGGTGAAAGTGAAATGCTAGCAATGACCAAGTTGGGCAGCTGACACAGGAACAAAGAATATACTCTTTCCCTTCCTTTGCACAAGGGACATTTCTCTTTTAACACTCTTGTTTTCAGAGTTATGGTTTCCTTGCAAAAACTCCCTGATAAACCTCAATCCCTCTCTCCTTTAAGGCCATCAGGAAGAAGCTGCTAAGTGTCTGCTCTGATAGTTCGAGGCAGCAGAGGGGGTGGTGTGAGTGTGCGTGTGTGACCCCAAATATATGTGTGTGATGTGAACTCTTCTCTGTTAGGAACAGAAGACCACCAACACATTTGACCCACGGGCAGTCAATAACCACTTTCCAGTTGGTAATAACTTCAAGTTCTTTGTGATCCTGAGCTATGATTGAAAGGGCATTAAACGGAGCTACTTAACAGAAAGGGTCTCTCAGGCTGAAATGAGGTTTTATGTACATAACTGACAAACTTCGGTATTATTAAAATTCCTTCAGAAAAACACTTTAATTCAAGCACCTAAAAATTCTGTCTAGCACCTTGTGTCATTTACCAGCTCACCTAAAATGTTTACTGCCTGTTTTGGTAATTTACTTGTAATACTGGCTAAACAACCTTTTTCACTGATGACGTGAAAGTAGTTCAGACAGGAAGGAGGAGCGTGAAACTGCAATACAGAAAGAAGATACTGAAGTGCTTCCCTTTCAGCTCAAGGATGTCATCAGTAAATTCTTAAACACTTGCTATTACTATTGCAGTTAAGAATGACTGTGAGTACTAGACTCCTCTGCAAAAATCAGAGCTAAAATACAGGTTTTCATGGTGCTAAGCTGACAAGCATCCAGCAAGCTTCAATAAAATCTAAATATCTCTATTTCCAGTGTGGATCCTCTCACGTGTCCGATATCAACCTCTGCTGGTTATCAGTTAGAACACTTTTTATCCTCCAGAGGCAGGTATCCCAGAATTACAGAACAAGCTGAGTTGGAAGGAATCCAAGAGGATCAACAAGTCCAAGTCCTGGCTCTGCACAGGACTTTTTAAAGCTACATGCTTGAATAATCCACTCTGTTTTTAGTGCCAGCAAATAAGGGTTGTGAGGACGAAGCAAGAAAAAAGTCAACAAAGAAAGAGAGAAGGCAAAATCCATTCTTCTCACATTGTCATTTGTTGTTGGATTGGTTTGTTTTCAAATTAGGTTTGAAAAAATCCCAGCATTTTCAGCAAAATTTAAAAAATCCATGAACACCTTTCTTTTTTCTTTTTTTTTCTTTTTTCTTTTTTCTTTTTTCTTTTTTCTTTTTTCTTTTTTCTTTTTTCTTTTTTCTTTTTTCTTTTTTCTTTTTTCTTTTTTCTTTTTTTTTCCTTTTTTTTTCACTCAAAAAAAAATCTATTCGATTAAAATGAAGTCAGTTGCTAGAAATATTTTGATCAAATCTAGTGAAAAGAACTGATTTATTTTAACTGCAAAAGGGAAGAAAACCCGGAGCTTGGATATCTCTCAGAGCCTGCAGGCTACAGAAAACTAGGAGAGGGGTTGGGTTGGAAGTTTTTAGCTTGGCTAATAATTTTCCTTAGGATTTACTCTGAGGCCTGCTCTGAGTGCTGGATGGATAGGGGTTTGATGCTTGAAGAATTTAAAATTACATGACCATACTCAGCTACTCTTTGGAAAAGAGATGGTAAATTTGGGATGGCCTAAACAGAAGCAGAACAACCAAACACTGAACACTTTCGTGGAAGAGACTTCTTCTTGGTGAGCACTTGCTAGGAGCTTTCCTGCTCTTCTCAGATGAAGTCTCCCTACCCTCTCTCCATTCAAACCAGGGGCACTATTGGAGACATTACAAGCATGCAACTAAAACAAGCAACTAAAGCTTGCAACTAAAACCAGATTATTCTGCAGATTTTACCTGGCAGATCACTATAGACAGTTGCCCTTGGAGCAGCAGAAAAGAGAAACGGCAGAAGGGTGGGCTAGAAAGGGACATTTTCAGCCTCTGGGAAGGGGAAAGGAGATGTGCTCAGCACCTTCTGGGCACACGTATGTCAGGCTAGAGGACACGTTTCTGGAGGGGTGCTGAGAAAGAGGTTAGAGCATGGCTGAGATAAGACAAGAATATAGTAAAAAAGGCCAAAAATGTGGATCGAATGAGCTGGAATGACATGATTTACACAGAAGGAGTCATGTGTAGGCAAATTAAGCAATGACACTGCTGGCGTACCTTACTTATAACTTAGATATAAGTAAAAAAATCTATTACAAGTGACGAAAGTGGAAAATCAGCTTAAAGCACCTAGGGCTGTGAAACAACTGCAAACCATATCAGTTACAGGAAGGACTCATGGATTAAGTAACTTACCGGGTAGCAAGTCTATTTAGATTTAAGAGAAAAAACTGGGTACAAATATAAAATGCAATGAAACTCACACAAATGAATCCATGAGTGCTGAAATCTGCTACTCATTTTATTCAGAGAGAAAGGTAATTATTGAAAGTGAAGAGGATTTACAAGGAAACAAAGTGACAAGACTAAATTAAGGAAGGGTCCATATTATCCTAGTCTTTTTGTGAATGTTCCCCCTTCTAAAATCACCTTCAGTCCTTTTGGGACACTTTCACTGAAAATCAGCACAGCTTTTGCTTCTTCTATCCATTTGATGGCCAGCATGGATTACTGGTCTGAACAGTAAGAAAGAAAATCTTACACTTTTACACACTTGCAACTTGAGCTTTTCAGAAGCTCATCCATTGCAAAAGCGGTTTTCCTTCCAAGTTATTTCAACTGTGAGTTCTCACTGTCCCTCCAAAATTCTCAGTCCCTAAGGTCCTTTCAACTGCTCTGTATCTGGTGCAGAACTTACTATAGGAGATTTCATCTGTCAGTTCAAAGTCTTTCTGAACTCAGTTCTTGGACCAGACAGTAAAAAACCACACAGTGTGACCTTGTAAAGTTCTCTTGGGTAGGAACCAAAATGTTGAAAGTTGCACAACACCCTATGTGCTTTCATGTACCTTTTGAGTATTTTATTTTGGCAATGAGCCTCTGTTTTATTGATGTAAGTAAACACTGACTGTGATTTGGGACAGTGTAGTCAACTAATGGCTCTTGAGAATTATAAACGTGATAGCTACCTAGAGGCAACATGGACACGCAACTAAAATCTGTCTCACTCCAAGGAAAGCCCAGTATAGTTCAAATTAAAGACTATAAATTTTGTTAGGTGAAATGAACTAGAATTACAAATTATTTTGGCAGCAATACAGGCAATAGTATGTATGTTAAAAACATTATTATTTTGCTCATCTTTATAAGCATTTGCAATTTGAAGCTCTTGGAATTTTTTCTCTTTTTTTTTCTTTTTTTTTACCAGAACATTTCACCCTACCTATCTGAGTAGTGAATTCTGATGATTCCTCACCAACACCTTATTTGCCAGGCCTGTATACAGAAAACACATTCTTCATAATGATAGTTTTTATATTACGGATCTCTGTGTCATTTTCCAGCAACAAGTGTCTTCTTCTCTATAGCCATTAGAACATAAAAAAATGGTTAGGATATGTATATAAGACAGGACATGTTACAACACGCTCATACCAACAAGAAACATTGCGTGAAAAAAATCATGTTCTTATGGCCAAGAAAAGCTAATTTTTGTGGGGGCACTGGATTTGGGAATTTTATCTAAACAATTTGACAAAGCTAGAAACTTTGATTTACTTAGAAATACAATTTGAGTCTGCCTAGTTGGGCCTGATGCTTTGTTACAAGAGGTCTATTTGGAGTAAGCAGGTTTTATCTCATTGTTAATTTCTGTCAATAAAAATACCTAGATGGAGTGGATTTAATGTCTTCAGCATGTCTGAAAGCACTTGAAAGAGCTCTGAGAAAGGCTCAATTTCCAGTTTTGTTTCTAAAGACTTCAATAAACCTCTACACATAAAAAATTCCTGAACTTCTTTATTCCCAGTTCAGAGAAACATTAAATCACAGAAACACAAAACCCGCTCCCAAGATAAAAAACCTAGAACTTGCTATTACCTTGTCATTAGAACAATGAGACACACAAATTAGAAAAAAAAATAAAGAAAACCAAAAAAGTGGAGAGAATATAACAAAATCCTACCAATTACATTCTTGTATATTCATCATTCATCTCTCACAAATATCAAAAGAAGAATTAAAGCAAAAAGCCTATTATTGGAGGAGATAAAAAAGTGAAAAGTTTTCCCATTCAAGAGAAGTATAATTTCTTTAATTGCTTTATACCTTCAAACTTTTTTTCTGAAAATTAGAAATTCTGAAATAAAACCATTCCCCAGTATGTGCTACTAAACAGTGAAGTCAACTGTGTTGAAAGCCCTGACACTGCGAGCATCATCATGCCTCTGGCCAGGACGTTACCTTCCGAATGCAGCAGCCATGAGCAAGCCAAGGGTAGCTGCTGCAGTCCATGGACTCAGAGTTCACCAAGATCTGCCAGCGTGAATCTCAAAAACACTCTCTCCTGAGAGAGGTGATTGAAAACAATGCTCTAAAAATGACCAATTCCATGTAAAATCAGTGAATAGATTGTATTAATGCTGACTGAATGAACAGACTTTCCAAGAAACCATTTGGATAGCCAGATTATCATTATTATGCAAGCCAAAATTAGGAACTAAAATCTAGGAAAGTACAGGTTTATATTCCTGAAATTATATGTATAACATTTCAGGCAAAACATTCTTCAGGTAGTTAAAGGTTTAATGGAGACTCATTAATAATATGTCATGATATCCTGGTCTTTTCTGAAATGACTACTCCAGTCTCCTGACAAAAGCTATTTACAATTGGATATTTTTCTATGTAAATTTCTGCAAGAGCATGATTTAATGAGTGTGTTTAGATCATGTCTAACGCTTACGGCTTCTACTGAGTTAAAGTAATATCATTAGTTAGAGTTTTGCATAATGGCTGTTGGATAAATCCCCCAGTCAAGAGCCCAGAAGGTAGAATGGACTTTATCCGAATAAACATACTGAAGGTAATAAAGACAAAATCAGCAGCTCCCGAAAGACTATTTTCTTTGCGGAATTTCATTATGAACCATCACTTTCTACTTACTTTATTTGAGCTCAGTAACCTATGTTTTTGCAAGTATAAATTCTTTCAAATTTTTGTGTGTCGGGTAATGCTTACCAAGTTGTTTCACCATTTTTCTTTTTCTTCACAAGAGTTTGAGATTAAAAAAAAAAAAGTTAAATTAAAAACATCTGCTATTTTTCAGGAAAATCTCATTGTAATTTCACATATGACTTCCATATAATCTCATTCATCTCCAAGGACTTTTTTAACTCTGTGCAATATCTGTCCTGGCCACATCAATGTTTGAGTTGCATTTTCTTTAATTCCTCTTATCCCCCTTCATTTACATTCTCATTGTATAGAAAAATACTCCATAAACGTAGAGACAGCAGAAATCCGCAGATTTAAAGGTCTCCCTGAAATATTGTTTCTGAGACGGAAATAACCACCAACCTCAGTTGCTGAACTATTCACTTCAGCTCTCTGGTTTAAACATATCATCAAACATCTACTCTTTGATGAAATATGAAATTATTATGACATGACATGAATCAAAAATAATCAATAATCAATATGTTTTAGCAAAATTATGCTGAGTGAAATTACAATTCTTTAGGATGTTAGACTTGATAAAATGTTGGAATGTAATTAATACTGATTTAAAGTAGCTTTCTTGTTTTGAGGCTACAAATTCATAATTGATTTCTGTCACACATGAAGAAAGGCTGTTGAAATCAGCTTTCTTGAATTATTTTAGCATTCTTTCTTCTGGTAGCTAAAAAAAAGTTCAAACTTTTGCAAAAAAACCTTGTTTTCAAATGAGAGTTAAAGCTTATAGGGCTTAGAGAGGTGCCTCTTTTTCTCATATTGTTCATTCACTCCTGCTGTAACCCTGAACCCAGTTTTTATGTTAAGATAGAAAAGAAATGAAGTTTTTTATCCACTACTAGGGTCCTGCAGCTCAAATTAATCTGTGTCTAGTTGCCTAACATCAGCTTTTCCTGGTATTCCGTAACATGAGAAATGTTAAATCTTTATTTTTCTTATTTTAGTGCTTCAGCATAACCTGAAAAAAGATGGTTTTCATACAGTAATTTCGCCCAAGTGAGCATCCAGTATTTATCTGCCTTCACTGGCCTTGTATGCAAATGCAGATCCACAACACCAAACAGTTCCATAACAGACCTCAAGACACCGAGTACCATCTTCAGTCAAAGTAAACTCTCATAGCAGTGACAGATTACCACCCAGACTGAGCAATTATAGCTTGTGTTGGGCAAGAATTTGAACTCTGCCATTGACAACTTGAAATGTTAAGAAAATGGACAAGAGCGGATGATGCACAGCAATCACAAAAACGTCATCGCTTTCAGTTATTCAAACTTTGGATAATTTTTACTCCGTGCCACACAATATGTTCATTATGGAGAGTAATGGCTGTTATTCAAAACCCAAATGCAAATATTTGGAAGAGAATTCTCTTTTTTATGAAGCCAGGATCAAATATGGATGTTTTCATGAGAATGCAAGTCTCTCAAATAAAGTTGTCCTTGCAACATTTTAAATCTGAAGTGTTTTCCATGGCCACGGTTTACAGCAGTGTATTCTGCTTGACAATAAAATAGTTTAGAAACCAAGGCCACAAAGTTACATTAAATCTTATTTTACTGTCTGTGTCTGACATAATTTTTTTGGAACCGATAATAATAAATTTGTTTGCATATGTGATTTCTGTGACAGAGTGTTCTTATATTTTACCTCAGAGGACTTTTCTTTACTTTGTCCACTGTGTCTATTTTCTAAATGAAACAAAAGAAAGCTTGGCCCTCCAAGTGCCTGAATCCAGCCAATGTCATCCTGGTTTAGGACCAGGTCCAGAACCTGTGAAATATGGTAAATCTGACCACGAGATGCTAAGCTATTTCATTTCAGAAAAATCTTAGTATCTGGAAGTGATTTAAGAGAATATGTGGGTCAAAATATGATTGGAGTAGCAACTACTTTCGTATATGAACTCTCTTCATTATCTTTGAAATGGAACCACCCTTTCTTACACTCGTACTGTATGACAGTAAGACCCCAAACACACCAAAGATTTCTATGACTTAAACACAAAGTCCACAGCTTTACAGAAGAATTACAATTTAAAGATTAATAAAATGTTTTTCATATTACCAGATGTAGTAAATTGTACAAATATCTTCCTTTTGTTGATCATATAAAGTGTACCCTCTTGCATCTGGAGTAAACAATTTTCCATTCTTTATGTGGCCTGGTTAAAAGAGTTAAGCAGAAAAGTTTTCAGAAACACTGTGTGTAAAATTAAAAGTAAACTGTCTTTAAAGTCCTTGAAAAATCTAAAATTAAATTTTCATAATATACTGAAGGCATATTAGGTACCATAACCACTCAGCTTTAATTTCTCAGATTTGGGGATATACTGGATAATCTCAAAGGTCAAAAATCTAATAACGCTGTCATGGCAATATTACCTTTTCCTGTATGGGAGTTCTTAAAAAATACCCTTTGCTTTTATCTTTTGAGGGATGAATCAGTAGAGAACAGCCCTTTGCCTTTCATCCTAACACATGAATTAGAGGACCTCGAATCAAACCAGACAGTTGAAGATTTGAAACAGGACACTGTGCATGCTAAGAGTTTGCATGGACCCAAAAATAATTAAACTGATTCACAGAACAAAGATATACTGAACAATATTAAATATGATGTCAGGCTCAGAAAGTCCCTGAGCCTGAAATTGTCAAAGGCTGGAGAAGTACCATAGGAAAATAACAGCATTCATAGCCCCTGTTCTCACATTGTTCCTTAGACACCTGGTTTAGGCACAGTCAGAGATGAGGCACTTGGGCATATGGTATAAGTTTTACAGCTAAAGTACTGCTGCCCACAAATAAAATGCTTTAAACTGATGTCTGATCTAGCACTCCCGGTACCCCTGCAGTGCCTTTCCTCGGTAGCCTAGACCTGCAAGAACACTCTGGTTTCTAAGAAACCTCGAACCATGTAGAATTCAGCTGTGAGCCAGGAAGGCACTTTTTTAAACTGTCCTTCTACCTTAAGACAGGATTAGTGATATGTCAACACATCTTTGTAAGGTAAGTGCAATATTCTTGTCTTACATTGTTTCTGCTAAGTCTGTTTATCAACTCCTTCATTGCCTGGAAATGAGTGTATACCTGAACCAGCTTTTTCTGAATTTTATTTACTGAACTGATACTCCAAAGGCAGGAGCCCATTCATACTTTGTTCCCTCCACAGTCAGGAGAGAGAGGCGCCTCTGCAGGGTGATCCATCCCTTCCCACTTCTCAGTAGTGACTTGTTGCTTACTCTGGATGCATTAGATACTTGGATCCCTCTGTCCTTCTTACTCTTCTCGCCTGGACTCTAATAATAACTCAGCAGATCTGAGCGGATTACAATATCCTTGTAATATGATCCTCAGCCCTCTCTGTAAATATTCTTTTTTTTTCTTGAGAATATTAGGCCTGTGTGTGAAAAATCTAAACTCTGCCTGCCTTTTTGGTTCCTGACCATTTGCCTTTGACCTCCAGTTTTGATGGCTTTTTCAAATCACTCATATGCTCTTACTGTGTCCTGCTGGATTGGACCAAGATGGTCTTTCCTCCTCTGGTGGCTGTAAGGCTGAGGGCACAATCAAAACTCTTACAGGAAGCAACAAACCACTTACAGGAAGCCACTGCCATCACACTCAACAACCAGCAATAAAACTGTCGGTCTTGCAATAGCAGCTGCCCCCCTCACTACACAAATATCTCCTGTCCTGACTGCCCTAAACCTGCTCAGTGCCGGGGCCTGGCCTGTGCTCTCACAGGTACATAGTTTCAGAGAAAGAAAAAGGCTCTTCCCTTCCAGCTCCAGATATGCAGACAGACATTATTCTCTGTCTTTCTTTTGCTGTTCATGCACCTGCCTTTTTTACTCTCCTTCATGTCCATCATCAGACTGAACTCCAGGTGGGCTTTGGCATTTCTCATCCTATCCGTGAATGTTCAGAGTGTCTGTGTATCCCTTCCAGGTCTCACAGCTCTGCTTCCATCTCCTGTAGACTTTCTTTCTATGTCCAGTGTTTTCATGAGCACTTGTTCATCCATGCTGGCCTGCTGCCGCCTTTGCCTGACTCCCTGCACAGCCAGATGGACCTTTGGTGAGCTTGGAGGAGGTTATCCTTGAAAATCAAAGAGCTCTCCTGGACACTTGCTTTCTCCACAACTGTCTCCCATGTGATCTTTCTAATCAGGTGCTCTGAACAGGCCAAAATCTGTTTCTCTGAAGTCCAGAGATTTGCTGTTCTATGGCTCAAAAGAGCATCTCCAAGCAACTAAAGAATTACCTTTTATTTCATTTCATTCCAAAGTGTCTAGGCTATGGTCTCTAAGACTGCTTTGCATTGTGAACCAAAGTGTTTAAAGCATGCAAAGTGTTTAACCAATCTAGGTTAAAACAAGTACACAACTTGAAGGCAGGCATGAATCTGAGTTTTTATCATTTTGGTCAGAGAGGTCAATGAATGATATGAGCTTTTTTTCTTTGAAGTGCTTCTACTCCTTTTTTTTTGGTATGAATCTTTAATGTAAAAAATAAATCAAAAACAAACAAAGACAGACAAACAAACATAAAACATAAACAGCCAAGGAGGAATGCTCAGAAACTCATTTTCTCCTTTCTCATGTGAACTAAGCTGCAGCTTTATACACCTTCTAAATTCCATTAACTATATACAAAGGCCAGAAGAGCATTTCTGTCTCCTTCATCCCTGTTTCAGGTAGGCAGAGCAATTGCGGGGCAATTTCTGCATCATTTCCGACCAACTGGCAAAGATACACCCCTTTAGCTCCCTGCTTCTTGTAAATCCCATTCTTGGAAGCCTGTACCTCTTGGTTCACTGCACATGACGCAAGAATATAAGTTCCACTTGTGACATCAGATCCCAATACTTAAACACTGCGGCGCTTTAGGCACCCTTTCAATCTTACTGTGTCATCTTAACAGGTTTGATTATTTTGGCCAAAATAACATGAACATCCCTAGAAAATATATCCAAGAAATGAAACTAGGCAAAGAAAAGCTGCATGCAAGAAGGGTGAAGGCTTTGGTCACTTTATTGCAGCTCATTTACACTGCTCTGGTGAGGCCCCAGCAGTTTGTAAAATCTTGCAATCTGTTCATAAATACTAGGAAAATTTCCAAGCTCTTGTTGTCTTAAGACTGTTCAAATTGTAATGAGGATGAGTTAAAAAAAAGTATTGTTTTCATAAGAGTTTTTGTGAGAAACCTGGAATATATTCTGGCCACCTCTCCAAAACACTTACACATTTTGCTGAGTCTTACGTTTATACTGCAGCAAAAACCTATCCATAAAGCTTAATGTAGCACTGGCCATCTTTATCATTAGTCCCATCTGAATGGAAAGGATAACATCTTCTTCTCCAAAGACATATTAATTTGTAATGAAGATTGATTGATTCATTTGTAATAAAGATTTTTTGTAATAAAGATTCTAGTAGAGCAGCCTAGTAGAGGATGTAGAGGGTAAAATCAGGTACTTGCAGAAAAATACCATTTGGGCGACTCCTTGCGTCTCCATGAATTCTCATTTAACATGCTACCTCTCCCAAAAAAGCAAACATGAAAAAGGAATATAGAAAGCATGGAGCCATCAGGCATGCTGAACAGTACTACTTTTAAAATAAAAGGCAGTGAATTTTCATCTGAAGAGACTATTTTCATTTTGAAAATTGACAACTTCCACTAAAGAACATTCCTGATACTTTTACTAGAGGAAGGGTAATGTTTCTCCAAGTCTGATTTCTTGCATCTTTAAAATAAACTGTCTGGGTAAAATGTGGACTAATAACCTAAAGCCTTCTCCAAAAATTGGTTGCCTACATCATTTAGGTTGGTCTAAATATCCTGTGCAATAAAATACTGCCTTGGGCATTCACCTAATAGAGATATCCAAGATCCTGCCATTATTGATCTGATTGCTACAAACTACTTCATGAAAGGCAGAACCATCATCAGCCATGATTTGAGATAGGCTGTTGTTTCTGTGCTGAATTCAGTAACATTAGTATGGGCAAGTATGAGTAGTTCAGGACATAATCACCTAAAGCTGTACAGAATGCACACAGCCTGGCCATTTATTCCCAGTTCCCCGAGCTGTCTTGCTAATATATTACACATTTGAACCAGGGGAAAGACACGGTACAATGGTCAGTTGTCACTTTGAGTTTCATTCAGTCTTCAGCATCTTTGAAAACCAACAGCCCACACAGGCCAAGCAAGAGCCCCTTGTTTTCTCCCCTCACTGCTGGATGGAGATCGTCAACATCCAAAGACCTCAATATCCAAAGGCCCTGTCAGTACAGGGTTTTCTTTTTGACAGTACTAACCTCACTCAGAACTCGAGTGGTGAGATAACATCCACATGTGGTATCGACAGCATCCCAAGATTAAACAATGCCTCAGCACTGATTTAAATGTTTTATATGAAAATAAAAATTAATGGCTTACTTTTAGCCAGAGTCTTATACAGCCACGAAATAGTAGCAGGCTGACTAAGACTGAAGTGCCTTTAACTGCCACAAGCCAACCCAAAAACCTTTGTGCTTGGATACATGGCATTGTCCCCAACTGAATAGCACTGACCCCAGTCAAAACTCATTTAGAGTTGAAAACAGTTGGCATCTGGTTAAATGATGATGATTCTGATTGTCTATATCAATAATCATGCAGTTTTATCTCAATGTAATTTACATCCCATTGTGTGTGCTTCACAGGATGGCATGAACTGTGAACACTTGTATTATTTATCGATACCATATGTTAATGCATAAAGGGGTGGCCAAACAAAGACTAATGAAGCTCATAAAATGAAAAAAAATGTTGGTTAGAGAGGATTTTTGGCAACTTTCACAAACAGTTTCTCATGCTTGAGGAAAGACTGAACTAGTCCCCTGGAAAAACAAATAAATCTAGCATATGCAGAGGCACAAGGCAGGTTACACTGCAAAATTTCCCCATAAAACATCCCTTATGTAATAGGTACTGCAGTAATCTCCAGAAGATGAACAAGAAGATGCTGAAAATAAAACCCAAGATGTTAGTCAAGCTCCGTCACACGGATTTCTCAAACCAAATGGGATCAGGATTGATTTTAAACGTTTGTTTAGACTAACCAAGAAGAGTTCCCATCTTCCTCTAAAAGCTCTCAAGGCAGTAAGGGGTATTTAACTCTCATTAAACATGCAGTGCAGTTTCTAAGCTTCATGGTGACAGTCATAATTGAAATGAACACAGGGAGTTTTTGGAAATACTGAGCCATTCAAAATGCAAGTGCTGTGACATGTCAGCCAACATCTCTTTCCATTCGGTATCCAAATTCACCAACTTAAAGACAATTCAGCACTTGGAATGCAAAAGATGAAATTTTCACCACATATAATTATGGAATAGGATTTCATTACAGGTGGTCTTTCTCTTGGTGACATAGATGTTGATTACAAAAGAAGAGAGGAGGTCTAACTGTAGTCCCATAAAACACTCCTAAAATAATTCTTTATAGCAACTCAAACTTTAATCATCACTAATCTAAATTTCAAACTCTGAAAATTCTCTTACAAGTACCTATCAATGGATGTTACTTTTATTGTCCTATAACTCCACCCATTCTCTGTCTTATCTTCGCATTCAAGCTGAACTCTGCAGTGACGCCTACATCTCACTCAAAGAGGTGCGCAGAAGAATAGTGTACCTTAATTTGGGCTTTGAGAATCATCCTGCACAAGCCAGGTAAGGTGTCTAAGTTTAGAAATGGACTCTACAACCAGCTCATTTATGCTTGAGTCCTTGTTCTTTACATAGGGCCTTCTAAGGAACCAGTTTTGTCTCTCCTTTCAGGCTGATTTACAACTACAGGAACAAGAACCAGGGAAGGACATGAAGCTGGGAGATGTGTTTGCATATTCAAGCTTCTCTGCTACTTCTGAACACTTGCTGCAGAAAATATCAGGAAGGCCCAGAATATGGAAAACCATGAAAATTAAAGCTATATTAAGATAAAATACTTAATTCATTCCATCATTAAAGTTTTCCTTGACATAAAATCCCTGGAGCTGAGAACATATACTTTTAAAGAGGCAAGGCTTCGGCTGGATCAGATGGAAATCTTAACACACCCATCATATAATGCTGGAGCTTGTAATAATTTCCATGAGAACTGCACAATTTGGAACCAACCCAAAATATCTTAACTTTCTGTTCCAAAGTTTCAAAAGTGACAAGTGATGTGACAGAGATTTCAGTTTCAGAAAATCAGGTCATTCTGAGGGCATATCAGGTTGGACACAGAAATCAACACTTTTTTTCACCCTAGGAATGTTTCAAAAACTGTAGTGTTTGTTTTAATCTGATCCATTTTCTCAGTGTAACCCTTGCTTCTATATATAATAAAAATTCTGCTTAAATTCATTTTGCAGTCTACTACGCACAGCCAGCATCGTGTTTTCTGTTTTCCACTTAGCATAAAAATGAGTAAAATAGGGGGAAAAATCAGGGATTGATTCCCTCTGTGCTGTACCTCTCAATAATCATCTTTTTTTACCTAAAGAAAGATTTGGTATATCTGTGACAGGATGGTGAGACACTGATATTTCCATTTAATCCACCCCTGTAAAAGAAGGGTAAACTACTTCAATTTCAGTATTTCAGTGGCAGGATTTGTTTGCTGTGAATAGCCTGACAAAGTTTATAACACATAGCCAAAGCAATAGGTGGACGAATACATATTACACATTTTGTAACTACACACACAGGCTTTGTCACACTCACCACAGATACAGGCATCATTTTTGAAACAAGTAATTGGATGAGCTGTCCAGCATTTTATCATTGACTCCAATGTAAAATTGTGATAATGGCAAGTAATTCAAACTCTTCACTAGAAAAAACAAACTTAGAGCTCTGGAGAACTCCTAAAGCAAATAAGTAAATATTAAACAAGTTTGTTGTAATTGCTTTAGCCTCTGTTGGAAGAAAATTATTTTCATTTCATGTAATACATTCATAATACAAAAAGGGATTGCTGTGATTCCACTCAGTTCACTGCAAACATTATCTGGTTTTAACTTAAACATTCTACTGCCAAGTACTAGGGAAACAAGATGTCAAGCAGGCATTACAATTCAATGCTCGGTTTCTCCATTCCCGTTCTCTGTACATCAAAATACAAAAGAGGTTGTCTTTGCTTCAGATTGGATGTGGAATTGGTACCAAGGAAATGAGTGAGTGGTCAGGCGCTTTATCCAACATACTGCATTACACAAAGTTCTGGTGTAAAGAAGAAAGATACTCCACTGGTTACAACAGCAATTCAAAATGCTGTGCAGCAGAGCCTGGTGCTTGTTCTGCCTCACATTCCCTTGGCCACATCACATAACACTGAAGGCCAGACTGAAAGGACACTTGGGTGTAATGGCTCTTAACACTGCTATGCCTGACTTTGAAGCACTCACCTTTAAGAATTCAATAATGCTGAGTTAGCCTTCAGGGACTAGAGGTCTCCTTTGTGAATGACTACTTCCACCCAAAGTACAAGAGTGCTCAGACTGGTTGGATGCAACTCCACAGATAAACAGAAACATTAGATAAGCTCCTTCAAAAGCATCCCAGAGAAGAAAGCTTAATACTGCAGTGTATAGTGTACATATGGCAGATCCATGTGTGGCTGTGGCCTCTGCATCAAACATGTAACTTCTTATCCTTCACTAAGCCCAGCTTCACACAAATCTGCTCCTACTTAAAAGATTTTGTCATCCGATAGTTTAACAGTGAACATGGTGGTGTTGCTGGGTGGATGGTTGGATTTGATGATCTTAAAGGTCTTTTCCAACCTTAAGAATTCTATGATTATATGACATATGAGATGTTATACAATATAAGCAAGGACCTGTGTGGTTGATTGGCTTTTTGCTTCAATATAAAATTGATTGTCATGGTAGTTCTGTAAGAGCCTCACAGGACCAGTTGGCAAAGGCATGGCACATAGTTATTGGAACACACAGGGTTCTAGATTGTGTCCTCTTAACTTTATAATCACAGTTTAGATTTCCACAGGGTATACTGGGAGAAGTAGAAGACTGACACTCACCGAGCTTCCATTTTAACAGACTTTACATCAGTGGGATCCCTCTCATCTTGAAGACTGTTACAAGGCATGTGAGACACTCAGGATGATGGAGGTGGCAAATTAATTGACATTTTGCCGATGAAATATGATGTCTCCTATGTTCTGTGGGTTACAATGGTTCTACACAAATTAGTTGTACACAAGTACATAAATGAATACGTGTGGTATCAATGGGCATGTCCAAGGAAATATTTTCTGTGCTGGTTTCAGAATGGTACCTTTCACATCTGCTAGTCATCTTACTTGCCAAGTCAAGGACAAGAAAATGCTAAAAAATTGCTGATAAGAGCAGGGTTTGTAATAGTATTTATTTGATTCTAATAGTAACAGCGTTAACTTTCCATATTGATTTCTACATGCATAAACATGCTTCCTAATTATCTCAGCTAGTTAATGTAGTGTTATAAGAGACATTGAGGCACCAATTCTAGAAATACAGAAATCACATAAATGACTTCCGATTTGGAGTGAACAGAAATCACTTCTCTCCTTCAAGAGAGTATAGAGAATAACTTCTATTATATAACTAGCTCAACAACTACTCCAGGATCAGATGGATTAATTCTATAAATGCACTTTTTCATTTATGTCGATACATACATAAAGAAAGCATTTTTAACAAGTGCATATGTTCAGAGACCTGGAAAATAACAATCTTTTGAGTCTGAGCAAATTTTGAATAGATCACTGAGCATGTCATAATGTCAATTATGTTAAATGTCAACATGCTGGTTTCAGATATGGATTTGCAGCCCTGGTGTTTCTGAAAATATAACAAAAAGTCAAGTCCTGGTATGTGTAAGCATGGTACGCACTAGATGAGACGAATTAGCTACCAGCTGCAAAGATTAAGGTGCAGCTTTGATACAGACTCAGATGTCAGCAGCGGGGTATGGTTGGGAGTTGCACAATTTAAGGTCATGACTTACGTCCGGGCAAGGGAATCTCTAATAAAGAGTGAGCTCCTCCTTGCTCCTGTCCCAGTTTGAAAGAGATAGAAATGGAAGATCATTAGCATACAAAAGAGTCTTCAAACAAAATGCTGCCATCTTCACCTCTGAATTGCACGAATTCCTGTTCAAGTGGTGCTTACTTGATACTGTAGCTGAGTTGTGCATGTTAGTCACCTTACATTACGAATCATTTTACAAAAGCCATGA
>VZTA01010997.1:52550-99305 GCA_013398855.1 Mohoua ochrocephala | reverse complement strand
CTAATGCTAATTAGTCCCATGCTGAGTCTTCCTCTTGTTTTGGGTCAGTGGGTTTCTTTAGTCCATGGACTGTGGTTGGTGGTTGCACTCTCCCCCTGCCAGAATTACCTCTGATTGAGTCAGAGTTTATTTCAACACAGTTTCTGAGTTGGCTTTCCTTGTGGTCCATAAATTCTGCATTCTTTGTGACATCAGTGATCCACTCTTCTCCCACAGCTTTGTTAACACTGGGACAATAGTGCTACCTTTATCTCTCAAGTTCTCGTCACAGTGGCTTAGAACAGTCCAAGTTCCATGAAGGCATATTTGAGGGCGCTTCGGTAGCCACAGGTGCCATCTGTCCTATAACTTGGGGTGATTTTTCTTTGACTGTGATATGTGTATGAGCAGGTGCTTCTTCACACTGTTGGCCACAGTGGGAATTTTTGTCTGGATGCATTACCCAGGATGTGCCAGCCAGACATTGCCTCTGCCAAGCCTGGAGTTAGCACCATCCTCTTGCTGCATGCTATGCTTTTCTCATGGCAAAGTGGCCTAAACCGTGTTTGGGACAGGCAGCTGTGCATTTTAAGTCCCTAAAAATGTGTCTTTCTTCTTCAGTCTACAGGGTATTGACATGGTTCTACAAGGGCACCTCAGGCTTCAGGGAAAGTCTCTTCCTCCTGCAGGTCCTTGAAATCTCGAAACAGAGTTGTAGGGGGAAGAATTCTAAAGCTTGTTGAAAATCTACCAGGACAACTAGCACTAAACAGAAAGCTTTGGACTGATGCACAGTTTATTTTCTGACTGAAGTTTCTCCAGAACTGTGTGTTCCCCACTGTGCAAATTTATTACTCGCAGCCTTTGGGATTTGTTTGTTTCCCTTGCAGTTTATGCTGCTGACTATACTTCAGCTATGCCATCTGTTGTTCTTCTTTCCTCTTTCTTAGTGTTTCTTTTTCCTTGTGTCCTCATTCCAGGCTACATTAACTGCTCTGTGTCTCAAAGGGTATTTAGGAACTTTCAGCTGTACTCTGCAACTGTCAAGTGCCAGTGCTGGAGAACTCTGAGTTCCTTTTCACATCCTCCAAAAAGTATGAAATGGCTTCAAAATATAAATTATTTTTAGCCTTCTGGAGGGTATCTTCATCTATATTTGGTTCTTGCACCTCTATTGAAAAATGTATGTAGGTTTCTTCTTTCTACCCCAAGGACAGATTTTCTCAATATTGACAGCTCTTGAAAAGGAAGGAGTTTTTGTCACAGTGAGGATTTTTTTAGTCCTTAGTCACTGAAACCATCTAAACACAAGAGAATTCTTAGGTTTTATTTTAAAATATATTTCCAGATCCTTTGTTTGAAGAGATAGAGTGGAAATTCTGCAACATATTCACCCAGTATGAACACGGGCTGGAAGATTGGCACACTGAACCAATAACTGACAAGCAACAATTTCTCAACTCTCACAATTTCTAAAGAATGCAACTGAATAATTTTAAAAATATGGTGGATGTTTACCATCCATGTTTTAAGGAATAAAGATCTGTTCTCAGGTGTAAATGTTGAGGGACAGCTGGAGTAAAACTGAATGATTTCAATTTTTTGAGACTGAATTGGCATCGCACCATGTATGCTCTATATTTAGTCTCAAATAGCTTGCTTTTTAAAGCAAACCACAGTCATTTTAAACACTTATGAGTGCATGGAGTGCTGAGACGTTGTGTTAGTGTGGTAATGTGCATTTACTCTATTGTTTGGATTCTTGTGTGTGCTTTGTAGCTTATATCATCTGTGCACAGCTTTATTTACCTCTATGCAGTAGCTAGGATGACTTCATGAATCATAGTTTGAGAGAGAACACACTGAGCTGCTTTAATAAGGAGGCACTGAGTAGAGAAGTACCCATTTTGTACATAGCTGCACAATAATACATTTATATCACAAATAAATACTCTGTAATTTTGCAGAGTATCACATTCGCTTGTTTTCTTGCTTATAAACTATAATTTTATATTGAAACCCCAGTCTTTGGTGAGAGAACTCTTAACACAAAAAGCCTGGCCCATTCATTCTTCTCTTTCATATAATGACACAAATAGCAACTGATAAACTGCAAAAGATTTGCCATGTGGGCAGAAACGGAAGTGATATGAAAGGATATAGCCTTGTGCTATTTACAGCACTGTCTTGTACCGTCATGTGGACTTTTTTAATGATTATTTGATTGTTTCTTATGGTAGAGGTGGAGACTGGTGCCCTTGAAATAGCATTTTTCAGATGCTAAAGCATATATGTTGAAATGAGTTCCCTCAGCAGAAGAGGATGGCAAGTGTATTTATGCAAGTACCAAAAAACTTGATCAGCTTAACAAGTCAAACTATTTGCACTAACTATATAATGTAAGCTCTGCTACACTGTAAATTATTGTCTTCTACCTTTTGAATATGGCAAGCAGTCGATAAAGCCCTCTGAGGAATTTGCCACCCCTCTGCCTATCCATCTGTCCTACCATCTCTGGCTTTTGGAGAAACAGCTGTCTTTAAATATTATACAGTAATCTATGCCAAAGGAACGCATGCATTACTGGAGCTAGTATTGTCTTGTGCCTCCTAAAAGTGATTAATTTTTTAACAGGTTTCAAGAGATCCATTCATTTATCCAATAGACTGAACAATAAGCATGGACTGTGGAAGGTAGATTACTTCTTGTTTTCTCAGTTGTTAGGTAGCTGATAAATCCCAATGGAAAAGTAAAATATTTTTCCCATGGTGTCTGTCAGTGTCACACAAAATCTCATATACCGTTCATAAAGAGGAAATAGTAGCAATGTTACACTGTTTTGAGCAGATGCACAGTGAATGAACTTCAATGCTCAACAGTTTATTCCAATAGAAAAATTAATTTTTTTAAAAATTCAAACAATCCTGTTAGTACGCCATACTATGCAATCCATAGTACTTACATACTACTTTTATTGAATCAGTGTTTTTCAGCCGTGTGGTTTAAGAAGTAACAGGAGCTGTGAAACACTGAAGAAAGATGATAATTGCTCAAAATATGACACATTCAGTCACTTGAATGGGATTCACTATGTCTAAAGGTGGAAGTTGACTACCTAACTTAGATAGTTGGGGATTTTATACAAAGTCAAGGGTGCTTCCCACTACAGCCTTCATCCATCACTAGAGAATAACATGAATCTCCCACAGACCTCGTATCATATTTTTGGGCCTTGTGTAAATGTCTTAGGTGCGCTAGGGCACCTTACATGCCACTACAGAGCTATTAGCTTATGAATGTTGGTCTAGAGGACCACAGGATAGACACCTGCACTTGACCTAGTCATCCTATTTCACTATTCATGGAAGAAAGAAGACAAAAAAATATTAGGGCGTGATTTGTATTACTATGCGGTGTACAGTGAGCTGCCTGCTAAAGTGCTTATTTCTCTTTGCGGTACGAGGAGCTTAGTGCTCAGCTCAGATACAGATTTACCCATGGTCAGATGAATCTCAGGCTTTTTTTATGAATAAATGAAAAGTTCCTGTTGAAAATATTGAGGCACTGGCAATCTAGATTCTCTTCTTGATTGAAAAGGTAACCCAGAGAAACTCTAATCTCGGAAAGCTTTAGCTTCCTTGTCACTGTTAGGAAGAAACAGATCAATCCTGTTACTCGATTAGAATGAAAAGATGTGATATGTCCACTTATACTGTTTACCGGGCCCTTATTTCATCCAAGCAGTTAGTGTGCTTGGATCCCTGAAGTGCGCTGCTGTTCCTTTTGAAAGAAAATTAGTGGGCAGCAGACAAGAGAGTAGTAAATTACCTTAATCTCCTTTTAATTACAAATGTGCAGTTCCTGCAGACAGGCATTGAACTGAGTGGATTTTAATATGAGAGCGGCACAAATCTGGCATGCACATTAGAAATTGAAAGGTAAAATTCCTCTTGTTTGGGCAAACCATGCTTGTTTTTTTTCTGCAGAAAAAAAATCACACTTTAATACAGCTTTTCTTTCTTATCTCATTGTCAGCACGATTCTTTCCTGGAAACTGTCAGTGTAATTGTTCTTCCTAATAGTGAATAATTAAATAATATTTTGCTTTTATAGCACTTAGACTGCACTGGTTTTGACCGGGACAGAGTTAAATACACTCATAGTAGCTGATATGGGGCTATGATTTGTGCTGAACACAGTGTTGATAACACAAGTATGTTTTCATTACAGCTGAGCAGGGCTTACACAGAGCCAAAGCCTTTTCTGCTGCTCGCCCCAGCCCACCAGCGAGGAGGCTGAGAGTGCACAAGGGATTGGGAGGGGACACATCTGGGACAGATGACTCCAACTGACCCAAGGGATGTCCCACAATGTATGACACCGCTCTCAGCAATAAAACTGGGGAGAGGAGGTTGTCTGGGGTTGGCATTACTCTGGAATGAGCTGGGCATCAGTTGATTGGTGCAGAGTAATTATTTTCTTTTGCATCACCAGTTTTCCTTGTAGTTTCCTTCCCTTCCCTTCCCTTCCCTTCCCCTCTCTTTGTTGTCTTTTTTTCATGAATTTTTTAAAAATTATTAACTGTCCTTATGATATCAACCCACAAGTTTTCACATTTTTACCCTTCCAAATGTCCCCCCATCTTGCTGTGGGGGAGAAAGCAACTGGCTGCATGTGGATTAGCTCCTCACTCACTCCTTCCCTCCCCTGGTGGGAGGTGCAGCAGAATCATGAAAAAAATTTAAAAGTCATGAGTTGAGACAAGAACAGTTTAATAATTAAAACAAACTGAAATAGTATAATACTAATACTACTACTACTACTAATATTTGCAACGAGAGAGAGAGAGAGAGAAAGATGATCGAGTGATGCACAATACAGTTGTTCACCACCTGGGAACTGATGCCCCGCCCATGTCCAGCAGCGATCAGGGCCTCCTGGCTCATTCCCTCCAGTTTATAAGCTGAGCATGATGTTCTGTGGTATGGAATATTCCCCTGGCCAATTCAGGTCAGCTCTCCCGGCAATGCCCCTTCCCAGCTTCCTGTGCCCCTTCTCACTGGCAGAGCAACGAAAAGTCCTTGACTTATGGTAATCACTGCTCAGCAACAACCAACACATCAGTGTGCTATCATCATTATTCCCATACTAAATCCAATGCACAGCTCTGTACCAGCTACCAGGAAAAAATCTAACTCTATCCCAGCCAAAATCAGGACAGCTGCCTACTGGAATTAAACCATGACACTGACCCTAGGTTATTGGTTGGTTCAAAATAAGTCACATTCACAGGAGTCGCTCCGATAAATTCTCTAATTTGGAACAGAGCATTGGATTTGATGGCCATGTTAGTTTGTTCAGATTATGAGTATCTCTGGAGTAAAACCATGTTTTACACAGCACTGAACACGCATAAAACAAACTAATAATGTGTTCAGATTTGTCCCTTGGCTATCAGGTTTACCAGCATAACTAGTTAACAACTGCCTTTTGATGATTATTTACCATGCTGGCCAGAAAGTTTCAACTTGATATTTTCAGTGAGATTAGACCAATTTACTGGGGTGGTCAAGTAATAATTAAAAGAAAAAATAAAGAACCAGGGAGACTTCAGCAAGATTTCAATTGAAATTCCAGGTAGATTCCTGGCAATACCTAGTCTGATTTTCTGCTGCATATTCTCAGCAGACTCAGTGTTAAGAGCTTCAAGAGGCTTTGGGATAATATATCTGGTAGCTGCTTTAGCCTAATGTATACTATTACATGGACTTCTCAGAATGTCAGCTGGCTGCCTTCCAGTTTGGTTGTGCCCTAATACACCAACTCAGCAATTCATGTAAATTATTCCTTTATGGAAAAGGGCATCAATAAAATTATACCCTGTAAATTTAGCTTTTTTTTTTTTTTTTTCTCTCAAAAGCTACATGGAACTTAAAGGGATAAAATAATTAGATGTAAATTAATGTTCATATTTATATACAGTTAATTAGAATACTTACTTTAATGTACCTAATTTGTTTTTGACACCATAACCTTTAAAAGGCCTGTCTTTAAAAATGCTAGGAACCTAATAAAAACATTCATTATAATATACCAGATTTTTATTTTTTATTTACTCATACCTTGATTGTTAGACTGACTGGCACATTTCTATTTCACTTATCTTTGATGACCATTCCATTCCAATATATAAGTATTGATTAGCAGAAGTGCTTGCAAAACATAGGATAAAGGGAGTTCAGAAAAGTCCTGTAAAATTTGCAGTTTGTGACTCCAATTATTAAATAACAAAATTAAGTTTGTACATAAGACAAGAAAGAACTTCAAAGAATTGTAAATCTAACCAACTGAAAATGCATGCCATGTCTGTCATTTTTATTGTGAGTCTGCCCCTTTTTTTCTGGAATTTTCAGACTACTGTCAAGGCTTCTGTTCACCACCATCAAGTGGCTGCTGAACACACTCAAATCTATTTTACATTGTATAACCAAGGGAGTGGTGTGACCTAGTCATAGTCTCTGCAGTGGATTCATACATGTACCACTAGCCTAATGTGATTTTAACTTAGACCCAAATAATCCCAGACACAAACAGTGGGCAGTACATCACAGAAGCAATATTGTTTCTTATTTTTACATGTTAGCAGCTATGGAAGTGTTATACCAATAAGTCAGGGGAAGGATAGGCTGTCCCTTTTGTCCCCATGAATCAAGAAGTCATTCCTTTCAGTCTCAGCAATCTAGAAATGAATAATGATCTGAAATAAACATTTCTGGATTTACTATGCAAATGTTTTAGGCTCTTATATAATCACTATTAATTGTATTTTATATAATAAAACCAATGTTGCTGCATGTTTTTAAAAAATATAGAAGGTTATGTTCTTCATATTTTCCTTATCACGTCCAATGAATGAATAAATGAATGAATGGAAAAGAGATAAAAACATAAAAAAGACAAAAAAAAATATTAATAGCATCAGCATTATAGAGATATGTTTATGAAGCCACAACATTTTAGGAGGTACAAAAAAATGCTCATCTCATTCATCGTTAAAAAATATCCACAGTATCAAAAGAGTGCAAAGAAAGCTCATGTTTATGACAATAATGTTTCCCTACTCACTTTGATAAGTCTCTGTTAGCTACTGAGGTGTTTTTAGTTTCTTTTTAAAACTGGTTACCTGGTCTAACAATATTCAAGGAGGGTAAATAATATGATTAAGCTGGGGTGTTTGACAGTGATGGCACTTTGACAAGGGATTTTGTCTGCAAAGATTAAAATGGCAATCAACACGGCCTTATGGAAAATGTACCTTGTCAAACAAATGTGGGATCTTTTTGCACAATAGGTTTGGTTGATAACTGCAGCAGATAACTGCATTGACATAATGCAGTTATATTTCTACAAAGCAGTTTTCCTTGTCTTCCTTCCTCTGAAGATACTGCTATGCAAAATCAATGAAGCTTAAATATCAGCTATGAAAGATGTTTTAGAAAGTAATTACAAATGAAATATCGGTGTCAACAGGATGCATAATCAGATGACTCTGAAAAGTTAATTCTTGCTTTTCAACCTCTTCATCAATGATCTGATCAAATTTGCTGATAATGGATAATTAGTGAGCAAGAAATAACGGGGAAAGACTGACTCAACTAAATTATAGTGCTGAAGGAAATTACTTTTCTTTGGAAGCATATGTTTAACAAAGCCAAATGAGAGGACATGCATCAAGGAACGAAGTGTGTAGGTCACACTTGCAGGATGAGGAATGGAGTCCTGGTGTTCAGCGAAACTGATGGACTTAGAGGAAATAGTAACTATTTAAGTGAGCATGAGCTCCCTGAGCAACACTACAGCTAGGTAGGTGAACATGTTTTTAAATGCATAACTAGAAAAATATTAAATAGAAGTGAGGAGGCTGTATTTGTGTACAGCACCTGAGAGACTTTTACTACCATGCCTACATGCATTTTTTGGAGATGGTCTTTAAAAGGGATATTGATATATTAAAAATATTATAGAGAAAAAATTACAAGGGCAGGTCAAGATTTGGGAAACTAGCAAATTATACCCAAGATAAGATTATGAAGTCGTTGTCCACAAGTTCATATGTGGGAAAAAACAATTCTGATAGTAGACAGAGCTTGAACACATTAAAATAGCCAGTTAGCTAATTCAGAAGACAAACAAGAATCACCTCTTAAAATCATAATTCATGTAATCATTTAGGTTGGAAGGGACCTCTAGAGGTTATCTAGACTGCTCTCCTGCTCAGAGCAGTACTAACTTTCAATTTAGATCACTTTGAGCAAGGTCTTGAACACTCAAATTCGAAAGTCCCTGAGGGTGAAGGTTTCACAGGCTTGTTAAGCATCCTGTTCCAGCCCCTACCCATTTACTCCGAAATTTTTCTTATATCCAACTGAAAATTTCTGTGGCTTGTAGCTATTGCCTCTCATCTATAGATTGTATGGCATTGAGTGGAGTCTGGCTCCGTAATCTTTTTTATTTCCTGTACATATTAAAAAGAGGGTTTAGGTACATATTTAACACCACCATAATTGTAAATTAGATCTGATTTGGTGAAAAGAAAATGCCTCTATTTCACAAGTGATACGGATGGGGTTTCCAAGAGGTGTAGGGTTCATACAAATCATGAGCCTGATGCAGGAGTTGCTGGATGAAATTCTATGATTCTTACAACTTAATTTAGATAAATTAAGTTTTAATTTACTGTAAAAGTTCATGCTAGACGTTAAACTCATGATGCTATGAAGTCAATCAATTGCAAAAATAGTCTGGTTGAGTAATTAACAGAAGTAAAATGTTTCTGGATAACGAGGGAATAAAGTCCTTCCCTGTCCTATTAGTGATGCTCATCATTTTCCCAACAGTGCTGAGCTGGTAGATTCATTATTGATTTTGACTCTTATTTAGTAGCCTTGGTACTGGTATTTACAGCCTTATGGATATTAAATTATAGGCTGAAGTTAGTACTTGGAGCACAATGTTGGGACGGTACCTACCTTCATTTATATGTCTATAGGACAGACAATCATACCTTTTCCAGACACTGGATATTCCCTTTTTAATCAGTGAAGAGAAAAAAGAATTTCTAGTGAAAAAAAAGGTCATGAACCAGAAGCTTGGATTAATTTTGGTAAGATTAATTTTGCCTCAGAGTGCCTTCTCCTATCCACTGATCAGGAAAAAGAACATAGGTGAATGATTCAGGACCTGATGTGCTACATATCTAAGTAAGTATTTTAAGTTGTGTGAGATGAGTTCTGAGAAAGAATGTGTAAGAAAATTAATATTCATAAAGAAAAAATACACATAAACCCTGAATTCTCAGTTCACAAACTTAATCTTTATATTACTGTTCTCTCCTAAGAAGAGCAACAGAGATGATGAAAGGACTAAAGGGCATGACTTATGAGGAGTGGCTGAGGGACAGGTTTGTTCAGCTCAGAGGAGAGGAGACTGAGAGGTCACCTCTTTGCTATCTATAACAACACGGAGGGAGTGGAGAGGGAGGTGCTCTTCTCCTTTCTGGTGTTTGGTGATAGGCCACAAGGGCAAGGCTGACAACTGTGTCAGGAAGAGTTCAAATTGGACATTAAGAAAAAGATCTTCTTTGAAAGTATGAACAACAACCAGAAAAAGCTCCCCAGGGAAGCAGTCACAGCCCCCAGCCTGCCACTATTCAAGAAGTATTTGGACAATGCTCTCAGACATATGGTTTAACTTTTAGACTTCTCTGTATGGAGTTTGGAATTGAACTTGAAAACTCTTGTGTCCTTTCCAGCTCAGGATAGTCTATGATCTTACGAATCTAATCTTTCCTGATCGTGTGTTTGGATAGATTGACATTTCAGCTGCTATTTATATTTCATGGCTCACAGTGACATTTTGAATAGAGATTCTCTAGTGCATGTACAGAACAATTGTACTTCTTCAGGTTTTTGATCATAATTTTATGTACATGCTGGTAATTATCACTTTGAGTATTTCAGAATCTATTTAAAGACAGAATTAACACTTTCATTCATTCAATACGTTTTCGCAAATATTGATTCTGTTTTGCTAGGGTTTAGTAGGAGATCAACTTCTGCTTCAAATGCCTACCTTAACTAAAAATGTCCTTTATTTCCTAGAATAATATCTTAAACCTTGCATGTTTCTGAGATTAAAGCTGAAATCTTTATTGGTACTTGACATCTGTAGAAGGTAGTGATTTTTGGGGTTTGTTCTGTGTTTTGATTAACATTTTTTGAGGCTTTTCTTGTAAAAAGTCACTGACCCATAAATATTCTCTTTCATGGACCTACAAACGAATATTTACATTTACAGTCTGCAATTAAATGACTCCTTTCAAATAACTTGTATGAGTTACGGATCAATAACTTATCCCTGTATCTTTCCCAGCATGAAGCAAGATAATAGCATTAAAGAAAGATAGTGTTTATAAAGTTGCAGTTCAATCAACATACAAATTCATGGAAGTAATAAGAACATTTTTGCATTTAAAGACTCATTTAATGTGATTTTTTTTCTTGTGGTCTCGATTTCCAAGGAATATCCTTTAAAACTAATACAGTTGTGGATTGTATATCACATATAATTAACTGAACCTCCATCAAAATTTAGTAAGTACACTTAATAACCTAAAATTATAATAGACAATAGTTTAAAACAATGATTTTTTATAAATCTTTAGACCACTGTGTAATTAAATTTTCACTATTTTCATTGTACAATGTATAAGTGTAGGGTCATACTGTATTCAGGTAGCATACATATATAATAGCAGCATTGCTAAGATTTACCTCAAATATGCAAAACCAAAGATTAAAAACCTAGCTTTAATTATCAAAATGTATAAAAGATTACAATCAAACAACCAACTTTCTCTTCTCTGGACATGCTTAATGCACCTTTCTTTAACCTTCTGGTTTCTTAGAAGCAGTAAGCTAGAAGTGAAGCTGTTAACTTTATTAGAAAGAGTATTAGTACTAAATTGCAATTCTTGCTTGAGTTCCAACAGAAGACAATAATGAATTAGCAAATATTTTTCTGGAAAGTACCCTGTTGCAACTTCTGTCTGCTCTCCTGTTTCCACTGGTTCTTACTTTCTGTCTCCCTTTGCATATTAGAGCCTCTCCCTATATTTCCACATTATCTCATCCTGGTGCACCCTTTTGTGATATTTACTACATATTCTCCCTTCTCTCATCCTCTCCCTTGGACTTTTGAGACAGAGAAGGTGGCTCCGTTAACTTGGGAGTTGAAAGGCAGCATGTGCCTCTCCAGGCAGAATAATCAAAACATTTGTGCATCCTTGCTCAGTGCCTGTGCCTAAGTAACATAATGGGGAGTTCTGACATGCTGTCTCACCACCCACCCACTGGACTGTGTCTACAGATGGCAGGTATAGTTTCAGAAGCTTTGCATGCTACATAATTAAGTCCTGGGTAGACCATGGAAATGGTCTTTTGGGACTGTGATTAATTATATTTCTGCTGCAGTTACTGTAGCTTTTACTTGTGAGATACAGCTCAAATGTTGAATTGGTATCTTTTTTCTGAAATAAGAATTTAAGAAAGCAGATGACTGAAATATCTTTCTGGCAGTATTCATTCAAGTCCATCACCAGGCATTTAAATACACATCTTATCTTCAAAACTTTTCTTTGTTCTTCCTATACTCTACCTGATTTTATGTAGAATTTGTTGCTAGAGCAAGCAGAAGTGTACTCAAAGAAAGGTGCTTCTGCAAGTATATCAGCACAGTGTTTTCTTTTCAGTCTCATGGGTAACTTCACAATTAAACAGCTTTAGTGCATTCTATTACACAGACCAGAATGGTCACCAGTCTGTCCTGTATAACATCTTGCATGCTCTGTGGTCATGAATGTTTGTTACACTGCCAATTAATTTGTAATGATAATATTTAACAAAGGATGATTTTTCCAGCTGGAAGCAAAGTTATTCCCTATTCCCCATCCTCCCTAACACCACCACCATCATGTCCCTTGAGCCGCTATCATGAGATCTTTATCATCTCCAAGTGATGTTAAAAATAAGCAGATGGGACATCATTTTAATATCTTATCTGGAGGACAACATCTCCCAGTAGTGCAACTGCCCTCCTAATATTGGACCTTGGCATCAACATTCTGCAGAAACCCACTCCCACTGTGCAATACTTTCTGTGTGCCCTCGTTAGAGGTCTTTTGTTTTCCTCCTTTGTTCAGAGTTTCATCATGACAACTGAAAGTGACATTTGAAAAGCTAAGAGGATTTTACATAACAGGACCCCTATTGTCATTCTCCATTTCCTTTCATTTCAAACACATTTGCTGCATTTTCATTATGTAGGAGATCGTGCAGCATGTCAGTGCACAAAGTCTCTTCCTTCCTGCCGGCAAGTTACAAGAAGAATAAGGCTCAGGGCCAGAGAGTTATTCTTGCACAGAATACAGAAATGCCTTTTATTAAGGGAGGCTAACAGCCTACGCCAAAAAACTAGTTTGACATGGACAGAGGAAGAAACTAAACAAAAGATCATGAATTTTGTCATATAAAATGTTCATTGTGACAACAATGCAGCAACACAATGATGTAGAGAAGACGCAAAAGAAAGGTAACTGATTACATTAACAGGCACAAAAGACCTACAGCTATAATAGAAGTTTGGGACTCGTGTCTCATCCATCACCTCTTAAAGAGGTTGAAAAAAGAGCACTTAGACGTGGGCAGAGCATGGAGAAAATTTTGGGAAAATACTTCTGAGAAGAGGAAAATTATTAGGCTTTTGCATTTCTCTGCAGATTCTAGCTTTATGATTGAAAGACCTCCTCGACCACCATTTTAGTTTTCTAACAGGACTAAAAATAGGCAGCACACAGTAGTGCTGAACTAATTGAAGCCCTGCTGAGAGTCCTGTGGGATCTACTTTGCCCTTGCTCCACTTGTGAATTCTTTTCTGTTCTTCCCCTTCTTCTTCACTAGGAAAAAAGAAAAGTCTGACTATTTAACCAGAAGCACAGGAGTAGACAGATTCTGTTTCTCTATAAGAAGAAACAAGCTCAAACAGAGTATCTCAGATTGAGGAAAATGGAGGAGGAACCAAAGTACAAAAGCAAAATTTATTGCCAGCCCATTGTCAAGGCTCTGATATTCTGAGGATATAAACATAAACACATATATCCTTCTATGTTCTCTGTATTTCCTACTGCCTGGCATTTTCCCTTTGAATTTGCCTGTCTTGCCAAATAGGAAAAGTGAATCTAAGTAGCAGAACTATCACATTCTTACCTGCTACAATGATAGAAAGTGTAACTGAAACCCTCAACCTCTAAAGGGAATTTTGATAGATTTTGATTTATTGCTCTTCCCAGCCATCTCAACATGCTCAGTGCTGCCTTCTGATCATTTTCTTTGTCTGATCTACCTAACACATGTACACTTACTCTGTAATTTTCCAAGTGTTCATAAATACACAAGTGTGCTTGCCATCTCAATCATGCAATTTATGATCTCCTCAGAAGCCCGAATCTTGTCTGTTTAATGCTATACTAAAATAGGATCCCAGTTTTGATAGTATAGTCTGCTAATATCTGTGATAATCAGATTACCACAAGTGATATTCCACCAGAGAAGTCCCTGATCAAAAATAATTTGTGCCTACTTTCCTTGATGACACCAACCTACTGTCCAGGGGCTGAATCACAGAATAATAGATTGGTTTGGGTTGGGAGGGACCTTAAAGTTCATCTAGTTCCAATCCCCTTCCATGGGTGGGGGCACCTTCCACTAGACCAGGCTGCTCAGATCTCCATCCAACCTGGCCTTGAACACTTCCAGGGACGGGGCATCCACAACTTCCCTGGGCAACCTGTTCCAGTGTCTCACCACCCTCGCAGTAAAGAATTTCTTCCTAATATCTAATCTAAAACTAGCCTCTTTCAGTTTAAAGCCATTTGCTCTTGTCCCATCAATGCCTTCATAAAAGGTCCCTCTTCAGCCTTCTTGAAGGGAAGAGATAGAGTGAGGGGTGTGCTTACTTCTTATCCATTAGATATTTGGGAGCATTACTTAGTGAGGAATGATTCTTTGTATTGATACATGTGCTGGAATTCTCCCAGGCTATTCATAAAAATGGTCAGGCAAATACAAGCACGTCCTGAAACAACTGACTAGAGATCTCGTAGCTTAAGGTTTCAGGTTACAAAATGGGTTTTGATGTATGGTAAGTACAACTGTAAATATATACAATATAACCACAATGTTTTGTGGTCCCAAACCAAATGTCCCGCAGTTCCCATTACAGACTGTAAACACTATTACCTTTTCCAGATGATCTTTAGTCTCTTTTAAAAAATAGGCAGAAGACAGCAGTAGATAAATCTAGTTTGTCACAATCCATTTTACCTATGTTTTTTGGGAGTTTGTTTGTTTGGGTTTTTTTTATTTTACTTTATTTCTTTAGTAGTCAAGTCCAAGTCAGTTATTGACCTGAGATTAATGCTGGTTAACAAAACTGTAATTATCCTGGTAACACATCCTTGTTTTCTTCTAATTAATTAGAGCACACTCAGTATTCTCACTTTTCATTCAGTGTTTTACAATGACAAGTGTTTTTTTCTATTTGAAATTTAAGCACTTGGACATGTATAATTAGTGGAGATGATTTGATTTCATTTAAAGAAAAAGGTTCAGGTCTTTCAATGGACCAGTACTCAACTATGTATTTTCAAATGCATCCCAAAATCTCAAAAAGGCAAACAAGCAGCAAAGAAAGCTAAGAAGCATTTATTTTTATATAGATAGACATATATTGTAATATTTATTATAAATAAATAACAATCATCTATTATCAATATATTTTATGCATATTATATATCTTTTTAAGACTGGTCATTGAAAAAATTATCAATCCTTTCATTTAGTATATGAAACAAAAATCAAGACCTTATAAAACATGTTCTTCTCCTCTCTTTACCTTCTGTTTTCTGTAAATCATGAATTCTTTTAGTTGCTGCTAATCTATGTATCTCTTCTTTTGCTTTCTTCACTGATTGCCTGAACAGAGACTATGAAAATTATCTGGAATTGTTTGTCTCTGTCTCACTCTAATTAAGTCTTCCAACATCCCTTTTAACAAATCTGATTTGTGTTGGTATACATGAAAAACAGAAAAGGTTTGGAAAGAGTTGTTTGAAAAACGGTGTGTCATTATCTATGCTCATGCACAGCTCTGCTTTTGCCTCCACATTGTCTGCCTCAAAAGGGTCGTCTTTCCCTCAGTCTGTGCTTCCTCAGTTTAGATTCCTCCTTAGATTCTCTCTGAACCCAGTTTCATTTCTTTTCTCAACATTTTGCTGTTGCATGCTGCTTTTCCACTCTGAAGCTTTTTTAACCAAATCAATATGGCAGCAATTTGCTTTACCCTCCAATAACTGCTACATTTATAAATACTGAACTTCCAAGTCAGAATGAGGAGAAGAACTTCTCCCTCTTTTATTAATTATCCTGCTTTCAGTGGTATTTTATTTCTACAACAGGGGTATAATTTTCAAACACAGGAGTGCTGGCAACTTAAAGGAACTGCATTTTGTGAAGAGATTTCATTTTATATATAAATTTATAAGTCTGGAAAAAACCTCAGGTGGATTTACAATTCATTCAAATTTCTTTTTTCCACCATCCTTGGTTGCTAATATATTCTTCCAAGCAATTTATATGCAAATACCTATTTAAAGAAAGGAGAGTGAGTGAGGTAAACAGACAAGCTACACCACATCCATTACAGTATATTTTCTTAAAAATTCTCCTTTCAGCTAAAACAGTGGAAAGAAACAGCAGCATCAGTGGCTTTGATGTAGGACCTGTTGCTCTGTTTCCACACCACTGCATTAGAGAGCAAACCAGGGGGCATGTAGAGCTTTTGGCCAGGTGAGCTGTAGTACCTTATATGTTTGTACAAGTTCTCAAGCCACCTTTGGTCAGTTAAAGTCCACATGGGAAGCTGTGGTGACCTGCATGGGCCACATCACCCCTACAGGCTGCATAACCCCTAATGCAGTTAGCTTTGAGGCTAGCCCATAGAATCTGTACTTAGTGCCTGAGCTAGTTTTGATCTAGCTTACCATTGTTGCAATCACACTTCTGATTGCAGCAGGCTCATGACTCTTCATCACCATTGTATAAGGTAAAATGCTGAGCAGATTTCTTAAAGCAGCGGGATAAAGAGGAAGAGAAACCTCTAAGGTTTGATTCTCGGGAGAAATATAGGAGAGAGATGAGAATGAGGCTTTGGAATTTCACAGAATCACAGAATATTATGAGTTGGAAGGGACTCACAAGAACTGAGTCCAATGTTTAAATGAATGGCCCATATAGGGATCAAACCTACAACCCTGCTGGCATTATTAGCACCATGCACTAACCAACTGAGCTCATGCACCAATACACACAAATTATTTATCCATCTATATCATATCTGTGCACATAAGATCAAAATGCAACTCTATATACTAAAATGAGCTGTGATTCATGAATGAAGCAGAAGAAACACTGACCAAGTTTCTCAGAAAAACAAAACAAAACAAAAAACCGAAATAATATTCCAAATTTTGTCAGCTTTGAGAACTACAGAAGTACAGTATATACTCAGCTTTACATGGACTGTTACTGAATCTGCAATGAAAACAACAATGATTCCTTTCCTTATTCTCACTGGGAATGAGTGATAAATGAAGCCAGTCCTTTTAGAACAGGTAGTAGTTTCAAGAGGATCTTTTCAATTTGAGAATTGCTAAGTCTGGATTTTTTAGTTGTTTCTCTACTTACATGTCAAAACATATCACATGCCCCATGATGTGATGCTGAAAGAAACCCACATCATTTCTGAGTCCAAAATGTTCCACTTTAGAAGAATAATAAAAGAAAATAGTGTCACTTATCAGTCAGCTGAAGCCTTTTGGGATGATGTTTTTTACTCCTATGTTTATAAATAAAAAAACCTGACCCTGACCCCTACGTTTAAGCTACAGATATGAACAGTGAACAAATTAACGACATTAAGCTGCTGTCAACTCTCTGTTACATGATCATTAAGCCTTCTCTCCTAAGGTTCTCACCTGATACCATTCTTTCAAGTCCCTTGAAAACATAGCTGGGAGATCTTATCTCTCCTCCTCTGAAAGTCCTTAAATTACATTTTTATTTTTGCAGTATTTCTTTGAAATATTTTTTTGGTAAATAATTGTGCATCTGAGGCATCTTTTCTTTTACAGTTTAAAACTTCTCTTTCATAGTCATGGTTTTGTATGACTGTTTGAATTATTTTACATTGGAGGGTGAATAATTGTATTTGAGATATTACTCTTTGAAGAGTTTTACAAAGACACCAGGAACCCTGAAAATTTAATATATTATTTTGAAACACAAAAACCATCTGAACACTAAATAAATTTAAAAAGAAAAAAAAAAAAAAAAAAAAAAAAACAGCTCCCCTCTCAAAAAACACCAAACTAAACAAAACTTGAAACTATGCTTTAGGATTATTTCAGCTTTAATTTCAAATTCAGGGCCTGATTTCACTGTTGACAAGATGGAGATATAAAGTGGAAATACAAATAAGCCAGTGATATTGTAGGCCTGTTCTTGATGGCTGTCAGTTTTCCTTTTTGTCTGCACAGAAGTAGGATTGAACAGAACTAGTTCCAAATGTAATAAACCTAAGTCTACACAATTGAAATTACTTTGATTTTTTTGAACAGGGTAACATTTGTTTTACTAGCTACCATTCACTGTTTTGTGACTTCTTTTATGAACACCTTATGTTTATGCTTCCATGTGGAAATGCAACTTTTCATATTCTATGGATTGCATTTGGTTTTATAACTTTAAGGCTAAATGGCAAAACTGAACTTGGTGAGAGTTCAGGGCTGCACTTGCTTTGCCTGATAAGGTTTTGGTAGCGATCAGGCTGCAGGGGTGAGTTCTGTGAGAAGCTGCCAGAAGCTTCCCACGTGTCAACAGAGCCAATGCCAGCCAGCTTCAAGAAGGACCCACTACTGGCCAAGGCTGAGCCCATCAGGGATGGTCGTAGTGCCTCTGGGATACTGTATTTAAAAATCACACAGGGTAGCAGCACCCAAAAGAGAGGAGTGAGAATGTGTGAAAGAAACAGCCCTGCAGACACCAAGGTCAGGGAAAAAGGAAGCAGAGAAGGAGGTGCTCCAGCTCAGTCCATGGTGCAGACCGTGGTGAGTCTGGCTGTCTCCCTGCAGGCTATGGAGGACCCCGCACCGAGGGAGATGGATGCCAGAAGGGGGCTGTGACCTGTGGGAAGTCCGTACTGGAGCACATGCTGATGTTCCTGGCAGGACCTGTGACCGTGTGGGGCGACCTGTGCTGAAGTAGTTAATGAACAGCATCCTGTGGGAGGGACTCATTCCTGAGTTTTGGAATTCTTGGAGGATTGTCTCCCATAAGAGGGATCCCAGGCTGGGGCAAGAGAAGAGCATTAAGTGTCACCAAAAACATTGGTAAAATAAAACTCCAAATATAATTTGGACACTATAGTTTCAGTACTATAATTTCAGGACTTGAAAGCAGGTAACTTACTTTATTTCAGCACCAGGTTGGGGAAGAATCACTCCTCCTAACACATGCACACCAATTATCAAAACCTTTAACTATTTATACATTTTAGCAAACAAAGGAATTGTTTGTTCATTGACTACAAATTAAATAGTTCTCTTATTAGTTGGCATTTTATCTTCTATTGGTTAATGATTCTCTTGCTTCTTGTGCTAGTTAGTCTGCAAGCTGAGTCTTTCTCTTCTTTTTCACAGGTGGGTTTCTTGGATCAGTGGTCTGTGGGTTGGTGGTTGCAGATTGCCCCTACCAGAATTACCTTTCACCCACTTGGAGCAGATTCCAGCAGAATAAGTGATCTGGTTTTAAGAGTTTCTTCCTCTTCTTGAGGGAACTGCCAAATGTCCTTGTGGCCCATAAATTCTGCATTTCCTCCCAAGCTTTGTTAGCTCCTCCCCCCAAGTCTGAGATCATTGAAGCATGTCAAGGCCTAAACTTTAATTTATTTTTCTAACACATGGACATCACTTAGAGCTTGCCTGTTAGCTGCTGTCTGTTTCATGGATTAAATCTCCCTTCCTGTTGATTAGGCTTGTAAGTTACAAAGATGAAACATTAAAGAACATCCTTTCTTAAGAAAGATTTTACATATTCCACATTTTGCAACAATTAGGGAGGACCTTGTATCTCAACCCCCTTCTCATTCCCTGTAACTCCCTGAGCAAATGTTTAACTATTTCTGACCCTTGAGATGTCAGCATCAGCGAGGCTAAGCACTATTTGTTACAACTAGAGATTTTGCCAACAAAAAGAGTCCCCCTTTGAGGAGGAAGGAGCAGGAGACACAGCTGTGATGAGCTGGCTGCAAGTCCCGTTCCCCAGTCCCCTGTGCTGCTGAGAGAGGGGAGGAGGTAGAGACATCAGGAGTGAAGCTGTACTTGGGAAGGAGGGAGGGGTGGTGGGAAAGTAGTTTAAGGTTTGGTTTTATTTCTCATCCTACCCTGATTTGATTTGTAATAAATTAAACTAATTTCCCCAAGTCAAGTTATGTTTTGCCTGTGACGGGAACTGGTGAGTGATGTCTCCTTGTCCTTATCTCATTCTACCAGCTTTTTGTTATAACTTTTCTTCTTTGCCCAGCTGGGCAGGGGAGCGATGGAGCAGCTTTGGTGGGCGCCTGGCATCTAGCCAGGTTCAACCCACCACAAAGGCACTGCACTTATGTAAGGTCACCCATTTCTCAGACTTTTTTTCATAAAAGGACAGCTTTTAAACATTCATTGTGCCTTTAATGTGTAGAAGGAGTCTGAACTTTACAAATAGGATGAAGACATTTGCTTGGGTTAGACAAATACAGACCAGCTTAGTTGCCCAGGCTTCCTTGCCTGCTTCACCTTTAGCTTCCAGCCTGAAAGGCTTGACCCAGGTGTCGCCAGCTTCCTAAGTCACAGCTTCCACCCCTGTGCAGGTGGAAGTCTGAAATACTGTCTGCTGCCTATCTTTGAAAACAGGAATTAAATCTGTACATGTGGTAAGCTGAATTAAGGTCTACTGCTTGTCTTATCTCCATTGACTTTAACAGGAGGTTGCACATGTGCACATGTTGGCAACTACTGCTTCAAGCGTCAGAGCTCTGATCCTTTATTGTACTGTTTTGTGTTAACCACTGGCTCTTGAAATGTCTGCTCCCCCATGCAACTTCTTTTTCCTCAGAGTCCTACCATCTTCAGTCATTTCCATAAGTTGTTCCTCCTCCTCCATCTGTCCTCCTGGAACTAATGGTTTGCTAAAAACTTTTTACTCCAAATCCTTGTGTGATTAGCAGCTCAGAAAAAAAACATGCAGATTTTGCCAAATACATGACATTTTATCACACATCACTTTGATAAAGATTTTTAACCACATCTGGCAGCTCAGAATATGCAGGAACATTTCTGCTACAATTGAGCAAATTCAGTTCCAATCACTCTTAAACATAAGAAAGCAATAGGCATGCAACTCCTGCTCTGTTCTTTAGTTAAACATGAAAAGTGTGCATCTCAATTTTTCTGTAATTAATACCCACTGAAATGAATCACATAAAGTTAGTGGAAGAGATTACTTTTTCAATAATTATGTCTTTAAACATATGTTTTACCCTTATCATCTCCTTTTTAAGTAAACAAAATATTTTAGGCAAAAAGAAAATAAGATCATCATGAAGAACTATCAGACACTTTCAAACAAGTTACAGAAGTTGCAGAACAAAACCCTTATATCTAAAACACGTTTAACTGCAAACGTAAACATCAGAATTGGTGTTTGCAAATAGAAACATCCCAATGTAAACATTAAAAGGTTTGCCACATGAATAGTTCTAAATGTACCATTAAGCTTATTAGGTGAATCAGAAACTTTCATTTTACCATCAATCTTTATTAGTTGCAGTCAAGTTCTGGTATTGAATCACAGTAGATTAATTCAGCTCAGGTTGCTGGTATTTACATGCCTGAGCACTTTGTCATGTAGATAGATTAATCCACTTGCAAAAATTCTAAAGCATGCCTATAGGAGAGGTTAAAAAACCCCAATCTTTTTACATCACACATTGTAAGCACAAATCCCTTTATAAACTACTGCAGACTCCAGGCTAGTGTAATATTTTCTATCCATTCTTTTTTAATAAATTAATATATGAGACAAATAATTACAAGAAATGCGATCAGCAACCCTTTCCAAAATTATGCTTCTTTCGAACAGAAAAAAAGTGTAGACTAAAGTTTGGGAAATAAAGATTTTGGCAGAGATCTGCTTCAGGAAGGAAACACAAATACATCCACCTGTCATTCTGTTGTTGTTGTACTGGAAGTTAGAGCCATAAAAGTGATTGGCTGACCCAAAGTTTTACATATTTATTTCCTGGAGTCATTGTTTCTGTCCAATAGCTACTCCCAGTACCTGAAAACAAATATCACCTTCACTAGACGTGGAAACAAATGTCACCTTCGTTAGTCTTTCCTCGGCGTTACAGTCTTCTTAGCATTGAACAGGCTGCTTCTGTTCTGGTTTCAGGGTACTGAGATCTGCACATAACAATATTGCCTTAGAACCTCCATACCATTATGGATTAGTGGAAAAGACTGATGACTACAAATTAAATACTGAAGGTGGATTTTTTTGATTGAATTAATATAAAATTATTTTTCAATGCATTATTCATTCAGTAAGAAAGTTTGGATGATGGTATGTTACTTTTGTTTTTAGGTTGTCAATCCAGGGTGCACAAAATGCCTTTTTTTATTTTAAGTTAGTAAAGTATTTTATTGGCACACGAATACCGCAGATAAAGAAAAGATGACTTGTACCATTTTGTTGGTAGTATTAAACCATCAGATATTTTTCTTTAATGAAATGCACAGATGCAACTTACACTAGATCTCACCAATGAAATAGATGGCTAGTGTGTGGATGGAGAACCTCCAAGTAAAGGGCACAACAGCTGAAATCCTGGTCCAGAAGAGGAGCAGATACTCAGTGAGTTCAGAAACTCAGTGAGGTTAAGATTTCATCTGGTCGGTTTTCTCCAAATTTACCACTGTCTTCGTATCAAGAAAAATAAGGAAAATAAACTCCTAAACAACTGTATTATAAGCAGATGAGAAGAGTTTTTGCAAAAGCTGATGAATTCGAATGGCACCTGATCAAATTCCTTCCTGAGTAATTGTAAACTGTCTTCACACATTTGAATTAACCTTTTTTATTCATACTCTCATTTTTCCCCTTTTTGTCAACAACTGTTTTACAGTATTGTCATGCATAAAGTTTATGTCTTCTATCTGCATTTTGTGTGCAATGACTGTCTTCCTGTCTGTCATCTGCCTGTTCATTCCCTTTAACATCTGTGCAAGTGAAGACACAGTTCCCCATCAGATGATGAAGTAAGAAGGTAAATCTCGCCAACTTTTTACTTCCAACAGCAATCAATACAAGCTCAAGAAAGAATTTATAGTAGGAATCTTTTGTATATAAATATCTCTCTTTGGGGATACAATTTCTGATAATGCATTTTTTCAAACTTTAGTATCACCAGTCTAAATCTATATTTGGAGCAGAGCAGCAACCAGATGATCAGCTGTATAATATCACAGGTGATGTGGCTTTAGTGTGTATTTCTTCAATCTGCTAACAAAATCCAGCTTTTAATAGGAGATCTTAGTATTTTCAAAGGCATGAGAAAACTGAGCGACTGTTTCGGGTTCTGATGTAATCACTGAGGTCAGTGACATTGAGGGTAGAAGTCCATTGAAGACAGTGGCTAAGTTTGCAACAGCTCTGTTATCAATAGGAGAATGACAAGGTTTGTAAGCAAAGAATTGGAAAGTCAGGGAAATAGGAAGGAATTCTCTAAAAAGTGATGCCTGAGTAAAGATGGATTAATGACACATATAAGCGAAAACCCCTTAAATCTATGAAAAGTAGTAAATCTGAAATATACTTTTTCAAACACAGTATTTGCAAAGTTACTCCAGAAAATGGGAGCTCTCTTATGGCTCTTTGGTCTTGACTCCTCTTTTGAAATGCGAAGCCTTTCATAAGCATTGCTTGAGTGTGTTTGTGCAAAAAGCTGTTTTTTTGCAATTCTTACCAGGACACTGAAAGCCTGTTTAGAAAATTTGTTATTCAAAGTAGACAATAGTATGGTCCATGTGTTTTGCTTTGTCTTGTTTCTCTGTTGTTTTGGATTGTTGGTTTTGATTTGTTGTTGGTTTGGTTTTGACCTGTTCTTGGGAAAAGGCAGAGGATGTGAAAACTGGAAGGTATAACCAAAGAAGATAGATCACATCTTTCCTCTTCCTGTTTAACTGAAAAAGGTGGACCGAGAGTTCCAGCCTTCTTGCTCTGCAGATTCCACAACCTGCTGTAGCTCTGCATACCACATACATGAGCTAGAAAAACAACAGAAAGCCTTTTCTGTTGAAGCCAGTTGATATTTGTCCATTGTCTGCAGTGGACTAAATGAGAAGTGAATGAGAGGACCTTGCAATGATCAAGAAGTGAACATTGAGAGACATTAGTTGTTTAGCTTAAATAAAGGCTATATAGAATGAATTACACAATTAAAATACTGTGTGATTTAGTATGCAGTTGGCCTTAGCATGAGTAACTTGGTTTGGTGAAGCCTTAGGCTGCAAGCTGCGAACTGACACCTAGATAGGCTTTCAGCTGGAACAGAATTCGTTTTCATAGTAACTCTCCTAGTAGCTAGGACAGTGATTTACTTTGTCTTTAGTATAAGAACATTGATAACACATTGATGGTTTGGTTGTCGAAAAGTAGTGTTTATCCCAGATCCAGGGCTTTTTTTAGTTTCCCGTGTTCTACCAGAGAGCAGATGCAGCAGCGGTGCAAACAGGAAAATAAAGACACTCCAAGTGCCAGCAGAAGCTGTAACTTGAGATAAGAACAGTGGATGACTTGCCTGCACGGACAAATTGAAAGAATTCAACAAGGTGTTAAAAGACCCCAGATCAAAAATCACCATTAGACCACGAAAAGCATGCAAGGCATGGGAAGAGTGCATGAGGGGTGGGTGCAGAATTCATAGGGGCGTAATTGCCTGGGGATTTCTTTGTTCTGTGTCCCTCTCTGGAGGCACCCAGCTTGAGCTGACCTGCTGCTGTAGCACTCTATCAAATTATTTATTTTTATAAATCTGGTGCTCGAGACTCTACTATGGGAAACCTAAGGTCAAGCCCAAAGGAGGAGGAAGCATGTCCATGAGTGCGTGTGTGTGTGAGCAAGGAGTTGGCTCCCTGGAGCCTCCTGCTGTGAAGGGACTCTGGTCTTAGCAGTTAATGTTTCAGGTGATGTGTGTGTGACTCTTTGAATAGTGTGAGGATTCTCAGGCAGCAGCTTCTCCTTTAAGAGTGAAACAGGTGCCAGGTGAATGTGTGTGTATCTATATATTTCATTGGAATGCTTCATCAAATTTTACTCCACCGGCCAAGCATATCAAGATAATTTTCTCTTAATCATGCATAACATAATATTTCTATGCATTTTATTATTTAATATTAATGAATTCAATTTCATTTCAAAATGCAAACACGTTTAAACTCATGGTGAAAAATAATTATTGTAATTCCTGTGCAGTGACCTTCCACATAGTGATCTTAGCATGTACTAAATAATGATTATAACCTCAGAAGAACTTCTGTCAAGTACTAAGCAGAGAGAAGACAAGTGACTTGTTCAAGTTCATACAGAAATAGAAAGCCAAGAATAGAAATCCAGGAATAGAATTAATGGGACAGAGTAACAGCTCTAATTGAGGCAGAAACTTGGCCTTTACTCTTCAAAACAAGTTTACTTCTGTGGTTGACAAGAAGAATTATTCATTTTACCTGTTTATTTGTTGCTGGTAATAAAATATGTCATATGTGAAAACCCCTCTCGATTTAAATTGATGCAATAGGGAAATGAAGAGGGAAGTGTGACGGCATGTCAGTTTTATGAAGCAAGCTCATGGCAGCCAGGGTGTGTTGTAGGGCTGGCCTCTGTAAGGACACCCGGAGCTCCCCCTGTGTCTGACAGAGCAAACACCAGCAGGCTCCTTGTCAGACCCACCACTGCCCAAAGCTGAGCTATCAGCGACGTTGGTGGCACGTCTGTGATAACCTATTTAAGAAAAGGTAAAAAACACTGAGCAACACCTGTGAGAGAGAGAAACCCTGCAGACACCAAGGTCAGAGGAAAAAAAGGAGGGAGGAGGTGCACCAGGCTCCAGAGCAGAGCTTCCTTACTTCTATGAGCCCACGGAACACCACAGGGTCTCAGACATCCACCATGCAGACCATGGACAACCCCACACGACAGCAGAAGGAGATCCCACAAAGGAAGCTGTGACTCGTGAAGAGCTCGGAAAGAAGCAGACTCCAGGCAGGACCTTGCAACCTGTGGAGAGATGCGCATGCAAAAGTAGATTGTCTGGCAGGAACTGTGTCCTGTGAGGGACTTACAGTGGAGCAGTGTGTTCATGAAGGACTGCATGCCAGTGAGTGAGAGACAGGGAAAAAATATTAAAAATGTAGTTCAGCTTGAGAAAAAAGGAGGGATGTAAAGAAGGTGATTTTACTTTTGTTCCTATGTATAACTATCCTACTCTGTTGTTAGTTTGCAATATAGTAAATAAATTTCCCCAAAGTCAAGACTATTTTACCTGTGATAGTAAGTGGTGAGGGATCTCCCTGTCCTTTTCTTGCCCCATGAGGTTTTTTCATCTTTCTCCCCTTGCTCCACTGAAGAGGGGGAGTAATAGAGATGTTTGGTTTAATTTCTCAAAATGTTATTTCTGCTCCTGTATGAATGATTTAAAAATAGAAATTTCTCTCTAGATCTTGCAGACTTTAACTGAGATTAGGCATATTCCTTCTCGGATTTCATTCCATTGGGATAAAGTGACTCATACGTGAAATCACATGGTAGCAGAGTGATGGAAGATGGCAATAAGGAAAAAAGTCTTCCTCAGCTGTAAACACTTCAGTTCAAGCTCAATTGTTTTTTCATAACGGATTAATGTGAGCATTCTTGAGTATCATTTTGGAAGGTAAATCATGGTATTGTCTGTGATTTCCAGCGCAGTGTATTATCTTGAAATGATCAGTTTACAGCATCATTGATGCTGCCTTTTGCATTTTTCTTGTGTCTGGGCTTTGGTCAAGTTCCAGTGTAGGAATTTGACTGATATAAGCCAGAACCACACAATTGTTTACACTTTATGAAGATCAAATCTCTTCATGATGGCAAATTGCACGCTTCCTTTTTTATGAAGCCCGGAACTGGAAAAAAACAGATTGATATCATGTCAGGGTTGAAATAACTCAGGCAGAGGCCTGAGTTGAAATACTTATCTATTTCTTCTTGGAGCAGAAAGAAATACATTCACTCCACTGTACAGACTTTCAGGTCTTGGATGTACATGTGTCATCAACACAGTTCACAAAGTGAAGAACTTTTCTTTTGTGAGCAAAGAAAACACATTCTGTGTTTGTCTGGTAAGCCTTACCCTAAGAAAAATAAAGCTATAGTAGGCCATAATTAATTTATTCTGCCAAAAAAACAACCTGAAAATCAACAAAAAGGTGCAGAGGGTACTTTCTTTCTGTCTTACAGTGAATTCTGAACTGCCCCTGGAATATTTTTCATCACATCATTCTCCAGGTTGAGCATCAAGTTTGAATCCAGCCTGTAATGATAGTCTCAAAGACAAATGTGTAAATATTTCTCATTTACTCTGCTTGGAACAAAAATTAAAAAAAGAAAATTAACATGGCTTAGAAACGGATCATTAGTGTAATAGCAGTGAGCCCAATGGAAAGTCCAAAATATCATATAATATACTGAATGCCAGCTTAGAAGTAGCATGAAATTAATCTAAATAAGACTAACTCTCTCTTATGCTGCTTTAAAATTATTTACATTTCCTTCTGTGTTAACGAGATCAGATTTATAAAAGCTGAGATAAACCTGGAAAGTGAAATTCAGGGGGTGGTGTTTAGTTAGATATGCTATTCATCTGCAGGGGAAAAAAGCACACAAGAATGCAATAGAACGGGGTGGGAAGCAATTTTGTTAGTGAGATGGTTTCATCAGATAATCAACAATCCTGAGGATAGATTGCTCACTCCAGATGCTTTTGAGATCATTAACTCTTCTCTGAATGTCATATGCCCACAGCTTCTATGAAGTTTCATTTAAAAAGTCACTCTTTACATTATGTCAAATGTAATAATAACTTATATTTTATAAGAGCATCTCATGTTAGGAACTTCACAGAAATGGAACAGGGTCGGTCTCTGTCCTGAGAACCTACAAACTGCATGCAGCTGGTGATGCTCAACCAATGCAACAAGCAACTTGCATATGCGGTAGAGACACGAGAACCAGTAGATGATGATACAGATAAAGTGATAGTCTAGGAAGATTATCTGTGAAGGAGACTTCTTAATGAATAGAAGAAAAGCTGTAGCTGACAGAACCAGAGTATGGTGCAGCAAGCAGAAAGATTATATCAAACTGGAAATTTTAATTTCTTTGTGCAGTTGTTATTTTACACACACACATAGCCAGGCTATAAGGACCAGCAAGGGGTCAAAATGATGTTCAAGACATAACTCAGATAATGATATTCTCCCCATTGTCTGAGAAAAGGAATTATTCACAAGATCTTGCCTAAGCAAGACCCTCATTTTACTACCCTGTTTCACCAGACAGCAGATTTCTAGACATTATAATCCAAATAAGTTTTAGAAAGGGAAACTGAGGCAATTATGAGTCATCACTCATCACTCCACTTACTCTACATGTGGAATAACAACCATTAATTTATTCAAGGTTTATCTAACTTCATCTCCATGTTTCTCTGAGAAGTACATTTCCAAATGTCTATGGAAGGATTTTAGTGTGGTTTAGGGCATTTGGATATTTTTAGTGCTGCAATTTCCCTATTAATACCTATCATGTAGATGAGAACCTTTTAAACTACTCATGTGAATTAAAAGGAAGTTAATACATCACAAATTATTTTGGTTTATATTCTGCAGAGACCTCCCAGATTTATGCAATTTTCAAACTGAAAATCTCCTCATAATCTGTGAAAATGGAAAAACTAGTTTTGCTTGGAAAATCAGTTTCCAAGCAAAAAAACTTTTAGCAAATAAGTTCTCTGAAAAATAGAGGTTTTGTTTTTTTTTTTTTTATCAAAAAGTCACTTTATTTTAAAATAATTTTAATAATTTATTAAAAAATAAAGGCCTTCTGATGACTGACCATTCAATTGAGAGATTAGAGAACAATTAGAGAATTTCATGTTATGAATTCAGCTTCAAGAACAAAACTGTCTCTTTAATGAATAAAATTAAAAGTTATGCAACAAAAGAAAAACTTTCATTGTTCCTTAGTACACAACAGGTACTTTGATCAGCTCAAAAAAAAAAGCAGAATAGTGTACCTTTTGCTTCAGGGAACTATGGACAGATTTCTTATTTATCTTATTCTTATCCAAACACAAAACAGTAATGTAGCATTTGTGATCATTTCTTGTTAATATTTTTTTTTAAAGTTTATCTATAAAGTAATTGCGATGGCAAATATCTTAAAATCATCCAAAGGTGACAGATTCTTCATTGCTGTACACAAAAAGTTTATTGTGTATCAAGACCATTAGAAGAGTTGAGATTGAAATAATAATATGAAAGAAACCACAAGTAAATGAAACAAATCTCATTGAAATGGGCCTTTCAAGTTTTAGATGAGCTGTCTTTCTAAGGAAATTGGCATCTTCTCTTAGGTTCATTTCCAGCAAAGACATTTCCTCACATTTATTTTTTTTAATATGTCAGTGTTGAGATCCGACTTTGTTGCTATCTGTCAATGACGTAAAAAACAGCACCTAGGACAATAGATTCCTTCTTTAGCCTAAAGTATCCAAGAATGATGAAATTTTAACTGGTAGTTATTGACCTTAACAATATCTATTAATAACAATAAGTAAAAAGAAAAAGAATTGTTATTGGTATCAATGTTGAGAGAAGGGTGAAATGCAAAACCTCTTTTTAAACTGTTTGTCAGATTTCTAAAGAAAATGGATGTTGAACTGAGTGATCCTGTGAAGGATTCGGGACATAACAAACCCACTCTTTAAAAATAAATGGTGAATGGGATGTAAGACATAGGTACAGAACAGAACAGCCTGTTTGATTATGTCTATTAAACTAGTGCAGGTAGGGGTAATTAGAAATTAATTTTATTTTAATAATTTTTCAATTTCCTTGGAACTTGGTTTTACAAGGTTATAATTCACCTTTTTTTGGCCACTGAAAGTTTTCAGTTTGATTTAGAGAATTTCATAATATTTTTTTTCATTTAAAAGAATTAAGGTATTGCTACACAGATGAATAAAATGGAAAATGTGACTGTTAGCTGAATTATCTCTCCAAATACTATCACAGTGTGCCATAAAGGAAGAGCTCTGTAGCTGATCTCCATGTAACACTCCAGGATGTACAAGTCTTCCCCAGGTTGAATATCCTGTTCTGGGTTTACATACTAGCCCCATGCAGATGTCCTGGATGCTTTAGGAAAACAAAATAAATTCTTCCCTGTGTAGCTGCCCTTGATGTCCATTGGCTATGATGGCAGTGTATGTACCTTAGTCACAATTAAACCCCTTTTAATGAACAGTAAATCTAAGTATCTTAATCTTGAATGAAATACCAGTCCAATTTCAATTTCTAAAGTATCTATTGCAATTTTGTTCTGTTATCTGCTGGTGCATGTTGAATTGTTCCTAATTATGTGAAAGAGAGAACTTTTTTTGGATAGAAAACTCCAAAGACAGATATTTATTTTAATCCTGTTAGTTCATGCTTTTTGGTTTTGCTTCCTGTTTTACAATTTTCAGTGCTTCACATTCCATCTCTATCCTAATCATCCTTTGTGAAAACGTAGCACGTTTTACAGTTGTTACTCTACGTTTCTTTTCTTGTTTTGTTTTGTAAGGGTTTTCACTCTTTCCAGATGTGGAATGCAACTCTACCTTCCGAATGGAAGTCCCAAACCTCCCTCCTCAGCTTGACTGGTCTCTTGTTCTTCACCTTTACTGTCACTTACATCTGCCTCCAAAAATTTGCTGCTGTCTTCACTTATGTCTCTCTTTGGACTGTCACTGTCTGTTCTTTCAAATAGATTCTTTTTCTTGGCAAATATACCTTTCCAGTCATTCTAGAAATAATATCTATGATTTATATACTTAGGTATTGATAAAGTTCTCCTAGAGACTTGACATAAACAATAAAGTGGAAGATCTGATAACAAAGATCTGATCTCAAAAGTCATCTCTGAAATAAAGTTGGAGACTTGGATCCACAGCACCTAACTCAGCCTTTATCAAACTGAGTAAAGATGGGCAACCAGCCTTTCTGTAGTGGGAACAGAAATAAGGCTGGGAGAATGGAACTGAGTGCTATGGGAAGAGAGCCATTATCCTGCACATCTGCAGTCAAGTGGTTTCATTAAAATTTGCTCCTTATTCCTGGTGTTCTACCTCAACAGGGAAATACTTTGCAGTTTATTAGACTCCTGTTCCTCCTGAGAGACACAGGATATCACAGGGCTTGTCTTTTTAATGCAGTATCAACATTTCCTCTTGGGAGAAGATACCATTTTCACTCCCTCAAGTGAGCAGCACTTGAAATCAGTTCTGATTAGTGTTCTCCCTATTTCATCCAGGTTCAATTAGTGGAGGATATTGAAGCTGTGAATTACCTGTCATCCAAAGCATCATGGTATGTTTACAAAAGCAAATGGGCTATATTATAAGAGCATTGTATATGAAAATGGAGCTACTTATTAATGAGCTTTTTTTAGAGCATCCTGGTACAGATATTATCTAGGAAATAAACCGTACAGTTATTTCTCCTTGCAGTTTATGCTTTGATTTCCATCCCATCACCACTATCACCCCTTTAAAAAGTCCAAAATGCCACTAGAATACAGAATAATTTCACTGCAGCTTCAGGAGTATTTTGCTGCAGAAAAATTACTTTGAGCTTATGGGAAAAGAGGAATTTTAAGATGTCTAGTGGATTTTTTTTACCAGAGAGTCTGTTTTACAATGTGAATCTCCACGTAGTATCTAACTCTTCATGGAAGAAGGGAAATTGCATCACGTTTTAAAAGATGTCTGTAATGCAGTGAAACGGTGGCAGTTCAAGGCTAGATGTTTCTTACGGGCAAGGAGCAGGAGACTGAGGCTACCTCTAAAACCCCATTTTCCTGGCTGCACAAAGTTCCATTTGAATGCTGTGAAGAAAAAATTTATGATAAGACAGGGTAGGAAAAAAAAAAGGATAAATGGGTAGAGTAAGTCGAACAGGAAGAAGTTGAACACTTGAGAGAGGGTATGCGCTTTGGTTTTCTGTTTTTCTGTCTCAATAGAGTAAAAAGGACTATTTTTGATTTCTTGGAGCTATTCATGAGACAGGATTGTCATTCATTTAAGCTACATTTAATGCCTGAATCTGTTTTTTATGTACGTGAAGCTGACTGCTGTGTTTGTTAACATACTCTGTAATCAATGTCCCCAATACTCGGTATTGCAATAAAAATCGTTAGCACAAATTACTACGCCCTGCAGGTTCTCAGCATCTATTCATGTGTCTGCAGAGTGCAGAGTGATTCATATGTGCCTCTGTAGCAAGACACCTCACTACTGACTGTGAGCAAAAAGTCATGCCTTGGTATTTTCCACGACACAGCTGCAACATCATGTATGCTTATCTTCATGGTTCTTTGTGTGCCCATGGCCATAAAATCAAGCTACTCTTCTCTACTTCAAGAGGGATTGATAAACCATCAGATTTTTTCAAAATCGTTTAGGTACCAAAACATGTAAATTAGTACCTTCTGGTATTTCAAAACCATGCAGAATCCTAAATGTCATTGACTCTTCTGGGGAATTGGTGCTTAAATTCCTGAAAGTTGTGGTAGAATCCCACCTACCTCAAGTACCTAAATGCCTTTGAAAGTCTGGCCTAAGGTTTTTTAAATTACATTGCATTATTGGTTAATGATTTATGGTGCTGCAAATAATCCAGATGCATACAAGTTTTTAATGGCATGGATTTATTTTCTTTGCATCTGTGCATCACTAATTAAACCAAAGGATAAAGAGGTGCAGCAAGATACCTTCAGCAGAAAAAATAGATTTTTCTTAGAGTATTCTGTATGCTAAATACATCTACAGTGTTCTATTACTTTCAATATATTTAAGAAAATTTAACCTTTAACTTTCTAAATAAAATAAATTGATTACTAATTATTTGATTTTTTTAAAACTCACATTTACAAGTAAAAGAAGAACGATAATTTAACAAAGTAATATTAAGTATAGTAATGATTATTTTGCAGACTGTTATTGTCATTGTGATTTATAACAGCAATATTTTTTTTTTTTTAATGCTGGAAGATGAAGGACAGTGGAGTATCTACATTGAAGAATCAATTGCTCCCCAGTGATGAATGAAAATTCCCACCAATCAGAGCATGAATGCTTATCAGGAATGCAATAATTGGAGTTTTCTACCTCATCCAGTGCCTCTAATCCAGTAGATGATGCAGAAGTTTGGCTTCTTTCAGTCTTTTCACCTTATTAGATATAAAAGATTAGGCCTTAAACATTAGCTCCGGAGAATTCTTCATTATCCTTTCTTGATTGTTGTGATATTAGCACACATAATAAGCTACTGAAAAATTCTGTCCTAACATTCTAGGGAAGGCACAGAGCATATTTGATTACTTTGCTACCTCTGATTTGAGACTTTACAAAAATGGACATCAGACTTACAGACCAGTGCTCTGTATTTTAATGGTTAAAGCCTTGTTTTAGCTAAAAATTTTTCTGAGGAGGAGAAAGTGGATATTAAAAATTTACAGCAAATTTGTCAAGCAATAGGTGACTTTCAAAGACATATTTTTCTGAAATAGTGTTCAAGTTTTATGTACTCTTCACAGTCACTGTAAGCTTAGCAAGGTGGGGGTTTTTAATCTTTTGCACATCTTTTAATGAGAAAAGTAACACCTATATTTGTGTGCATTTATGTGTGGATTTGGACCCTGTAGTGACTAAGTGCATGCTTAAAGAAAAAAGTATATGATACATAATATCTTCTTTAATGGCTTTAAATTCATGGATCTGATGCCTGTTTAGGATACAGGTCAAGTTTTTTGTTCCTTACCTGTCAGAAAGGCAAACAGGATGTTCAGCTTCTCTGGCATACATGAATCCTTCTGGTTGTTTAAATTGGTATTTGCACTATTGCAGTGCAACGTGGAAATGTTATGTAAGTAATAGCAATACTTGCAGATGACATTGTAAGTTGTCATTACTAATATAATTTTCATATTTTCTCTGTAAATGTGTTTCAATTTTCATCAAGATTCCTGCAATGCACCAAACACTCATGTGCTTTTTGTAAAAAATATTAAATATGCTGTATGCTTTGCTACAAATGAAAAAAGAATCTAAAGAAACCAGACATTTGAGTATTTTTTTCTCAGTTGAATACTTACTAGTAAAAAGTATTTTTCTATTAAATGAAAAAGCATAAGACAAAAAATGGAATCCAAGTTCTGTCAAACAGTACAAAAGAAAAACAAGCTGTTTAAAATTCCAATGAATTGTAAAGAAAGACTTTTAAAAAATAATTACTACTTTGAAGTAACCAGTTATTCTGCAGAGACATCTCCCCTTCTCATGAGTCCTCACTGATTTCTCAAGAAAAAACCTTCCACGTTTGGTTTGGTTTGGTTTTGGTTGGGTTGTTTTGCTATTACATGTTTCATTGTTCACAGCAAATCACCTTCAGAATTTTTTGAAGTTCAAATGCAAAGTTCATCACTCTGCTATTTGAATGTCCCATTGTAAACTATTCAAGGTCTTGACTACGGAATCGCGTCAGGGACAGGATATTTGAAATGGTTCCGTTTTTCTCTTTGCTCTTAAAAACTTCCAAGATTTCTAGTAAGTTATTCCATATACAATGTCAGTGGTTGGTAATAGGGACTATGTGCATCAGCTGTTCTTGTTGCCTGTGTTATTAGCATCTCATTTTATTTTGTGTTTGAGAAAGAACTCATTTTGTTTTTCCCTGAAATTCTTTGATCTGGAGACATAGATTCTACCATGCTCTTCTAATAGCACTAGAGATACTAGCCAGTGGATAAAAAGTGCTGTTATATATGAATTTATTTGACATAAAGCAACAGATACCTCTTGGTTTGAGACTGATTAAACTGATTAATAATCAGTTCACATGTCTATTTTTAACACTTGCAGTTACACACTTCTTCATTTTGAAGCTATAACATTCCTAGCTGTGGTCTCCATATGCAGTGAACATTTCCCACGTTAATAAGGTCTTTAATGATAAAATATTATTGTAAAATGGGATCACAGTTGATAGCAGGGCAGTGCTCAATGAGGAAAGAACATATATGTGAAAAACAGTTTTAGCTTAAAGTTGAAGCTGTTTTGTTAAATATGTGTAAAAAAAACATATGTGTTTTCACTGGTGAGTAATACCCTAACTGCTAGCACAATCATTTAGATTAGCAGCAGTATTCTTGCTTATCTGTTTCTTATCTATCACTTCTAGTAATGTGTCATCTACCATCTCGAAGCCAAAAGTGCAGGACAAATTCACTGGATTCAGGCCATTCCAGGCCATTCATTCATGCAATGGACAGAAATCCTTTAAAACAATAACTACTTGTATGCTTACCTGCTCCGTGTCGGTGAATAATTGATGTGAATCCTGCATCATACATTTACCAGATAAAATGTGATTACAAAATGGCACCTTGCCATGAAATAATAATGACATAGCCCACTTTTTTTTCCCTGAAATCCATGTGAAACCATATGTTGTCCTGTTGAAATATAAGGTCATTAAAAATTTGTTCACAATGTCATCTCCATCCTGGCTTCTCTTCAAGCTCTCTCTAATCACCTTCTGTTACCGATCCAGAGTACCTAGGTATTTAGTATTTCATTGACTTTTACTTCTAAATTGTACTGACACATATGTTTCTGTTGAGGCACTGCTAAATAAATTGCAGGAATGTAAATAACCTTTCAAAAATAACTGAGAAAAGAAGTGAAATAAAAAAACTCACTAGTATCAATATTTTGCATGAGGCTGTATTTTGATAGATGGACTGCGTTTGCATATGATAACAATCTGTATTTGGTAGAGTTATTGTGTATTCAATTTATGTCAGTATACTTCATGGATAAAAATATTTCTCAACAGAAAGAAGGAAGAAATTCTGTTTTCAGGGATAAATGTCTTTCTGGGCTCATACATTTTTAAAATGCAAATCGTATTTGTAGTAAAACTGCAAATCCTTCTGAAAATATATATTTTAACACTTAATTTTCTTCTCTTTCATCTCGAATTGACAATGCTGCCTTTGCACCCACACCTTGAAGAGCAAATTTGTTCTCTATAATCTTAACAAAGAGGGGTTTTGTTGGAGTTGGGGAATTACTATTTTAATTTTATCAATGTTTCCAATCCTGGTATGGATGTCTTTCTGGTGGCATGGAAAAGTCTGGAACCATTTGGTTTCCTTCCATTCTGTGGTCTAGCAGGAAGCTATTGCAAGTTATGATAGTATTGACTTCAGAATTTACAGGTTAATTGTGAGATCTGACTCTAAGACTCTAAGATTATATTGTAGCTTTGCTCTTCCGAAATCCATTTTAGTGATATATTTTTTAACATCCTTTGGTTTTTGTTTTGGCTCAATATGAGAGTTTAGATGGCAAAAATCATAACATATTAATTGCACATGAAATAGAAAACAAATTAAAAAGTTAGATGTTACATTGCAATTTGAATAAATAAATGAATAAACAATATCTACTGGCTATTTTCAAAGGAACAAAAATTTCTTGTAGCACAATACAAAGAGAATTATGGAACTTTTCCTTAGGAACATCTCATACCTCAGGATAAGCTTAGGCAATAGGTTCTGCTAGAAAAATGCCAGAAATTACATTACTGTTGGAATGTTAAAATGTGTGACTTTCCTACACTATGAAAACCAAGATTCAATGGCAAATGATGATTTATGTCAGGGTGTGGACCATGGACCACCTTTGCTTGAGAGCTGCATTAAGTTCAGGCCCTTGTCTTGATGTCACACGAAGCTGTACACGCATATATGTGTTGAATGACCCAGGTAAGTGTGGGAATGGTTCTGGGAACCAGTTTGTGATCTGCAGATACACCAGTTGCAAAGCTCAGAGCTTCCTGGGTCCTAAATCAAAATTCTGTGACAGTTCTACAGTTTGTTCCTGTGTCATTTTTTTCTCCTCTTTTATTCCTCCATTCCTTTCATTACCTGCTTCACACTGAGAGTTCAAAGTAATTAGTACCCTTATTTTTGACAGAATGGATTGTATTCTTGCTTTAAAAGAAACTGACTGTGGACTCAGCTCGTTTCAATACCTTCAACGATTACAGCAGAGGTTGACAATAAGCTGCATTTCATTCAGGTGTGACTGATCTATTTAAAAAAAGCAGACTAGAGGAATAAACCTAATCTTTCTCATGCCAATAATCTAGTGTGTCTCTCTGCAACACATTATGTTGTTCAAATTCATGAGCCCTGTTTCACAAAGAAATTCCCTAGTCTTTTTGCATCTAAGCACAGCAGGATTATGACTAGGAAAAACACCTAATATGATTACCTGTAACAGCCAATCTTAGGTTAAATAGATATTTAAATTCCACCAAATATTTGTACTCTCACTTAACTTTCTGCTAAATTATTGTATCAAATTACTAACCTACTAAAGATAAGAGGACACAGTTATTTAATTAACTAGGACTCTGTGAAGATTTGAAGACCAGACAACTGCAATTTCTGAACTACAATTTTGGCTTTTATCTTTATGATTATTAAGTTCTAAAATAAACAGATGCAAATTACAGCACTTTCATGTTGGTTCATTCTGACTGACTCGAACAGAACTTACCTATATGAAAAAGCCTTGCCTCTGTGAACTACACTCCTGTTCACAGGCAGGCCTAGTAATTCTAACAAACACTGTGACTATATTAATTTTGTACATTGTGAAAAATACAAACTTTTTTTTTAATTTAAAAAAAAATCTCATGTGAATTATGTGTGTCATTTCTCAGGCTTTTTTTCACCCCTCTTTCTAAAAATTACATTTTTGTCTTGATGTACTGTGAAAAAGAGCTAGATGTTATATTTACCTGCTTCTGAAAATCCAAGATATATCTTCTAAGATTCAGAATAAATGTGTAGATGTGTACCTTAATAAACATTTGATAGAAATACATAAATCCAATTTGTCAGGGAAAAAAGGATATATGTAAATAAATAAGTTGTTCAAACTTTCATCTTTGTTGTTAAATAACTTCCATTCAGTGTCCTTTCTAAAGTGTAAGGATAAACTAAATAAAGGACATGGGAAGATAAACTAAGACAAAGCATGAAAATATTTTGTATAAAGCTTGCTTATATCATTCCAGGAAAAACTTTTTGAATATTCAGAGGGAATTGTAAATTTAAAGCTTGCAATAAACTGAAAGTCTTCATGGGAAGGAAGGAAATTATGCCTAATGGTATGTGAAAACATGTTTAAACAAAAGAAGCATTGTGCTACATTGGATAATAATAATGTTTGCCAGGAAAAAGTTGACACAAAATTGGTTTTAAGAACACAGAGATTCCCCTGTCTTTCAAGGTTATATACTCATAAAAAACAATTATCATATCATTAGCCTTGCACTATAAAACTAATTTTCTATTTCAACACTGATGTGAACATACTCAGTTGATTGAAAGGGATGGAGAAAATCCATGCATAATTTTCTTTAATGGGTTGAGTCTAGTGAGAGTCTACCTTTCACAAAAATATTAAAGACTGAAATGAAGACACAAAGATTTCAAGTTTTTAGTGCTGATCCATGCTGTGACTAACGTCATAGAATCACCTTGAAGAGATCTGTCATAGTTTAATTGAAATGTGTTCTTATATTTCAACTATTTCAGATAATTACATATGAAAAAAATCTAGTTTTATTGTATGCTATTTGCATACTGCTTTCTCATCCCTCCCCCAACTCACTTTCAAACCTTTTACATTTGTTTTAACAGATAATTGGTTCAGAAAAAAAGCTGTTTTGAGAGGAACCCTTTTTGAGCATCTATTTCAGTAGGAATTATGTAGACCTTAGTCATTTTAAGGAAAACACAATTAAATGAGATGAATATATAAAAGAACCGTGGAGCTCTGGAGAGTGTTGAACTAACAGAAGGACCATTGATCAGAACCATTGTCCTGATCACCAGCACAGCTCAGACCTGTTTGCTTGGTGCCTGCCTGCCCGGATGAATTTGCAGCACCTGGTGACACATCAGTGTTCCTCATGGGGTGAGCGGGGAGAGTTAGGTGTTTCAGAGAGAGAGATTCAAAAAAACCACCATGTTAAACAGGAATTAAGTTAGAAAGCTAGCAAGTGTTTCTTATGTCCCACCAAAAGAGAAGGATCTTCATTTCCATTCTTTTCACTAAGAAATGTTGATGTATTCACTGCAGTAACTGTTTCCCATACTCAGACACAGCCATAAGATCAGCCAATTAACCCCAGATTCTTCCACCTAAGTGAAAGTGCTGAGTACTGAACCGAAGAGTCGTGTCATCTTTGAAACTTCTCTTTAGCCTAGGCAATCTTTAAGAATTCCATGGTCAGGGGGCAATTTTTGCAGGAGGGCTCAGTGTGTCCAAAATAGTTTTTATGTATAGCCCTTTGAGTAAGCTACTCTCCAGAGAGTTAAAATAATATTTTGGTCATTTCTATAAAGCCATCTTGCATGTAACTGGAATTTAGTGTAGAAAGAGGAAATAACTTTAAGGAAAAAGGAAGGTATTGCACAAAAGGAACACATACCTTGCTGACTATATAGAAGTACTCATCATGAAATGAGGCTTGGGTTGCTCTTCTATGACTAAAGCAGACAGTGTCAGGCTAACAAAATATTTGAATCTGTGGGACTTTATTGTACAGAAAATGTAACAAGGCAGAATACAAACTTAGGTACCAATTTGTTTATACAATAACTGAAAAGGATTTTGGAGACAAATATTTTGCTCAATCACTTAAGTAATTTTGGAAAACTGTCTTCATGATGATTTGTCCAGAGTCACATGGAATGGTTTTGAAAGCACAGGGAACGGAACATCTGTAGCCAAAGCCTCTCTAAGCACCTTACACCCCTTTCCTTTGCTCATTCCTTGCCTGGTGATGAGGTGAGCTGTAGGCTCTCTTCTGGAGCAACTTACTGCCAGCTCTTGCCTCTCTCATATGTCTCCTCACTTCTGTGGGTTTGCACAAACCATTATAGAGACTGGTGAATAATAATCATTCAGTTATTTGTTTAAAGTGTACCCAAACAAATAGAATGGCACGTCCTTCCAGTTAAATAAATGAATTAATTTAATGTAGATCAACAAGATTTCTTCCCCGCCTCACCACCCTTACAAAAGTAATTCAGGAAGATTTCCAAAGGGAACTACCAGAACACAATACTGCAAAAATTTCTCATTATTCAAAATCATTTGGAATTTTTCAAATAATCATTTTGGAATTTTTTAAGAGTCTCCTCTTTTAGACTAATTTAAGTAATTTCAGTTGACCTGAGACTATTGTTCAGAAAATAAGCAACTCTTCAGAAACATCTTGCTCAGCTATCTGCCAGCTGCATCCTCTTGAAGTTTCAAGCAGCTCCCTGTTTTCTGTCATAGTGAAGTGAAGAAGGGGGAAATGAAAAGAAAAGAGATGACAGACTTATCATAATTTCTTGTGTATAATTGATCATTGTCAAAAAAAGCCTTGCCTGAAAAAAAAATGAGGTTAATCCAGTGCCCGCTGAGATCTCTGCTTTGTTTACTTTTGTCTTCTTTTCACACTCTCTCAGGTGCCATTGCTGCTTTACTCACCACCACCTATAATGTGGAAGTGACGGTCACACCAAAGGCCATAGCAGAAGCATTGGCATGAAAGGAGTCAGTAACTGGAGAAACTGCAGTGTCAAGAGGCCACAGTGAAAGGTGACAACAAAAAACAGCACTTCTAAGCAGCTAATGCACTGGCAAACATGGTTCAATATGAAACGATTCCCCTGAAATTATATTACACTTATCTTTTTATTAGCATTATTTAGATATCTGGTTGGCTTTTCAGTTGGACTTTTTTTTTTTGTTTGGGGTTTTTTGGGTTTTCTTTGTTTGTTTCGGGTTTTTTTGGTTGGTTTGTTGCTGGTTTTTTTCTTTGTTTTGGTTTGTGTTTTTGTTTGGTTTGGTTTGTTGGGGTTTTCTTAATAGCAGTTTTCAATAAAAAATCTTTATCTACTGGAAACATTTAGTGGGAAAATACCAGGCTACGCTTTTTATCTAAGTGTAGTCTAATCCACCTATCATATGGATGTTTTAATTCCAAACAGCTGGTGTTATTTAGTCTGACAAATGAAACACTTCAGACAGTTTCTCAATTGTTGTAATTAAAAACAGGAAACAGCAAGGTAAATAAACGAATCATGGGATCAATAAAGCATTATTATTTTAATGACAATCTCAGAAGCCCAGATCATAAAGTGCTAGCTTATAAAGTGCAGGAAATCTCAACAAGCTCAGAGTGGTCTCTGATGGAGCTCTTGAGTAATGATCTGAACAATCTGAACTAAAGTTATGTGTTTCGCTAAAATTGAGCTCTGTTTCTGAAAATAATGAAACAGATTTCTGCAAAATTGTCATAAATGAAAGTCATAGAACCATAGTAAGCTTGGGTTGGAAAGAACCTTAAACATAAGCTCTTTCAAACCCCAGTGCCATGGGCAAGGTACCTTTCACGAGACCAGGTTGCTAATGCTGCTAAAGATCCTGCAAAAGGGTGTGAGGGGTGGAAAATGATACAGGAATCATAACTGAAAGAGAAGATATGCAACAAAACCTGATATTAATGTGGGGAGAAGTGCTCCAGTGACAGTGGATATCAAATACTGACTCATTTTATATAAGGTGTGGGGAGTTAATGCTTGTGAAGGGAAATAGAAAGCTGAAGCCACCTTGAGTCACATTGGGCTCTCCTTGAAAAACAAGGAGTCTACCAGATCAAGAGAGGCTCCTCTAGCGTTGGATGCAACAAATATCTTAGTGAGATGATTAGGTACTGTCACAAAGAGCAGGACAAGGACACAGAACACACCACACAATCCAGTGCAGTATTACAGCTGAGGGACTGTTTCTTTTCATTGTTTTCTTTGTGGATCTTGGGGTGCATCCTCTAGCATCCACAGTTTTCTGTCCAGTCACTACCTCTTTATGCGTTACTCTTCCTACCCCTGTGACTTGGCCAGAAGGACTGGAAGTGTTATGTCAGAATTTGCCTGTTAAAGAATATGCTGGATCATGCGAATATTTGTGTAATTCTCAAGATAGGTTTGTACTTTTCTGCCATCCATTACTGTTCTGGCACAAACTGCTTTATTGGGTCAGGTCTTCTCTATTCTTTGGGCATAATTTTTAAGTCTTAAAACTCTGATTATTATAAGAGATACATATTTGGAAATATGTACAGGTTGTGACTTGAAACTGATTGCCAAAGTGTTTGCCTTGTGAGGGTCAATAATTTTTCTGTGTATTGCAGAAGCACTTTGGCAGCTTAGAGATTTATAATAACTATGAAGCATTTGCATTACTGATACTGATGATCTTCAGATGAACTAACAGTAGGCTTATATTTTTACAAAAAGAAGTATAACAATAAATGCACTCTGCAGAATGTGATACATATTTAATATTTTTCTCCCGGATTAGTATTTCCTTTTAATTTCTTTAAGAGCAGTCAAATGAGGTCAAATTCTTTAAAAACCATATTCATAACTCCAGTAGGATTTTTAGTGAGAACTTTAAACATTGTGAGGGAAGTGCATCATAAAAAAGCTAGCAGAAATGCCATTGTAATCAATAGAGTTACTTCATAAACTCTCAGTTTGTGGGTTTAAAATACAAATACGCTTAATGTTGAAATTAGCTTTTACAAAGCAGGCAGATCAAAGGCCGTCCAGTGCCTTTGTGGGTGTGCTGGTGAGCAGAGAGCAGTTCAGAGGGGAGAACAGATGAGAAGCTTGGCAAAAAACCTTGTAAAAAAAAGAATAATGCTGTGAAGAGAGACTGAAGCTAAAAGGTAGGAGTGAAGGTAGACTAAGGCAGGAAATGGCAGAGAATAAGCAGATCATCTAAGAGGAAGCACCGGTCTGCAGAAAGTGGAATCCTGAATGAGAGATTTGGGGTGCATGACATGAGAAGGTCCAAAGCACCAATTCTGAAGAATGTACAGAGTAAAGCCGGCTGAGGACGAGATGCTGATTGTGCTACTGTGGGTTGTGTAGATGTTCCAAAGCAGATTCTCTAGATGAGAGAGAACTTCCCAAGCAACATGCTTTCAGGCAAGACTTTGTAAAATCAAAAGGCAAATGCCCCTAACGATGTGTCAGAAGAGGGATTAATAAACATAAAATGCATATTAATTACTCATTTGCTGTCTGCATTATTCATACCTGTTTCATTTCATGATAATGTCAACTTGGAATCATGCCTTTGAATCAAGATGTGTCATACACTAGAGGTTCTGATCCACTGTGCAAGGTTTGATCTTATGCAATTTCTGTGAAAAAGGATATCTCTCTTGCTGCTCTGACAATATCTTAAACTCTTTCACCTTCATCATTCACAGAAACTGTTTTCTTGCACTTCCTGTTGGAAGCTGTCATATAAATTTTATTGAGTCACATCAAACATCTATTGCTGTCCTCCTAGATGTGGCAGTAATGCTTGTAAGAAAAGGTCTCTGAAGAACTTTTATTTCCTTGAGTGTGTTGAGGGATTTATAAAGCGATTTATCAGGAGTGTGATTGAGTGAAAGCTTCATTGCAGCAATGCTTGAAACAATAGTCTTGCCCATGTTTAAATGACTGCCATAAATATAAAGAAATAAATATTCTAACCATTATCAAATTTTTGTAAGGAAAAATTACAGAACTTTTAGAACTACAAAAACTTAGGTATACTTTTGGACAAAATTCTTTCCTCTATTACATGGGTGCAGATCCAATGGCTTTGCTGCTGTGTTATTCAAGTAGACCAGGCCATTTTTGCTTGTCAAAAATGTTCTTTTAGGAGTAAGAATTTCATAGGTAATTTGGGAAATGCAAAAAAAAAAAATGAACTATGTACCTTCTTCAGAAGATTTTGTTACTATTGTATTATCCATGGCAGTAAGCTGAGATTTCTCTGCTTTCTTATCCTGTAATTCATAGCACTCTGTGAGTTTCTCTTGAAGTGATAAGAACACTCATAAGTATGTATGTTTCTGCTTCTGATCATCTTTATGTCATCAAGGTTTTATTGCTCCTTGGTATTTTTTTTTCCCCTGTGAGTCCTCTATCTATCAGTTATTGGATTTGTTTAATAATTGTTTAGTAGGTTTGTAATTTTAAAGAATTAATTCCATAGGCAGAAAGGTGCATCACTGCCAAGTAAGAAACATGTAAACGTTACTAAAAGGACAAACATTCATCCTGCTCTTGTTAGGAAGAAAAATATTGAGACAGGAAGAACTGATGAAACTCAATCATTTTACCAGACAGATCAGCAATCTTTCTAATACAGTATTTTTTATTTGACAATAGCCTACAGATGATGCTTAAAATGAGCACTTAAAACTCTCTGTGGAGCAGCTGATTGAGCAATGCCATGTTATAAAGAAAAGTCCTCTGGCCTTTAAGTGCTGAACAGCTTTTCAATTTGAATCATTTTCATTCCTAAACAATTCAGTTCACAAAGCTTTAAACATTTAATATTTAGTCATATATTTTGATGATAGAAAAATTAATTACTCAAGAATTTCAGAGTAATTGTAAAAAGTTTATTTAATCACTGTACATGGGCATGACAGTTCTGTGTTGAATTGGAACTACAAGTAAAAAAGCTCCACTCTTCTAACAGCTCTTCTTACTTGGGGTGGGAACCTGCATTTTAAACATTGTCTTCTTCCTGTCATGGAATTGTTCTCCACTCCTGACAGCCCAGAGAAGCAAGGACTGAAAGAATTCATTTTCAAGTGCAGTTAAAGTATAAGTAAATTCCTCTGAGGATGTGACACAGAACTCAATGAGGACCACAAAAAAATCCCTTTTATATCATAACTCTTCACGTTTATCAGTCTGATGCTGTGTGTATGTTTAAATAATGTACAAAATTTAAAAGAGATGGTACAGAAGGAATTACATTATTTTTATCATAGAAAATACCAAATTCACACTCCGTGTTTCATGCTCACCTGCAAAAGCATGAGACATGCATGTTCTAATGTTGTGATCATTATTACATAGAATGGAATAGAGGACAAGAAATTATTCGTCTTGATTCCTCTTCAAATCTTCTGGGCTCATCTTGAGTGGCATTGCTCTTTGCAGCCTTTAAGGCTTTTGACAGAGGCGCAGAGCCACGCTGAGCAGTATCACTTTGAGATTGCCCCACGACTCTGCTGTGGGTTTAGCTCTTGTGTAGCTTATCTTCAACACTCGGCTCAATGCCTTGCTGTTATCCATGGGTGGCTGCTTTCAGTCTCTTGACTAGTTGCACGTTCACCACTTGTCTAAACCCTGCTGTGACATTCCTTCTGCTGTTTTTAAGCGCTAAGCACACTCTCATTCATACGCCACGCAAACTTGCATGTAGACTATTCCGTATGTTTCCGTTACAGATCTCTGTATAAAAACTTCAACTTGAAGAATGGAAGAAGAAAAACGAACCACATTTTAATGATCAACAGCTGTCCCTGCGTTATTTATGCTTAATGTTGAGGTCACAAGTTAATGGAAAGAAGTTAATCAATGCCTTTATAGATGCTGGAAGATCATTCATGTGAAGCATCACTTTTATTTTGTTTTGCAATTGCCCGACTGAAACTAAGGGACTGCAACTTTCTCTTCACTACAGTGTGTTTCATCTCTTTACCACTGAGAAAGTGAAAGGACTTTTCAAAACAACAAAATTTGCAAAGTTGTTCTTCTCAAACAGAGCACAAGGGGATGTCAGGTCAAAATGTCCAAGGAAAGAGGAATAAGTTAATGACCTGGAACCTATTTTTAAGGCATCAGATGATTTAACTCAGACTGTATGTTTCAATATTAAAAATGGTTACTACATCTAATACAAGAGTACATAATATATTTGACAGCCTCCAGGTGCTTTCAATGCGATTTGTTACTCAAATTAAAACTAGAAATGGCCTTGCCTTCATCAGGATACTCCAAATGCAAGTTAACTCCATGCCTTTTTCTGAGGGGAAGAATTTAGCTATCAAAAATTAATTGGACCCTAAACAGAAAGCAGATGTTTCTTTGCTTTATTTGGTCCACAGGCTTAATAAATCCAAGCAGGAAGAAATCCTCCAGTTAATGTTGAAAATTTCTTTTCTTTTGGATTGTATGAGCAGCAGATCACATTCTGTTTAGATGTCTATTGTGCAGCCGCCCATGACATAAAGAGAATACGAATTTTAGGCTACAGAAATTTTAAAAATGTAAACTGAAATGTAAGCAATGGAAAATATATATTAAAAAAATAATTTTGGAGGACTCTATTTGCCTTTGGACTTCTGAAACTTTCAATTGTCATTAAAAACTTATCATATATTGTAATATTTAGAGAGAAATCACCCAAAAATCTTGATTTTATTTTGAAATTTAAATGCATGCTTTCACAAAGATTCTTACACTGAAAACACTCTTTTATGAATGCCAGGTATCTCTAATGAGAATGTGATCACCTTAGAGGATGTACACAAAAAACCCCTAGACTTGATTTTTAGTTGTTAAAATGTTTGAATTGCATTAAAAAAAAATACAACCAAACATGATGAAGTGTCATTTATGTTTCCCCAAAGCTCTTGAGGCAGGAAAATTAATTTTCTTCCTGATGTTTAAAAGCATACATTTCTCTTCAGCAGTGTATATCATGGCAGATGCTATTATCTACTTCAAATAGAGCTGTACATGAAATGTCTTTATTGGACAATAATGCTTGTAATGCAAAATTTTACACACCTCATAAATTTCACAGTGCATTTAACCCAAGAAAAAAATAAGGATTGTATGTCTTTGTCGAAGATCTCAGTAGTTTTGAACAATTTTGACTGGTGGATGAGTACTACAATTTTGAATTGGCAGGTGTTCAACCTCTGAAATAGTATCAGACAAAATCTGAAACAACTTAAAAACTGTGTAATTGTTTCACTACCAGAAGTTTAAGCTTCCTTCTCTTCTAATATTAAGAAGAACCCAAAATCTACTCCTAGGTAAAGGGTTAGTGCTTCACGAAGGGAGAACTTGGAATTTCTCATTTTAAGTGCTAGACAGCACAGCATCTATTTTTCTCATCCCATTGCTGGCCTTTCTCTAATATCCTACCTTTTTTCTGTAGGAAATAACACTAGGTGAAATACATGCAATGGTATAAAAA